>JAAFCE010009126.1:527694-882669 GCA_013389805.1 Trigoniulus corallinus
GGAGTGGTTGTTTCTTCAGGGCTGAATCCATCACGGAAATTCGTGGCTCCAATCTGAGGTGCTTAATCACACCCCTAAGAGAAGCTGTGTCTTAAGAGGACAACCAAGTTGTGTCCATTAGAAGACGTACAGAATGCAAAAGAGGGAGAATGAGGTGTCTCAATGTGGATAAGAGAGAAAGAGACCTAAGTTGAGGTACTGTATCATGGAGTGGGGTGATTGCTTTTTGAGGTTGGAGCATATAAACTGTAGAAATGAGGACGTGATGGTGACCAGATGCAACCGTCCCATCTGACTGACGGAACGAGCTGCCAAGATGGACACTCACGCACGTCCCAAAGTCGCTCGACTTTGAGACAAACGTGTAGTAGCCCCTCATTTGTAGCTCCACATTAATCAATGATAAATTATGAGATTTTGGAAACCTGAGAAACGTTACCTTCTGTGCAGGACAGGACGTTTTCATCTAGTGCTGCATCGTCCTTGACCTACTTGTTTGACATGTTTGGGCCCGAAACTCTTCGTACACCCCGTATGCTTTGCATGTCCATAGTTGGATCATCATAACGTCTTAAGAGAACCAACTTATTCTTTCGGGCCCATGAAAACCTTAATCGGGCACTGGTTTCAGTCGCCATGCACCCAGGACAAAAATCGTTGGGGCTTGTGTGTCTTGGGTCTCACTTTTTCGCATCGTCGTGGTCGTGTGTGACTCCATGACATAGAAAATCAATCAACCGGACCCCTAGGGTGCCATTGTGGTTTGGGAGCGACTTATTGCGTTGGACACACCCGTTCTCGTCTGATCACTGAAGTTAATCAATGCAACCCCAGCTAGTAGACCTGCTATTAGTACTAACATGGGTGGCCGCTTGGGAACACTGGGTACTGCTAATACCCAAAAATCGTCGCATTAGTGTAGTGTCTGTTCAGTCTCTGCATTAGAACTACCCAGTGGACGGGGATCTAATGACCTTGTAGTTAAAGGGCCCTAAAACAACAACATAACAAAACCGTTGTTGTTGTTGACAGTGTGACGTCATTCAAGGCCGGCACTATATTTTGCGGGGTCCTGTGCAAACTAATTATGCGGGGCCCTGTGCCGTCGCACTGTTCACACACCCATCACGCCGGCCCTGCGTCATTGTCCATTATCGAATAACGGTGATTGTTTTGGGGGGGGAAGACATTAATTAGCACTAACTCGTGGTTACCTTGGTGCGGGATGATGCCCCTAAAGAGGAAATATTGAGGATTAGCCTTTTTTTTATGTTGCTGCCATTAGTAACGTAACCCCATAACAGCTAAAGTTCAAATACAAATTAATTATCCAGATTAAAGATCGCCGTCTCTGGTTTCACACTTCCTATTTGTGTGTTTTATGTTTCAAAAGTCTCTCAATTCAGTGCCTAACTCTTATTTCACTACAGAGTACACTTTACGATTTTACCACAAGTCGTAAATTGACCGTACTTCTATACTTAAGGTGGCCCATTATAACCGTAAATGGGGGGGCTTAGTTGTACTGTTCTCAAGTTGAATTAGCCGTTAGCTTTGGGATGCATAGTACTGTTATAAAGCAACTCCTAACCCTTTTCCTGGGTCAGGTACCGATTTTGTCCCTCGGAATGGACGAGCGGCGAATTGCGTTGGACACACCAGTTCTCGTCTGATGGTTGAAGTTAAGCAGCGCAACCCCAGCTAGTACTGACATGGATGGCCGCTTGGGAAACCTGGGTACTGCTAATACCCAAAAATCGTCGCATTAGTGTAGTGTCTGTGCAGTCGCTGCACTAGAACTATGCTGTGGACGGGGCTCTAATGACGTTGTAGTTGAAGGGCCCTAAAACGCCAACAAACAATAACAATCGGAATGGACACAAGGATAATATAATTGACAGCGTTTTTCCGCAGCCGGTTGTCGACCAGAATTGCCACCCGAAATGCATATTTATTGTCGGTCTTACTGTTCGTTGGGGCATTCCACCGACTCTAGGGGCGAGCTCCTACGCCTATAAATATTGGTCTCATCTACCCGTTGCATAGTACAGAGGGTTCTTTTACGTGTAAATGCCATCGTACATGACATGGGACCTCGGTTTTGCTTCTCATCCGAAGGAAGGTTCTTTAATTTACTTACGCTGCTGGGGGTCAAAACTCTAGTGCCGGCGGCCGTCAGGGGTGAGCGAACGGGTAGTGGTAATCATGCGACCGCAATGTCACGGGGGTGCAGACCGCGGTTCCCATGGCAGATAATGTATCGAGTGTCTTCTGTGGAGTAGGCCGGCAGAGTAGGCCCACAGACAACACATCCATTATTCTTGCGGGTTCCAGACGCCTGGCTGGGGTGCCTCCCAGTAAGGACAGCCTCCCAGTCAGAGCAGCCTAATCAAGAAAAGGGGCTAATCTTAGATTAGGGACGTAAATTATAGGAATGGAGGTGGTTGGTAGTACTCTGGCAGGGGGAGACCAAAGCAGACGTGGGAACAGGATATTCATAAGGATATGGTAGTGTGAGGGGTGGACGGGGGACCTGGTGGGAGATAAACGGGAGTGGAGGGCTAGAACCCGCAGACCATTTTAAGGTCCTCTACTTCATTCTGGAGAAGTTAAGATTTTGGCGATTGCGGCTCCTGCTTTAGGAGACCATTCTATCCTTTCGGCTTAGAGCCCGTGAATAACCTCTAAAACCAAGCTACGGTCATTGCAAGTCATATGGGACGGCTAAGGAGGGGGGTTGTGTTCATAGGTTAAAAGGTATACAGCCACTTCCTCTCTCTCTCTCTGCATTTCCATCTCTCCTGTTGCGCTCATGGGTACCAACCGGCAGACCATACCTTAAAAGGTCAAGCAAGAAGATGGTGAAAATACCAACGGAAAAGAAGCAACAGGGGAGACTAAGAAACTGGCAGAGAGGGAAGAGAAGAACGGAACTCACTGGACACAGGTCAGAAACCGCAACTCTTTTAATCACATGCAGGGATGCAGTCTGTTTTTGGTGACTTATTTCCCCATTTCGAAACTCTTTGAGTCCACAAGATCAACTTCATCGTTAAAGAGGTCTCCCTTTATAAGTGTAGAGAACAAGTTTTTAGAATCTTAAAACTGAAATCCTCGTGACCGGTCAAGTGCTGCTCTGTGGCATTTTTAGCATAGTAGCTCGGAGGTCCCCAAGTCGTCGCACCAGCGTAGTGTCTGTGCAGACTCTGCATTAGAACTACGCAGTGGACGGGGCTCTAATGTCCTTTGTAGTTGAAGGGCCCTAAAATACCAACGAAACAATCAAACCAAACTTATTGAAAGGAGGGTCAATACGGCAATGTAAGCCTATATCTAAGCCAGACCGGATCTAATAAAAGATACTTACATTTTTCGATTACTTGTACTGTAGCCCAGGGGTCTTCAAACTGTGTTCTCTGGGGGGTTCCGCGAGTCAAAAGGAAAATTCGTTAGGTGCGGCAAGATGTAGGCCTACATTTCTAAAGGTGGGCTGGGGTTCCCTCAATGCATCTTATAGTTCTAAGGGTTCCGTGTGTCAACGAAGTTTGAAGACCACTGCTGTAGCCGGATTAAAGACCTGTTGTCTAGATATTCAGTCAGAAAACGAGATCTCGAAAGTGGAAGACGGGACTGAGAGCGATAAATGAGGTGAAGGTAGGCATCTCGGAACGGGGCTGCTGTTTATCCCGCTACACCGCCTAATTGTCATCCCTTATACTGTAATCATGCAGCGACCTAGTGAATCGTCATAATGCTCTTCTTTCCTTTGATTTATTCTAGGCAGGCGGCAGCGGCTATACTGCGTTGGACACACCAATTCTCCTCTGATCACTGAAGTTAAGCAACGCACCCCCAGCTAGTACTAGCGTGGGTGACAGCTTGGGAACATTGGGTACTGCTAATACCCAAAACTCGTCGTAAGAGCGTGGGGTCGGTGCAAACTCTGCATTAGAACTAGGCAGTGGACGGGGCTCTAATGATCATTGTAGATGAAGGGCCATAAAACACCAACGGATGTTCAGGTGGCATGCAACTTCAGCTTCACTGTCGTCTCAAAGTAAGTTATTATTATTATTACTTTAATTCACATACATTCAGTACACATACAACCAAAAACTATCAACAAACACTATGAAACAACTGTCATAAAGTGCTTAAAAAGCAGCTTTTTGAAATGTCTACAGCTCAACAGACATTTCAACTGCGAACAAACAAAAATAGAAGAACGAATATTATAAGGCAATACATTCCAAGCTCTGAAAACACAATCCGGAAAATAATTTCGGCGCAAATCTTGGGGTGGAAGAGGAGACGTTAATAAAAATCTACGAGGTAGCCTAACGTCCAACGAAGAGGCTAAATATTTAGTAATATAATGGCAGGGGTGGGCTTGATTTCTCATGGCATTAGCTAAGAGCACCAAATTACAGTACTGCATATAATTATGGAATGGTAAAATCCTATATCTAATATACCAAGGCTTCAAAGATATCCATGATGGTACAGAGAAGATGGACCGGAGCACTTTTGTATATGCTCTTCGAAGAGGCATCAAAAGAGTTTTTGATTTTCCGGCAAGAAGTGGTGCTGCATACATAATGGGTGGAAGGACCTTTGCACGAAAAATTGTAACAAGATTTTTCCTAAAAATAAAAGCCCTGAGACGACGGAACAGGTAAATTTGCGATGTAATCCTGGCCGCCAACAATGTCACATGTGGTCGAAAAGACAACTGAGAATCGAACAAAATGCCCAAAACCTTGGTAGGTTTTTGTAACTCCTCAGGCGCTGGGGAACTACTTGACCTCATAAAAACTTGAGTCTCAGATTTCTCTGAATTCAGTCGAAGACCAAGAGTGGCATAATAATCAGAAAGCTTCCGAAGTAAAGATGTTGACAATAGTGGTACATCTTTGTAAGCCCCGGCAGTTATAGGTTGACCCAGTAAATTATCATCTGCGTAGGACCACAATATCCAGGGTATACACTGTGTGGAAATCTCAGCTGTTACCAAATTAAACATAATAGGGCCCAATATTGACCCCTGAGGGATCCCCTTGTCAAGGAAACGGTGCTCGTTATGTCCTCTCACAGACACTGATCGCTGTTCTAAAAAGGAAATCAAGAGATTTGTAATGTAAGGGTTAAGTTCGGCATTAATAATTGCCTGAACAAGTTTACCATGATCAACAGTATCGTAGGCTTTTGCCACGTCTGTCTTGACAAGCACCACACTCTGGCCTTTGGCCCACGTTTCCACAATATACAGGAAAACCGCAAGTATCACCAAAGAAACTGACGCTCGGGGTCGTGCACTATACTGTGTCTTTGGAATTATTTTGAGAAAAGGGTCCCTACACAGATCAAGTAACCACCACTCCAATAATTTTGAGATGGATGGCAAGATAGCAATGGGACGATAATTGCAGGGGTCAAGATTGAAGCCACCTTTAAAAATTGGGTGAATATATGCAGTCTTCCATGAAATAGGGAAAATACCTTCCCACATGCATTTATTCAAAAGCTGTAACACAAACGTAATGTTATCAGAGTCACATGACTTAAGTGCCCATGCAGGAATACCATCTGGGCCAAGAGGAGATCGGTCACGAAGTTTATACAGATAGCCTATGAGAGAAGGTAGTGTTAAAACCGGGGGGTTACTAACCCGCCTCGGCAAGGATGGAACCTCCAGATAAGGGCTTCCGAGTCCTAACAGGCAACCCAAAACGCCGAAATCGTACTTCTTTTACAGGAACGATTTTTCGAGTGTGATGTACAATCAGTGCCGATCTTACGAAGTGGGAGGCCCCGGGCAAGTACAACTTGGGAGGCCCAGTGGTCCTCCGTCCCGAGTGTATCAAGTGTTGAAGTTCTGTCAGTATCTTATTACAAATTACTGTATATTCCACAGGAGTTAAAACTGTCGCTATTCAGCCGCCAGTCCGTCCCCAAGGCCGGCCCTGGCCTGTGTACGATAATAATCCAACCATGGATATGCACCCCAGACCAGGGGCCTAATTGTGAGTCCGGCACTGGATTTACGATGTACTTTTTGGTGAATCCCTCTAAAGAGCTTTTCACATTCCAATTTCGAACATTCTAATTTTTAAAAGAAACTGTCACGGAGCCAGCATTGACACTTTTTATCTCTGCTAGCGAGTTGCTGAAGTAACAACTCTACATCAAATTCAAGCAGGCGAGGGAATTCCTCTATCAAAATCAGCGAAGAGGAAATGAAAGGATTTGGGTTTATAAGAGTCCATTCACAATCCAAATCAGACTGGCAGAATTCTTCAGGTCGTTGCTAACTACTCCTCCATATGCTGCCGATATAGGACAGCGCATCACTACGGTCAATTCTTGAACTATTTTCATCAACGGCGCTTAAGCCGTGTTGTGCTAAAATGGCGCCGTGCATTTAGCGCGTATCGTTTTGTTAATTGAGTCTTGAAGAATTATGCATTTTTAATGGTATTTATGTTTCTAAGAGTCGTATTACAGGAATATCATGTTGATTGTCACCTCTAAAGTAATGTGCTCGGTGAAGGTTATAAGCATTCAGAGCATTATGTAGTTTAAGGTGCCACGTCGACGCCTAGCCACAGCAGCTGTTTTCCGGCAAGGCTGATTGTGTGCTAACAGCGGTCAACATGGCTGATCGACAGCAATGGAAAGATATATGTCGGATTATTTGGCTGTGTGTGGTTTGGTATATAATCAGTTCAAGTAATAACATAATAGGTAAAACAGTTCTCACAGACTTTCAGTATCCAATGACAGTGACGATGATGCAGCTGTTTACTACCGCCGCACTGTCAGGACCTTTATTTAGTGCGTGGGGCGTAAGACCCATGGTAGACGTCAGCTGGAAGTATTATGCTCAAATTGTTTTACCCTTAGCATTTGGAAAGTTTTTGAGTTCACTGTTGGGTCTTGTAAGCATTTTGAAAGTCCCTGTATCATACGCACACACGGGTGAGTAGCAATTGATATTGACTGAAACGAAACGGATTATGTTTTGACTAGGCCTAGTTTTGACATGAAAGTGGAGGGATGACATTTGTTTAGAACAGCGGTTCTCAACCCGTTGAGTCGCGGAGCCCTTACCTGGCCACCAGTTCGTTCGCGGAACCCCTATTTGAGTCAAGCAACATTGAAAAATTAAACATGTACAGAAATGACTGTAAGCAAATATATAATATGGAATGTTTTAGGAACAAGTTCGTGTTCCGGAAATCCTTCCAGTTTTTGACCACTTGTCCATCGCTGGACAACGATCATCACTCTGCTACCGCAGAAGAGAAACCGCAAGCAGCAAATATTAGAAGGGTACAGTGTAGCGTACTATGTAAATGTAAGATGCACAAGTTCAAAATGAAACAATTGTATTTTCTCAAACGAACCACACCTAGAGCTATAGATAGACGGCTGGTGTTTGTCGTGCCGCAGGGATCCCTCAGCGCTTCGTGCCGCGGAGCCCCGAAAATCCTGCTGCGGAGCACCAGTTGAGAACCACTGGTCTAGAAGAACTTGTAGCCAAACTGGGCCTTTTATTTTCTATCCTTGCCTGTACTGCAATTTAAATATTTATATTGATGAATTTTGAAAGTGGGGTGTTATTTTTGTATTGTTTCATAGTAAAAGGTACGATGCCGCTGTTCACTGTCATTTTGTCGAGATTAATTTTAGGAGAAAAGCAAACAACAATGGTGAGTTCTAAAAGAAAATCACTTGCAATTATAGTGTTAAGGCCAGCTAACATTTCATCGTTTTATTGCCATTGTTATTGGATTTTAGGTATATTTATCCTTAGTCCCGATCATTTGCGGCGTGCTGATAGCCACAGTCACGGAAATATCATTCGACATGATTGGTCTCGTCAGTGCCTTGATGTCTACTTTAGGATTTTCTTTGCAGAACATATTTTCCAAGAAAGTAAGGATTTTTGAGAGTAATGTAGTACAATTTTGTCAGTCGAAATTCAACATCTTATCGATGACTTTTTGTCTGTTCATGACATGAAGGTATTACGTGATACTAAAGTTCATCATTTAAGATTGCTACACATATTGGCTCGATGGGCATTGCTCATGTTCCTTCCAGTATGGCTGTACCACGATTTTTGGCAAATTTTAAATGACGGTGGAGCAGTCGTGGTATGTAGCTCTCATGTTTGATAAGTTATCAGTGAAAGGATGTTTTCTCAATACTGTTGACTTTTTCTTCCGTGTTGACAGATAAATAATGGAAATTTAGTCTTGATAATGTTCTTGTTGGTCTTGGATGGCATTTTAAGTTTTGCTCAGAACGTGGTAGCATTTAGTTTGATCAGTTTAGTAACACCACTTACATATTCGGTGTGCAACGCTACCAAAAGAATATCAGTGATCACAGTTTCTCTTCTAACACTAAAGAACCCAGTTACTACAGCCAATGTTTGTGGTATGATGTTGGCTATACTTGGTGTCCTCTGTTACAATAAGGTAGATGCACTATTGCACGAAAGAAATAGCATGCAATTGTTTTTGAATGCTTGCTTAATAGCTTGTGGTTTGCATTTTTTTTCAGGCAAAGTACAGTGCAATCCAGGAAAAGAAAAAAGAAAATTTATTGCCCACTACTGTCATACGTGATTCGACCAAATCGCTCATGAATGGGAGTGTCGAACATTCACACTCCAACCTATTGCTGTCTGAATTCCTGAATGTACCTAATGGTCTAACGACGAGTGTAATACCACAAATAATTAACGCAAGAAATACTCCGTATACTTGATTGTATGGACAACTGTTGATTGCGATACTGTAATGGAGATCATCTGTGAATATACTCCACATGGTTTTTATATTTGGAATTTGAAGAATACCCTAGGACTTTATTAGAATATTTATTTATTATCAACGCTTTTTCTGACCCTTATGGTGCTATCCAAAATGTTTTGGAATTGAATGCACGTCATTTCATTAAATAGTATTTTCATTCATTCCTTCCTTCCTCTAAGGGCCTCACTTCTACCCAATGGAAGCGTTCGTTTTAAGACTCATCGCCAGGCTGTGTTGTCCCATCAGCCCTTAACCGACTTCCTGGAGTGCTCCTCTTTAATCATGATCTTTGCTTAGCTAGGACATCTCTCTCTCATTCTCCTAACATCTTATTGCTTAGACTGACTGACCCTCGCTGATACACTTTTATCTGACAACCTGAATATAATGTCCAAGTGCAATATGCTTTCCTGCTACTGATATTGACGATATTATCTTTGGTGTATTTTTTCAATCAGTTTTAATAATGCAGACTTCGCCAAAAAAGTATTACATTTGGAAAGTAAAAACTTCGCTTCTGACAGGAAAAAGTGGAATGAATATTTTTAGTCGTCATCTCGCGTTTGCTCCAACTGTAAAATGTCGCGATGAAAAACTTTACTGTCTCTCGTGTTTTGTAAGGGATCTGCTGGTACACTGATATGTGGTAAAAGGGTGGCAAGAAAAGGTCGAATGGGAGGAAGGTGACACCCACGGTCGCGTTTTTGGTGATGGCCATGTACTATTAGTGGGTCGTTATCTGTAACTCTATTATCGTTTCTTACCTGCCGATCCAACAGTTTGGAATGTTTTTTGAGATTGAGTGTCTCTTTGAGCTTGCTACATGACAGCTGTCTGTTGATGTGGCCATCATTTGTAGGCGGAAGAAAAGGTATTCCATCCATAGTAGTGCTAGTGCGACGCCTAGAACCACCTTTATTGCCGTTTAACTCCTGTTCTCGCGATTCGTTGTAGTGTAACGGTTTCGAACTAAGTGTGTTGTCGTTTAGCCATAACGGAGGTAATCCGCACTCTAAAACACGATGTGATGCCGTTGTTGTAATCGATTCATTTGATTCTTCTTGTTGTTGCCAGTCTCTCGTTTCATCTTTTTTAGCCCACGAGTCTTCATCATCATCATCGCTGTTTGATAACCGAAGACGTCTGTCAGTTAAGCGTTTGACCCAATTTTGAGACAACTCCATTGTTGGTAAGGGTGACGTAGGGGTTGAACTACGGTCAAGTTGCGTAGGATCTGGGAAATTTTGTTTGTCAAACTTTGCAAAGAGTGGTCTACTGCCATCCAGAGCCCACACTACTCGTTGATGTCCATTTTGTGCAGCCATTTGAGCAGCTGTCAGCCCTCGATAATTTCTCTGGCTTAGATGAAGCACTCTTCTTAAGCGACCCATTTGGTTAAGGATAAGGGAAACGACATCCTCATGACCAAATGCTGCAGCGTACATGAGAGCGGTGTTACCTTCTAGATCTTGTACCTCCAAGTCACACGTGGGCTAAAATAGTATAATAGTTCATGTTAGAAAACCAAACCGGCATTAATTTTGTGAAGCGTGTACTTCTTATTACTTACGTGATGTAGAAGAATTTGTGCTGCTTCTGTTTGTCCAAGTGCTGACGCATGCATAAGAGCACTCATTCCCAGTTTGTTTTGGGAATTGGGGTTTGCCCCGACTCTTAGCAACAAGTGAAGAAATTTGGAACGGATTTGAGAATCATTCAGATGTGTGCAACATGTAATGAGAGCGGTATTACCACGCTCATCCGTTTCATCCACTTCTACACCAGATTCCACTAACAGGCTGATTTGTCGATACTTTTTAAGTCGCACTGCCTCGATCAGAGCATGGTTCACTTCAGGTTTTCCAGCCGTTGATGACGATGGTGTATATTTATACGTAGAATTAAACTTTTCTGGGTTGTTATTTGGTGAAGTCATCGTTTAACAGACTTATCACCGACTTAATATACATTTAGTTTACACTTGACATCGAAGAGCAATTTTAGATGAAAGGCTGAATGTTATCAGGTTGTTATCCCAACATTTTGAGAACTAACAATGTCTTTTGCTAGTTCTTGTATCAAGACTGATATACCTCTTGCAAGGATCACTTTGCATGGCACCAGCGATTTCCTTGGCAGCATGTTGTGCCTTTGAAACAATTTTTCTTGGAAGTACCGTACCAGTATTGACCTGACTCGTTGTATGTACCTGCCCTGCTTCGGCGGTACTGATATCTGAATTGGGGCGTGGAAATGAAATGAGTGTATTGAGCCCTTCGTGGTTACTATAACAGCGTTTCTAGGTTTGTTTTTCCGCTAACGTATTCCTGTATTGATTGCGAGGTGTATTTCTAATGAATGACCGCATTTGCCCTCGTTGCTCGTAATTTATCGGATCTAATTTATTATCCAAAAAAACCTGCAACTGCACAGCGCAGGTATGAGGAGCTTCTTTCTCCCCATTCCCTAAATATATCTGTTAAGACGTTATATTTTTGTCATAAAGACTGTCAAAGAATCAAGGCTGCAGTCTCAGCAAAATAGTATCCTTCATGGTTTTTAACCTAATTGAGAATACGCGCCAAAAATTTTCTCTGTCGAGTGTGAAATTTTACAAGATGAGCTGTAACGCGATGTGATCAAGACTGAGCATTGACAAATAGATATGATTTATAACGCATGATCTTCAACATTTCATTTCTACACGTCCGCTTACAACAGTGCATGCATGAAGGGCCATTTATGCTGACGCAAGGTTATAATTGTCGTTCAACTACATGAATACTGCTTATCAATACTTTTTTGACCTTGAATTGGATTATAAAGGAGCAAAACGTGTGTTAATCTGGCTTCCGTCAAGCTTCATTTTAATAAGTCGTTGTTATTACCAAAATGTTATTGTATTTAACCCAGTGGCCGATCCCGCGGTGGATCCATAACAAATGAGGCGCACCTGCACAAAAGCACACCCAGATTACCTATCCAACATCTGAAATGCCCCCCTCCAAGACATCTGCTGGATTTGCCATTGACTTAACCAAGCCTTAATCATTCTGTGAAGATTGAATGCTGCTGGGAAGATGTTCTCCATCTTTCTCGTTATCAAACCTTTATTCTGGCCATGACAGGGCCAGGTGTGCTAATCTCCTAGATTCCTGTGCACCCCCAACACCTTCATGTTTCAGGGCCCTAAAACACCAACGAAATGTATCACCTGTTGCCAAGTTTTTCGTAAATTCACTGCTATCTTGGATCCTACAACCTGCTTCCACGCTTGCTATGGTCTGCTCCGGGTGTTTCTAATAACCTGCATCCTTGTAATGGACCTGACCAGCTCCTCCTCCTCTCTTCTCATTACAAGACCGTACTACCTTAATCTATTCTCTCTCCATCGAGATCTGCCTGTAGACTGATGAGGTGGGGAGCGGCGAATGCGTTGGACACACCAGTTCTCGTCTGATCGCAACCCCAGTTAGTACTGACATGGGTGGCCGCTTGGGAAAACTGGGTACTGCTAATACCCAAAAATCGTCGCATTAGTGTAGTGTCTGTTCAGTTCTGTTTAGTGGACGGGGCTCTAATGACCTTGTAGTTAACGGGCCCTAAAACAACAACAACTGATGAGGTGCAGCATTATTCCCTGCCAAAGTACTATAACATTAGCCTACTGTTTAATCCAGGGGTGGGGAACCTGCGGCATTTTGACTACTGGACTAGTCCTTACATACTACACTCAGATAAATAAATACGGCCTTCACCCCTTGCTGCAACTCACTACTTAACACTGTACCCACCCCATTTCGTCCCTCTTCATTACATTTGTAATTCACCTTGCACCCCTCTTCTGGGACCTTTGATCTATTCCCCTTCCATCTTGTATCCTGTAGAAAAACTAAACTAATCCTCCCACGCTTTAAGATGCTGGCTAATTCCGTTGTTTTCCCTGTTAGGGTCCCCACATTCCAAGTGCCTAATCTAAGTTTTGCTCCCTGATTGGTGAGATAGCTCTACTGGGGGCACCCCAGCCAAGCGTCTAGAGCCCGCAGGAATATTGGTCAGGTTATCTGAGGTGGGGGTACCGGCCTAACCCACAGAAGACACTCGATGCATTATCTACCATGGGAGCCAAGTACTCCCATTACATGATCACGACGGCCCGGAGCCCACGGTTAAATATTCATGTTTTCATTTGTGGGTTTTTAATTCGGGGTGCCCGCCCCCGGCGTTTGGTCCGCAGAAGCTATTTTATTTCGTTCAGTCCCTCAATCCATGCAAGGACTGGTTACTTAGGCAGCCAACCCCTGGATGCGTTGTGAGGATTCCCCTATCCACCACCTGTCTGTGACACTCCTAAGCTTCTCCTAATACGTTTATACTGTATTTGATTTCATCTGCCCTGGTCATTCTACAATAATTCCACAGCATGCACACATCCTTGTATCCATTCAGAGGGATAGGGTGGGAGCGGTAAATTCCGTTGGGCACACCAGTTCTCGTCTGATCACTGAAGTTAAGCAACACAACCCCAGTTAGTACTGACATGGATGGCCGCTTGGGAAAACTGGGCACCGCTAGTATCCAAAAATCGTCGCATTAGTGTAGTGTCTGTGCAGTCCCTGCATCTGAACTACACTGTGGACGGGGCTCAAATGACCTTGTAGTTGAAGGACCCTAAAACACCAACAAACAAACAAGGGACAGGGTGGGTACTCGACTCTGCCATAGGCGGGAGGAGGGTTAGGGGGTTTGCTTATCTTTTACTTGGGTACAGAGTGTTTTATATTGGCGGATCAGTAAGAAGCCAGAGTAGATGTGGGTCATTTGTGTGGTGCTGCTTCTTTCGTTGTACTTGTCCTACCCTCGGCACGATGCACTCGTCCGGCACGTGGCTAGGTGAAGTTGGAATAGAACGTGAGCGCGCCAGTGAAACCGTAAAGGAGATAGTGGTTTGCTGATGGTCGGTTAGAAGTGGTTCTGGCTTGTATATGCTCAAGAAATGGTCATCATTTTGGCATACAAATTGACGAAACGATTCCGTTATTAACTTCCTTAAAATTGAGTGGTAAGTGATAAAATAGTAATTCAACTATTGAGGGATGCATGCTCTTCTTAAGGTGTCACAAAGGGAGGCCAGCAAAGTAATGGACGTACTTTTTTGACGCTGACCTATTAAGCTGCTTAACAACTTCCAAATATCAAATTGTTTGTATACATATTATTTAAACATTTCAGCTATGTATTATTTTATTAATTTCGGAATATCATATACAGTAAGTATGCGGATGAAAATACTGTAGAATAGTGTGGTACAAAGTCATGCATTTACACTTGTACACTTCAAAATGTAATGGCCGCCTTTTCTCGCCATCAGCTGTTGAACAATTGGTTAAGAAAATTGATTACTTTCTGACTTTGATCAATGAATACTTAGAGAATACAATTAGATCTTTGATCGTTCAATACTTAGTAATTTTTAGTCTAATGATCTATTAACAATTTTTGTAGTGTGCCGTGCGACCAATGTCAAAAGGGTTCTGCATACAAAAGTTGACTTTTGAACTGTTCTTTTTTTATTGATAGATTCTACCAGAACGTTCATGTATTTTCGACTCATGTGAACTAGTTTTTTTTTTTTTAAAGAAAATTAAAAACCGTTTATAACACGTCCGTTATCAGAAACACCTTTTGTAACCTGATTCCTTTAATTTTCTAAACTGTTAAAGTAACAAGGTTCAATTTTGCGACGTAAATGGGCTTTTTTACTTACAGGTGTGTGAGGCTACTGATTTTTATCGGTTTTTGATGTTTGATATCAAATTTCGTAGTGTATATATAGTTAGGTTCAGGTCGTTAAAACTCAATAAAACAAATAGGACCAATTGATTGAAGATTGTATGTTGGAGCAGCCAGGTTCGCCTCATCAACTGAGTGGTCCAGTAGTCCTTATAAATGAAATCTGGGAAAGAAGTACTGTATAAGGTGGTCGCCTGAAGGTTCCGATTAAATATGTAAGATTTCGTCATCAACTTCTTGCAATTATTAAAGGGTTGCTTTGGGTACTGTGAGGTTTAACGACAGTACGTTAACCCAACTTAAACCCCAATCCCGCCCCTAGAGGGTCCTGCTTACGATTTCGGGCCATCCTCTGCCTTATTTCTTTGACTACGACCCTTGTTTGACTACGACCCTTGTACGACGGCAATGTTGTTCCTATTTTTTGTCTTCCTCCATCCCATCTGCTTTCGATTGCCCGTATCACCAATGGATGTTATCAACCCTTTCTTCGCCCTTCTCATTACATTTCCAAAGTAGTGAATAGTGCAGGATTTAGGACAAATGAGGCTCTGAAGCAGATAGGCCCCCCGTAGGTCTTTGGAGGCAGTCAGACATACATACTCTGGACATTTAGAAGCAGTTAAAATATTACGTGTTTCCTGATAAATCATCATTTTTGCAATGTTGATTGAGCGACGAATTGCGTTGGACACACCAGTTCTCGTCTGATCACTGAAGTTAAGCAGCGCAACCACAGCTAGTACTGACATGGGAGGCCGCTTGGGAAAACTGGGTACTGCTAATACCCAAAAATCGCCGTATTAGTGTAGTGTCTGGGCAGTCTCTGCATCAGAACTATGCTGTGGACGGGCTCTAATAACCTCTGTAGTTGAAGGGCCCTAAAACACCAACAAACAACAAAACAACAGCAATGTTGATTGCTACCGGGCTCTCTGCTTAAGCACAATGGTAATTCCAGCACTGGTACTGGAGCTCATTTCTCTTAATTTTTTTCGTACTGTGTTTTACACTTCTCTGATTTTCTCTTTCTTCAACTTGTCGTACTGCAAGTTTCCCTCTTTTACACCCATTTCTGATCTGTTTACTCTTGTCACTTCATCCACATCTCATTGTCTAACACTCTGGCCTTTATAGGATAATTAACCCCACCACAGTCCTGTAGAACTCGTTGGGACTTGTTAACTTCATTGGGACTCGTCTGCCCACTTACCCGTGTCGCCATTTGAGATTGTGTTACGCATTTTATCTTACTTCAGAATAAATGTTTGAAGTCAGTTTTATCCCAACTTCCCTCCTTACTGTCATCCTCTACTGTTATTCCGATTTCATCCAGACCATATTCTTCTTTTTCCATGGAATCCATCAATTGCATTAGGTCATCTTCAAATATACAGTAATCTCATGTTCCCTGCATATTGCAAATTTTCTTCCCCCATCGACGACACACCATTCCACCTCGGTGGCGCAGTGGGTAGCATGCTCGGTGACTGCGTCAGTGGTTCTAGTTCTAGGCTCGATACTGGACCGAGATGGGTTGGCTATTTTCGCGCTAGAGATGTCCCGAGTGCGCCTTCCTTCGGATGACAAGTAAAACCGAGGTCCCGTGTGATATATGATGACATTTGCTCGTCAAAAAACCATCTCTGCTATGCAACGGGTAGACGAGGCCAAATTTCCAGGTGAAGGAACTTGCTCCCCTGGCGTCGGTGGAGTGCCCCAACGAACGGTAGACTGACGATAAATAACCTTAGGGATTGCAGCTTTGGTCGCCAACCAGCTGCGGAAAACTGCTGTCCAATAGATCACCCTTGCGTCTATTCTGAGGAACAAGATGGGTACCCGACCTTGCCATAGGTGGGAAAAGAGTTAGGAGTTGCTTTGCATCGACTACACCTCATTGCATCACAGTAGTTTCTCTTCAGTATTACTTACTATACCTTACAAAGCAAAGCAAGCCACTACTAGCCCCTTTCACGCCAATGTCAGGGTCGGGCACTAACCTTTGTGGGTTGTTGTTGTTGTTTGTTGAAGTTTAAGGTCCCGTCAACTACGAGGTCATTAGAGACCCGTCCACTGTATAGTTCTAATGCATATGCTGCACAGACACTACACTAATGTGACGATTATTGGGTATTAGCAGTACCCAGCTTTCCCGAGCGACCACCCATGTCAGTACTAACTGGGCTTGCGTTGCTTAACTTCAGTGATCAGACGAGAACTGGTGTGTCCAACGCAACTCGCCGCTCCTCACCTTTGTGGCTCTCGATGGACACCTGGGCAATCTCTTGGATCGTAATTTTACGCTGCCGACTGCTGACTAAAGCTGCATTCGTTGGGGCAATCGCACTTGGGACCTACACCTGGGAATTTTGTCAAATGTACCCATTGCATAGTATAGTAGAGAGGCTTCTTTTACGTGGAAGAAGCCAGTCCATCGTCCGAAAGAAGCCAGTCCACCTCGATCTCGTATCGAACCACTGACGCAGTAGTCGAGCACCCTGCCTCCTGCGCCACCTTAACATTAACACTACGGTATTTATTGCCCCCGTTTTGGTTTTTAAGAAGGTAAACTTTCTCTCGTAAATAATTAGGGAATCTTTCCTATGCATCTATACGAAGTCACGTTGGACCCCTCCCCTCACCCCCCCGCAGTGGTTAACGCTGAAAGTTTATCAAATCAAGGTACTAGTATGCAAAGAATTCAAAATGGGGACATATATGATTGTCGTAGTAAGTATTTCTATTTAACATATAGGTCAGTGAAATTATTAAGCAATATAGGCCCATGTATATATGTTACATAGGATTACAACCTGTCTCTACGTACGTATCCCTTCCTTAGCTTTAAAGTTTTTGATACTTTGTATTAGTAAATTGTATTATTCGTCGTCATACCGTTTTATTTGTGACACGTACAATATTATATAAAACGCCAAAGAGCAATGTTGACTCTTGGGGCGTGAGAAAGGTGACTGTATCGCATGTATTAAATTCGTGGTTCTTTTTCAAACTGGTGGCACACTTTTTAATAATGGCTGATAAGCTGGTGGCCCATCAGGGAATATCAGTAATTGAGTTACAGACAACTTTTGCGTTTCACATTTATTATAAACTCATGTTCAAAGTTAAGAGAATGAATACATTTATTCAAATGTCTCAATAATCACTGGACAGAATTTGGTAAAATTTGATATGGAGGCAGAGTGATGTACAACTGCAATTTATTCCCTACAACCTGGCAAATACCATTGCAAAATCATGAGTAATTCACATATCAGGAATGTGTAAAACTGACATTGCTAGATGGTGCCGAAAATTAGGCTAATGATTACCTCTAAAAGACACCGGTTGTCCAGAGAGTCATCATACTGCTTACGAGACAGTTGGTGAGTTCCTGAGGCAGTTCTTAGCTGCTGGATGGTTCTGGGAGGTGGTTGGTGAATTTCAATTGCCCTGCCAAGTGCATCCCAGACATGTTCAATAGGATTCAGTCGGGAGATCTGGCTGGCCAATCAATCCACTGAATATCCGCCCTATGAAGATATTCATCCACTATTTGAGCCCTATGTGGACCAGGGTGTCACGTATAAAAAAGGGACTGAGAGCCGCCAACTGCAACCCCTTAAAAATTGCACATAAGGCTCTAAGATGTCCTATCTATACCTCTGAGCAGTCAGGGAACCTGCTGTGTGTGTTGCCATCCAACACTATGTCTGCTCACATCATGGCACCACCACCATAATGATCCTTTTTTCTGATCTTGGTGGGGTGATGGCGGGTCCCAGGTTCTTTCCAGACCAAGGTTCGTCTAGAATCGGTGTCTAGGCTGAATCGTGACTCGTTATTGAAAAGAACGTGGGCCCACTTCTTTTCTTCATGCTAGACGTGCTCTTTTCTGTAAGGGAATGAGTGGGATGCAAACAGCAAGTCCTCTGACATAAAGCCCTCTCTCACGAAGCCTTCGGAAAACAGTGACCCTTGAAACTACTGTTCTAATGGCAGAGAGTGCGTGGCTGTAGCAGTCCTCCGGTGCCTGGAGGACTGATACCGACAAATACCGACCTTCGTGTTTCCCAGGCCTTCTGGATATGGATCCAGTCTCCTGAATTGTTTCCACAAATTACAGACAAGACTTGGTGTTACGTTGAGGTCTGATTGTCCTGCTTCCAATCTCTCAACCATTCTCCATCTCTCATTTGGTCATCTGTATAAATGATTTGTCATTCTACCCTGCTGCTTATGTGCAGTGTGATAGGATTTTACAAAAGAGTTTGACTATTCCTGATCTGTACAAATGAAGTAACAACTGAAGAAGAAATGGCCACATTTGAAGCTTACCACTGTAACAGCACCACCAACATAGAGGAGTATAATTGCAAACTCGATACCTGCATTATGCCATTATTATTTGAAGACATAATTTCCAGTTTTGAGTTCAGTATTGTTGAGAAATTTTAATAAATTCCGTTTTTCCTCTTAATTTTGAACACCAGTGTACATGAAACGATTTATATTTAGGGCGACTTCATATTGGTACTTGATCTGGATGGTCAGGTTCTTCATCAAGCTGTTGTAAGCCTGTTTCTGACTGTGTCTCCCCTAAGCAAACAAATAAAGTGTTGTCCATGATCAACATTTAATGTCAGTCCTTTTGACACCATTGTCTCTGAATTAAAGGAATTATCCACTTCCTTTAAGGGCGGACTATATAAGCGCAAGGAAATTGTGCAACACACCCTTGAATTTCGCAAGCAGGGCACAACATGCAGTAATTGTCAGGTGGTTGTTCCAATGCATTGCATTTAATTAATGTAGTTGCAAACCTAATAGGTCGAATATGTAGATCATACGTAAAATACTGATTTTTATAACCTCACTTGCTTCAGGTGCATCTGAAATATAATGGCATCGTTCCGAATGATCCCTTTCATGGTCATACCTTGATTAGAACCGATTAAGGCTCTTAATTTTCTCATCTAGAAACGTGTGATATTATATTACGCCTACTCGGCGCCATGCCATTACCTACATTTGAGGTTTTTCTTTCGGCTGAGAAACACCCTCCCGTCGACTAGGGGGGCAGCTACCTATTTTGAGTCAAAAGAAATATGTACACTGCTGATTGAGCTGCCGAGACCAACATCCCCTTATATACTTGCCATGTATATTTTCTATTGTATGCTGATGAGAAGAATGATGAAATGTCGATGAAAGAGAGCAAACTTTGGAACTTGTAAGATTTCGTTAGCGTTTACAGATTCATAAGCGATTGTACCCTAGTGGTATATAAAGATTAATTCCACGATAAAACCGTGTAAAATTTTACACATGCAGGATATTTACTGCATATGAAGTGTTTAACGTTTAGCTGGAGCATAAAGTTGTTGTAGTTCTTTTAATTATAACGTTATAAAAAAAAAGGTGTTGTTAAATAATGGACGATAGTGATTAATGTTTCTTGTCATGTTTTATTGCAATCTTAGTGCCTGGCCTTTCTATGGTGTCCTTTACTATGGTACTTCATATATTTGGAATTGCTGCATTCGTTTTGGCTGTCATTGATAGTGCTTTACCTGTGGGGTACGATTTGGATGGCCAAAATAATTACTTCACGTTTATGCAACCTCAGTCATTCTTAGAGATACGACCGTCGTGTTCCCAAAGAGACAGCATATCTTGTTGGCCTCTAAGAGATAAACGGGGATTGTCATTTAGATTCAGGTATGTTATTTAGATATTGAATTTCCTCTTTTGGTAGAAATGAAATAGTTTTATTAATGCGTAATTCAATATCATTGTATTATTTTCAGGACACAATTAGCTCATGGCTTGCTGGTACATCATACCATCTTAAATCAGTCGTATAATATTGGCTATGATCTGTATATCAAGTTGGAAAAGGGAAAACTTCTTATAAGTCACATAGTTAATAATGAAGTTACTAGTGTGCCTGTCGGTCGAGGTATAAATAATTTAGCATCATCACATTTTTTTTTTTGCATCATCATCATCATTATCTAAATGATAAGAATGATGATTTAAGTCTTTTGTTACTTTATTTAGGCTTGTCTAATGACATGTGGCATGATGTTAGACTGTTTATTGATCCAAATTCTGGAAATCTAACCATAATTGTGGATAATGAAACAAAAACTATGACGTCGCATACCTTGCAAGTGCGCCCCTACTATGATATACATGAAGATGAAATTGACACCGTGCTGTTCTTTGGTGGACTCAATCCTGAAGATACATTTTGGTCGCAACAGTATGGATACAAACAATTTATTGGCTGCTTAGGAAATGTGGAAATGAGTGTGAATGATACTAAGCTCAAAGAGTTGAAGACTTTTTCACACTCGCAGGTCGCTAATATCTGTTTTATTTAATTGTAGACCACATAATTGAATTGTGAATTGCAACGAACATTCGAGAATACATGATGTTTTTAAACTGGTATTTATAACGCTGTGTAATAGGTTCATAAAGGGTGCATTGATCGATGCTATACAGAAGATCTATGCTTACACAACAGCTTGTGTGTGGATCATTATTCTGGAGTGTCTTGTGATTGTTTCGGGACCTGGCATGAAGGAGCAGTGTGTGGATCTGATGGTGAGATGAAGATGTCCTGATTCCGTTATATTTTAACTGTGTGCATTGTAAATTTAAAATCATGATGAATGTGAGAGCCTGATTGTTGACTTCATGTTTAACAACAGATCTGTCAACGATTACGCTCCGTGGTTATTCATATGTTAGCTTTAAGATTTACGATTGGGTCGACAAGGTATATTCAGATTATACAAGAATAAGCATAACTTTTAGGGTAAGTGTAGTACGAAGATATTTTAAATTGATAAAGCAGTGATGGGTATATTTATTGCATGATTTTCGTAATCATTAGACTTCTTTTGATGACTCAGTCCTTTTCTATGGTTTTGGAGAAATTCCTATCCGCAACTATGTGGCAGCAAGTTTAAAAAATGGCTCCATTCATTTTGCCATTGATTTTGGAGGTGGCCCTTTAGAGATTACGGTCGGAAATCGCCTAAACGACGAGTGGTAAGGGTATTGTTAGGTTAGAATTACAGTTATAATAACATTATTGTAACGGCATGAAAATAGTAATTAATACTTTTTTTCCGAAGGTGGCACAATTTAACAGTTTTACACACACGTGAAAGAGTGGAAGTGTCCTTGGATGGCTTGTTGGGTGCTAACGATTCTATTGCTGTATCTGGGGATGCTTATTTGCATTTAGATCCAAGGCTTTATGTTGGAGGCGTTCCTATTAAAGTTTCTAAATATGGTCAGATTAATAAAGAAGTAACTAGAATATTGATGGAATAAGCAAGAAATGTATTCTTATTTATATAATTAACTATTATAGGGTTGAAAAGTATCAATAATTTCGTTGGGACCATGAGAGAAGCTTACTTTGGAACTGTGTCTATTCTAGAACGTCTTCGATATAAAGATAGAACGGCAGAGTATCACGGGTGAGTAAAGTTCTATGAAATAGTTTATACACATAGCTGTGTTTAAACATTTGTTTTTTAAATCCATAGCTTATTCCCGCCTGAATACGGCTACTATGAAGTTGGGGTACTCCCAGTGACTTTTTTTTATCCAGAGTCTAAAATTCGATTAATATCAGAGCGAAATGATCGTCTTAGCCTTGATTTGGATTTCAAAACTAATTTTTCAATGTGCGTGTTAGCACATTCAGGAGTGACTGCTGATAACTCAACTGGATATTGGCAGCTAGGCCTAGAGAATGGAGCTGCTATTGTATCTGTCATTACAGGTCGTTCAAAGAATTTCAGTATTTATCCGGTTAAACAGGGTCAAAATTTGAATGATGGGACATGGCACAATGTAAAAGTGGAAGTTGCTGATGGGAAGGTGCAATTGACTGTTAATTATCGTTCAATGGAAACAGAAATGATTAAAGAATCTGTGACATTCTCAAATAAGATATACGTTGGTGGCAGCATGCAGACTCCTCAAGCAGGTTGACTCTCTAGCTTTCGTATTTCAAATATTCTGAATTGTTTAGTAATGAGAGTTATGATTTTTGTATGATACTTAGGTTTTGTTGGGTGTATGCGTCAAATTAGATTAAACGACAAATATATGGATCCTCGACAGGTTATTGACTCTGACCAGATTGAAGGAGGGGAAATCAGTTTGGATAACTGTCAGTTGGTGGATCCATGTGCTCGCCCTGGCGTCTGTGAACATGACGGCAAATGTATAATGAAAGATAAAAAAGTGTTCTGTAACTGCTCGGGAACTGGATATAGCGGCCTGACTTGCCATTTTTGTAACTTTTAATATTGAATAATTTCGTTTATTACCCTTTATTATCAAATTGGATACGATGAGTTTGTTTTCGTTTTAGCCATGTATCGCCGTACTTGTGAAGAACTTTTCCTGGTTGGAATTCGCCAAAATGGAGTTTACATGATTGACATTGATGGAAATGGTCCTCATCCTCCAGCTCACGTCTACTGCAATATGGCAAACAACTTGACGACAACCGAAATTGATACAAATCTTCCGAAAGAATTGGTGTTTCATACAGCTATTATTACAGTGTTTCTCTCTTTCTGTCATTAATGAGTTACTAAAGCATCAATTCCATCCTATTATCAGGTGGTTCGTAAAGCGGGGATGCAAAGCTTTCAAATGCAAGTGTCATATAGGAACTTCACTCCTGATATGCTACAAACTTTAATTCGTCATTCAAAAAACTGCACACAGTTCCTCAAATTTGATTGTTTTAAAGCACCATTGGGGTGAGTAACGCTCAAATTTTCTAAATTATTTGTTAATTACTTCAGTGCAAGCATGATTGACGTTTTGCAGTCAAAACCTGTAAATTCAAAATGGAATTATTTAATCCCTTGTGTTGCATTTCAGACTAAGGACATACACTTGGTTTCGAACTTCTTACAATGGCAATTACTTGAGTAGTTTTGGGAGATGGAAAGACGGCCAATGCTTATGTGGAGGTATGGTGGATATGGGGTATCATATGATCATGAGTAATTTAGTAGAATTTTTCGAGAAATGTTACATTTTATTGTTTTTTTTCATTCCTAATCACTTTTGTTTTTAATATAGAGGCAGGAAATTGCTCAAATCCAACAAAGCGTTGCAATTGTGATGCTGCGGATCAGAGATGGCGAGCTGATGAAATAGAACTTCATGATCCTAAGCGTTTGGGAATAACTGAAATGTTCTTCCTACAACCAAACGATTTAGCAAGTGATGCGGAAGGAAGAATAACTGTTGGGCGTTTGAAATGCCTTGAAATGGGTAAAGAACCCCAGTAGTTTGTCTGGATTATGTGTTGCATGTAGCTATCATTTTATTTTCTTTCAAACACTAGATACTCAACAGTACGTCATCACTTTTAAGACATCTGAGTCGTATTTAGAAATTCCTGGATGGAAGACTGGTGATCTGGCTTTCAGTTTCCGAACTTCTCATAAGCGGGCTATACTTTTTTATCAGCCAGCGTTGTATTCCACCCACAGTCACTTCAAGATATTTCTCGTCAATGGTTAGTAAAAGAGCATACTCTTTAACACATGAGTAATTGTTATGCAGTCGTTATTAGAATGATTCAAGTTTAATTATTCTTCTTTTATAGAAAACGAATTATCTTTTGAATTTTCTGTTCGTGGGGAGCCCAAAAGTGTGAATGTTAGTAGTCAAACCCCTTTGAATTCAGGAGCATGGCAACAAGTTTGGGTCGATTATGACAGACATCACGTGAGGTTTACAATCAACACTGAGTATAAGATGATTGATCTTGAAAAAAATGAAGAATTTGGGTTGTTTGAAGAGACGTTATATGTTGGAGGAGCGCCACAGTGAGTTCAAAATTTAATAGCACTGGACGTTATTCGAGTATTAATTTCATATTATACCTTTTACAGAGAATACCTTGGAGAAAGCAGAATTAAGGACGGATTTGTGGGTTGTTTACGAGGACTGGTTGTCAATGAAGAAGTGACTAATTTGCATTCTTATCTTAGCCCAAGGCAAGTTAAAAACAATATTCACTTTATTGGGAGCACTTAATCCTGTTTGCATCATGGTTTTATGACTACAGAACTCCTCAAATTATAACTGGATGTAAACCGTCGTGTGATCCCAATCCTTGCAAGAATGGTGCGACTTGCCATGAATCTTGGGGATCATATACTTGTGAATGTGCCAACAAGCTAGCCCAGTCTGGAAAGCACTGTGAAAATGGCAAGTGACAAAGAATCTTGTAGTTTTCGAACTATATGCCTAGAGGTATGTGAAAGAGCCTCTCTTTTATTCTATTTTTTTGTAGACCTCAATGAAAATGGTGTGACTTTTGTCACAGAGAATGGACATTTCCATCAACTCTATGTTGATGACCAAGAGATGCCAGCAATCTTAATGGAGGACATCTTAGCCAATATACGTACCCACGACTCGAAAGGCTTGATTTTGTATGCCCATGACCAATTCAGTAACTTTGTTCAGCTTCACGTCAAAGATGGCAATCAACTAGTATTCACCTACAATTCATTTCGCCAGTTAGTACAAGGATCAGTTACTGATGATGGTGGGCCACTAGTTTTTTTCATGTTTCAATCACTAAAAAAAGGGCAAATTGCTTCTGTTTTATTAATTTTGAAAATATCTTATTATCTCAGAATTGACACGTGGCAAACCTGTTCAGATTCATGTAGAAAGACAACCAGAACAAACAATTCTCCATGTGAACGATAAAAGAACGGTGATACCCTATCCTTTAAGACTAGCTGATAAGTACAGACAAAATCCATGGGTTTCTGGTGTTGAATTAGGTCGGTGTTTTTTCGCTAGATATCTTATTGTCTAGCTATGAAAGAAGAATGCAATGAATTTTTGATTTTCATTGCGTAGAAACTGTGAAGCCTCCTCGCCCTCCTGTTGAACCAAAGCCTTATTTGCAAATGTTTATTGGAGCGTTAGATAAGAGTCTCAATATGGAATCTACGTTACGAGGCTTTATAGGGTGCTTGACTGGCCTTCGAATTGGGAACAAGAATTTTAATCTACTCCGCTTAGTAGATGAAAATCCTGGGACTGAAAGTTTGTGTTAACATTTTAGCATGGGTTCTTTAATTTCTTTAAATTGGTTATGATTATTCTCTTTTTTTTATTAGACTTTCGTAAAAGATGTATTATGACATGTGACAGAAAGCCTTGTGAGAATGATGGTTACTGCATTGAAGATTGGAAGAATTTACAGCATGTGTGCGATTGCTCTTTGACTTCATATTTTGGGAAAACATGCAACGAAGGTCTGTGTGTGAATCTTTAACTTTACAACACAGAGATTCCTCCCGCCTTTTTTTGCTAGGCGATCTGAAGATGTGTACTTGAGGTTGAGTGTGAATAATTTTATCGTTATTTCTTTTCAAGATATTGGTGGTCGATTTGATGGTAATTCCTTGGTGAAATATATGTTTGTGCCAGATGCTTCTACCTATCAAATGGTAAAAGTTCATCTTGCATTTTCCACATCGGCTGCGTTTGAGTCTCCGGCAGTCATACTATTTGTTAATTCGAAAGTCGAGTGAGTAGCCGACAGAATTTCTTATTTGGGCCTCACGTTCAGTGATTATCGTTTTTGTGTAGTGAATTCGCCACCCACATGTTGATTTAATTATTCCCAACACAGCGAGAGGAATTACGTCCTTTTAGCCCTTACTCCACAAGGCGAACTTCTTCTTAGGGAAGATGATGGCGGTAGACGAGGTCACTTGCAAAATTTTATTTGAATTTGAATGTGGTTTACGTCAGTAATGAACACTAGATTATTATTTTGTGCGTTTCATATTTTTAGTGATATATTCCATTTATAAAAACCCTGCCAATCCGAGTGGTACATTTATGGATGGGCGACGCCACTGGATTTCTTATCACCGTAACATCGACAATATTGAATATATGGTATCGGGTAGAGTTTATACTAGAATGTTTCATTTTGCAATTGAACATTCAGGAAATCTTATTCACAGTTTCATTCTCACATTTTAAGGTCGATAGTGTAATTATAAAGACAATGCGGTCTCGAGATGGCTCAGAATCAGAATCCGAGCCTGGAAGATATGGAGGAGAGAATAGCGATACAGTGATGGTAGGAGGCATGGAGTTTATTGATGAACGGTTTGCTGATTTTTTGAAATACAAAGGATGCCTTTCTAGTGAGTGGAGATTTTGAATCATTTGAATAGTATGTGGATATATTATTAATATACGTATCATTTTTTTTCAGACGTGGTAATTCAAATAGATTCATTTAACATTTTTCCATTGGCGACTGCCTTTGGTTATCGTCCAGGTCGCCAGCAACTTCAAATTACTAACCATGTTGAACAAAGTGATTGCGCAACTTTTGATAACGGAATGGACTTCATGCACGCAAATTCCTCAAGTATTCAAAACGTAGTATGTTTGACTAAAAGCAAAGTTGTGTGTAGTCGACATATAAGGGACTTTTTTCTTACTTTTGAAATTATCTTATTTTGCTAGTCTGGACCAACTGATTGGAAAAAGCCTGAATTGGTTAGGATTCCTTATATTAAAAGGAATGGACCGGACCGTGACATGTATTTCAGAATGGCAGAACTCACTACTAAACGTTGGTATTTGTTTTTGAACTGTATGTTTGTTAGTCTATGAGTCTCTATGGTCTTTTGGGCGAGAAGGGGGGTTTTTGACCTGCATGTTTGTTAGTCCGTCCCGTTGTCTGAGTGGGTTGTGTACTTGACTCGTGAGTCTATGGTCTTTTGGGCGAGAAGGGGGGAGCGGCTGTATTGCGTTGGACGTACCAGTTCTCGTCTGATTAGTGAAGTTTAACAATGGGAACACTGTCAGCCTGCTACGTAAAAATACTGTCCAATAGTTCGATACTTATGGATTTTTAGTTTTGTTTTAATTAATCTTTTCAGGCGTGGGATTAGTGCTAGGCATATTTCTTCTGGTATTGTTGATATCCTTGGCAATTTATTTGTGGCGAGTTGATTGGAAGGATAAGCAATATCGCTATGAAGAAGGAGTTGGTGACGACAGTGGGACGTTTCCTCATAAGAAGCCTAGATTGAGCGACAGTAGTATGCGAGGTATAAATAAAAAATCATATCTTCCATATACTCAAAATCCCGAAATAAAATTTCGGATTTATATTGAATAATAATTGTGTTTTCAGGATATGGTAGAAACGGTAATGGGTTACTTATGCATGAATTCACCGATGTCGGTTCTTTGAAAAATGATCCGTATGTGATGTATATCGATGGGAGGACTTGCAACGAACATTTCCCTTTTCTCGATGGTGAAGAACCAACATCTGAGGCGGACACCAAACCCATGGAAGACAGTGAGGGTGAGTATGATTTATTTGCGAAGTCAAGGAAACTTATTAAATGATAGTGGTTTTGAATCTTTAATGTACCCCTTTTAAGACCATGACAAGTCTTTCCGTTTTTAAATTATTCACGAAAATGTGTTTGGCAGTTGGCACTTAGACCCTCAGCCTATTTTATCAGAAAGAATTCCAAACAGTATAGTAACTTGTAGCTGCGCTTTAATTTAGAAATGGATGTAGCTGAAAAATGGTTTCACTGCTAAATAAAATACTGGAGGTAAATGGTTATCTAAGTTTCTAAAGGTTTAATTAACCGAAAGTAAATTGTGAATCGTTATTGGAGAGCTCAATTTTCAGAGTGTTGGGTAGTGAGGAAGAGCCACGTCATTCGAATGCAAGTAGCCGAGATGCGAATGCTGCGGTATATGAGAGGGGTGTCGAGAGTTGATAAATTAGGAATGAGTATATTAGAGGTAGCCTGGGGGTGGTGGACATCGCCGAAAAAAGATGAGGGAGAGTAGGTTGAGGTGGTATGGACACATAATGAGAAGAGGAGCTCGTTAGGTTCATTTGAGGAATGCATGTAGTTGGAAGCACCTGGGGCAGGGGGAGACCGAAGCAGACGTGGGAGCAGGTTGTCCGTAAGGATATGGTAGTGTGTAGGGTAAACGGGGACCTGGTGGGAGATAGACGGGAGAAGAGGGCTAGAACCCGGAGACCCGACCGTGCTACAGGCGGAATACGGGTATGATGATGATTGGAGAGCTCAATCTTGTTAAATTAAAAGCCGGTTCCCGAATAAGTTTTGAAATATAGGCTCCAGGTAACTTCAGTTTGAATTTAAAAAGTATTAAAATGTATATAATTGTGAATATTTTCTTTTCATTCCAATAGAAGATCCCGAACCTGCGTCAGAGAGTGAAATTATGATAAAGAAGACGTCATCGCAGGACTTTGATTGGGATCAATCAGTTGATAGTATTGACCTTCCGTCAGATGTAAGTTTTACATTTCTTCTTGTATATTACAGTATTTATTCTTGGATGTGACGGTTCTTTTTAAGCAGTTCGCTTTTCTGCTAATAACTTGTGTTTATATAGCAGTGCCAGGCATTCTCTTTTGTCGGTTGCTATTTTATCATCTCTTTAACAACACTTTTTGAAGATTTCGTCGCAATCCCTGCTCTTCTATTCGCTGCCTAACTCGTATACGTTATTTTTTGAGTGATAATGATCATTTTCAAATGGCCTGTGATAAAGCTTTGCATTACAATAGATTGCAGTAGGTGGCTTCTTATTCGATGTGGTAGGCAATATTGTCTTTATCTCTTGAAATGATCTCTGGCTTAGTAAATTTCTTTATTTTTTTCTGCTGCCACTAACTTTTGCTTACTGTAACTTTTCAAGCATCTTGAAATTTGAAGTGAAATCCGTTTAGGTAAGACTGCTCGTAAAGGGAATTGTTGAAAAAAATACATACAATATCCTTTTTGCTTCTTGTAATTTATCCATTTGAAATTGTTAAGGATGGGGAAAGTTGGAAATTTTTTTTTGAAGTACACTTCTGAATCATTTCCTAGGATGTTGGAGACGTTAGTGATGACGAGCATTATGAGCCGCCACAGTTGGGTACACAGGATTTACCTCCTAGAGTACGAGCACCACTCAGCATTGTCAGTGAGGTAATATTTGATTGATGACTCTTTGAATATTACACGTCTTTATAAGATTTGACAGCTGTATTGTGTCCTATCTCGTATGATGAACATTAAGGGAGCAGATGCATTGCGTTGGGCACATCAGTTCTCGCCTGATCACTAAAGTTCAGCAACTTGGTGTTGTTAGTGACCGTGCAGTCTCTGCATTAGAACTACACAGTGGACGGAGCTCTAATGACCTTGTAGTTGAAGGGCCCTAAAACACCAACGAATCAATCAAAATGCGTTACTCATCAGACGAGAACTGGTGTCCAACGCAATACAGCCGTTCCCTTGCATTGCACTGATTAGAATACACTTAGAATACGTATTAAGATAACTTAAAACTTTGCAAACCTGTATTGATCATCTAATTGTAATATTTCTTAAAAAAATTATTCTTATTGTCATCCCTTATGTATAACAAAACAACTTCTTGCATATGGCAATGTCGGGTACCCATCTTGTCCCTCTGAATGGACACAAGGGTTATATATTGGACAGTGTTTTTACTTCTCATCCGAAAGAAGGAGCACTCGAGGCCTCCCTCTCGCCCGAAAGAAGCTATCCGATCTCGGTCCAGTATCGAATCTAGTACTACTGACGCTGTTACCGAGCGTGCTACCCACTGCGCCATTGTATAACGAGGATAAATGTTAGTGGTATGTTATATTCTTGCATTCATTTTCCCAATTATAGGCTTCTTTTGAAACTGAGCGGGACCAACTAGAAGGAGTCGCAGATCATTCTAACACTCCGTTGTCCATAGTGCAAGAACCAACAGAGCCGAGTATAAAAGATGATAAAGACGATCCAGATTTGGTCGATAAGATTGAACCAGGTACTTTTTTTTGTGCGCAATAAATTGCGTTTTTTGTAGTTTAGTAAACTTAATTCCGTTTGGGACATCATATGTTTGTCGATTCTTTTCAAGCTTTGAAGCGTCCACAGAAAATGTTTGTTGGTCCTCAACCATCGCCAGTATTTCTTCCGAATAACCAACGTACGTTTGGAAACCCAATCAGCTACCTTGGTGGGCCAAAAATTCAACATCCTGTTTCGAAACAAAACAGTGTGGAGTCGATCCTTTCTTTGGACTAGTAGGGATATATATAGTGAACCCAGCGTGTTGCCATTATTTTTGGCAGCTGATAACTTGTCCCCCTCCCTCAAATCTTATCTCCTTTTTTGTGGTGCAATGATGTAGACTTAGATGCACGAAATATTTGTAATAGAGCGTCATTCCAGGAGGCGATTTCTTGACATGTGGTTTAGGTTCTCGTCAGCAGTAATGACGGTTGTTTATTTAGCTATTATGATGGACCAAACTCATTTGTTAGTTTACATCATCTAGCTGTTGTTCATAAGGAAACACATTAAGATCATCACATTTTTGAATTGTACATTCCACGATTTAATGTATATCTTCATTATTAAAAGACAATCATATTACATACTGTACGTTGTTGTCGAAATGAAACCTGATCGCAAAGGCGGAGAGCATTTTGAGAAGGCATCAAAATGAGAAGTACAACTGGAAGGAGTTGGGTGTCTTGTAGACATCGAAGAATGTTAAGGGAACTTACATGCGGTCCATTTACGACGAGATGGGCAACGCGTTGGTCATTTTGTTACATAGAGGTCAGTGTTGAAAATGGGAATGGCAGCAACAGGATGGGAGCGGCTTATTGAGTTGGATATATCAGTTGTCTGTTCACTGAAGTTAAGCAACGTGAAGTTAATCACCCCTACTAACATGGGTGGCCGCTCGGAAAAACTGGGTACCGCTGGTGTAGTGTCTGTGCAGTCTCTGCGTTGAAAGTACGCAGCGGGCGAGGCTGTAATGATCTTGTAGTTGAAGGGCCTTAAAACAAAGCAACAGGATATTTACGCATAGTGATGAGGAAAGGATGAATGGAAGACCACTTGGGACTTGTTGGTGTTTTAGGGCCCTTCAACTACAAGGTCATTAGAGCTCCGTCCAGAGCATAGTTCTTATGCAGAGACTGCACAGACACCACTTGGGACCACCTGGTACTACTGATACCCAAAATCGCTGTAACAGCGTTGTCTGTGGACACATTAGAACTATGCTGTGGACGGGGTTTTAACGACCATTGTAGCTGAAGGCCCCTAAATTAATTGACCGCCATAGATCAACTGTCTCAACTAAAACGGCAGGCAATCAATAGCACGGGCTGCCAGGTCTTATAAGGAATTTAAGATCGTGTAAATACCGTAGATATTTAAAACGGTACATGTAACACTTCAGATCGAAATCCGTAGCTCTGTAATATGGTGAAAACATGTCGGGGTTATATATCTTACCAAATGTGTGGGCCGACTCTAGGCACCAACACATAATTCTTTTTCATTTGATACTACTGTACATTACTGTACTGCTATTCAATGAATCTTCATTTTCAACTTGACCCCCACGCGTTTTCTCACTCATCACACGTTTGATAAAGGCCGTTTGGTGACGCTAGTAACTTCCTTTTTTTAAGTTTCTCAAAGAGGAAGTGGAACGCGCTTGCGGATGAAATTGTTTGAGAGCTTTGCGTACAGTCGTTATATTTTTTTAGCGTTAGATAAGGTAGAATGGGTGTTGAAGTTGAAAGTATTTCATCAGGAGATGGTTAGTATAATTATCTATAAGATAACAAAGTTAAAAGTAATTAGTGAGAACTCTTTTTAGAATTTAGAGTTTTAATTTTTTTGTGCCAGGTCAAACGTTCCCCAAGACGGGTCAGACTGTAGTAGTACATTACACAGGTACGCGAATAATAATTATTTTTACCTTATTATTATTTTTTGCCATTAATTATGCATTACGTATGTGTGTTTATACCATGTTGCAAAAGTTCAGTAAATAATTGGCGGACTGGCAGTTATGATGAGATTCCAAGATTAGGCAGATTACCATTGCCAGTAAGCCTAACTGACGATGGGAAAGTTATGCGCGAGGTGTAGGGTTACACCACGCAACCCATACGGAATTTAAAATTCAGCGAAGGGTGATATCTAAAACTTTCATCCAAAGGATGATACCAAAATTGATTGGAATTTATATTCCATAGTGGGTCGATATATAATTTGATCTGATATTTGAAAGTAGTATATTTTCGGTAGGGGGAGATAAAAAGCAAATTAAACGAGAGGGCACGATGTTAATTATTTGATGTCCTCTTACCGTAATGGCGCGGCTCACTTTTCATTACGTTGGGTAGAAAAAATGTGAGGTATGCGCCTTCATCTTTCTCTCCTGCTACCTCTTTCGTAAAAAAAAGCACTTTTAGCTAGGGCTGAAAATGAGCTCAGAATCTCGTAAAACTGACCTGCCTAGTAAGGCCATTGCTCTTGAAGGATTGCCGAAAAACTTGCTGTAGGGCTAGCGTTTTACCTTCACAACGCGGACCATCGTCTGCTGAGTATATCGGGCACAGACGACACAATGGAGAAAATAGATTAATTAATCGCGTTAATTAATTGTAGGTACACTGGAAGATGGATCCAAGTTCGACTCTTCTCGGGATCGTGGTGTACCATTCAAATTTCGAATAGGTAAAGGGGAAGTAATCAAGGGATGGGATCAAGGTGTTGCGCAGGTATATATTTACTACTATTAATTGTATTAGTTCCTTGTGTAGTGGTCACTTGATATAGAAAAAAAACCCAGATTTTTATTATGTAGATGAGTGTGGGCCAACGTGCAAGACTTATATGTTCGCCAGATTTTGCTTATGGCTCAAGAGGTCATCCTGGAATATATCCTTAACTTATTCATTTTTTTACGAAAGTCTAATTTATGATATGACATGTTTTCCTTAAGCCGTGCTTACTATTCCGCCAAATGCAACTTTGATATTTGATGTGGAGCTTCTCAGAGTGGAATGAACAAAGCACGTTTGGTAGCCATTCCATCATTATAAGAGAAATTGAGCTTTTAGATTAAAAAAAAAATCAAGTGTTATGCCAAAATTTGTCTTGAATTTTGAATCGTGTTGCTGAGATTTTTTACTTTATGTTCGCCCCAGCTTAATCTCGTCTCAAAGCAGATACATTACTTTGAAGTTACTCTTTTTAAATTAATTGCGATTCTGTTTTCAGTTCATAGTAAATTTATGTAAAGGCATCATTTCATTATTAATGCTATACTGATTGACTTTAACATTGTGTTGCTTTTTCGAAATTCATTTTTGTTTTCAGTGCGATGTGTTCTTAGTTATTGTTCCTAAACAGTGACTATAACATATTGAAATTACACTCCATCGGAGAGAAAATACATTTAACTCTAAGGTTTCAATAATTTCCATTAAACGAAAGATTGAATAATACCGATTTAATGGCAGATAAGTCATTTGAGACGTTCTGTATTTAATCTCAACTGTCGAGGATATTGTAACTACCTTTAACGTTTACTTTCAAAGTGTTGAACCGCCATCGTATACAAGTTGTTACCCATTTCCACTAACATTGCTTGAAATAATTTTAAACACTTAAAAATGATTGTTGTTGTCTCAATCTTATTTTGGTTTTGTTTTGGTGTGAAGTTCGCTTTTACGCGTTGACAGCTTTCAGAAATGAGAAAATTTCAAAAGTACGGAACTGGAGTGTCACAATGTCACGAGTTACTGAATGAATTGCTTATATCATTGCCAAGTGCTTCTCCCAAACTTTTTACCGTGCAATAAACATATTCTGAAGATAAATTCCAACTCATTTTATAAACCGCTATTAAATGAACTAAGTCATACATTACAATTTTAACTCTTTTGCAATACTATGCGCAGTCATGTACATCATTTCGTCTCTATGCTTTAAGAACGTCTCAATGGCTAAATTACGTGATTGTTCCCAGGCATACAGAGCTCTGCAAAGAAATAAATTTAGGATAATTTATAACTTTTCGCAAATGTGTTATTACCAAGGCAGAGACACGTACCTATAAATCGGTCGAACAAACTTCATTCTGCCTTGCTCATTAACGAATTGAATAGCCAGTGGAATGATTGGTTCCCATTGACTTTGAAGGCATAAACGTATCCAGCGATACCTTATTTCAGAATTGGTATTAGAGTTGAATTTGTAAGTAGTTTCCACTACTTTAATTTTCTCTATTGGAAGTGACTCCTACAGGACAAATCAGATTGTAATCTTACCATTACCAGTCTACACTCCAACCCCGATAATGAAGATCCCCAAGGGACCCATCCTCACTGTCTTCATTAGCTAGACAATTTCATTATCCGGGATCTTCATTATTGGGGATTTTAACTGTAATTATTAATTTATTAGAAAATGCTAAAATGGCCTTACATTCTCAAGTAATAAATTTAAGAATTCTTGAATTTGCTGAGAAGAAAAATTAGCAATATCCTCTTCATGAAACTGACGAAAGTCTGAAGAATTAATCCATTTATTGCTAAGTTCACGGCAGAGATTTTGTAACGTCGGGTCATACCTGCAAGTCAAACATAACAAGAATAAACTTCTATAAAATAGTTAACAATTAGTTGGGTTGTTGCCTTCAGCATTACTGTGGAGTAACTGGGGGCATTCCAGGGTGTGTAAGCCAAGCATTCCAATCCACGTCCATCAAAAGGTGATCTCGTTTCTTGAATACCAAAGAAGGAACACAGTATTATAGCACATATATGCAGAATTTATTTTTTGGGAGTAAAGTAGTGATATTAAGTAATGTAAACTAACTTCTTTCTGACAATATTTGACCAAGAAGTTCTTCCATGTATCTGTATCTATCGATTGAAATTTGAATTCATCAATGTACGAACGTAAGAATTCCTCGAAAACACCTGAAAGAAATTAAAAAAAAAGCAACCAATATGCTCTTTAATAAAATAGTAGTGTCAAAATGACTGACTGATTTAACAAATCATACTTGGACCACCAAGTAACTGCTCCAGATAATATAAGAAAGCATATCCTTTTTCATAAGGTACACAACAAAAGGCATCATCTGGATCACTTCCATCCAAATTAACAACTAACTTTGTGAATGGATGTTGTTCTCCTAACGTTTTTACCTGAAATAATGTCAAATAATAACAATTATGTGAAAGCGTTTGACATAAACGAATAAAAGTAGAGTTTATGTGACTTCACTGCATCTTTTAAATCTTTCCAGCCACTAATGGAAAGAAATTGACGGTGTGGCTCTCCAAAAATTCTCCCCACAATCTTCCTTTCAAGAAAAACGGTGAACCCTTCGTTTAGCCTATCGAAAATAAATGTTGCCTTATAATCAAAATAAACTAGTAAATATACTAATTAAAAATAAATCATCGACTTCAAATAAAACGACTTAACCAAAAATGTTCAAAAGTATTATTGGTGACGAGATTTCCTGTCCAACTGTGTGAAATCTCATGAGCAATGACATTTGCTAACGAACGATCTCCAGCCTAAGAAACATAATATTTTTAGGAACTGCTGCCTATTTTCATAAAGGGTGAGGTATCCACTTTTGGGTACCATATTTAGTACAAACAGAAATGCAGAGGAGAAAAAAAGGGTAGTTCATATCAAAAATTCGCGAATCAAAGAAATCGGCAACAACGATGTGTTTCAGTGTTAGGACTTCAGATAGAAACATGTCTGATCATCAAAGAAAAGGAAAAAGTATTTTGTGACATGTAATGGGTCTGTTCAAGATTTGCGATCAGCTCTTCATAAAAGTTTAAAGATAAATCTCACCAAAAGGGTAGGCGTCACAAACGTAAGGCATGGATTTTCCATTCCTCCAAATGGAAATGATGGTGGAAGAACAAGGATGTCATAACGGCCCCAAATATATGGTCCTACTAAATCTTCTGCTGTTTTCAGCATAATTTCCGCCTAATATACAATAACCAGTGCTTTGGAGGTCGGTCCAGGAACAAAAGTATTTATACACATCAAGTAGGCTACTACTAATATTACCTCATCAAATTCGTAAAGAGCTTTGTCTACAATTTCTTTTTCTGACCATACATTAATACGTTCACTAATCTTCCTGAAATTAAAAAAAAACACTATAATTTTTGGAAATATCCTACCCTCCTGGGTCATCCCTTTTATTCATTCATTTAACAGTTACCTGTGTTCCAGTGCACCCACTACAATTGCTATCAAGTAACTTGGAATAGGAATCTGTAATTTAAAAAAAGAAACGATTATTGATGTTTAAATCATGTGCACTTAATAATTGTGGTGGACATCGCGGAAAAAATGATGGAGAGTCAATTGAGGTGGTGTGGACACGTAATGAGAAGAGGGGAGGAGGAGCTCGTTAGGTCCATTTCAGGAATGCAGGTGGTTGGAAGCACCCGAAGCAGGAGCAGACGTGGGAACAAGTTACCCGTAAGGATTTGGTTGTGTGCGGGACCGCGTGGAAGATAGGCGGGAGTGGAGGGCTAGAACCCGCAAACCTGACCCTGCCATAGGCGAGATAAGGATATGATGATGAAATCATGTGCACTTAATATAACTATTGTGTGTTAAAAGATATATCAGCATTTAAACAAACCTTCTGAGTGAACGTATACGTCTTTAAGTCATTGCTTTCGATTGGTTGCAGGTTGCCTATTGCACTCATCAATGCCGTTAACTCTTTGGGAGTTGTGACCTTGAAAATGTAAATAGTCATAGTGAATTATTTCAATTGTTAGTTTAATCACAAATGATAGTGATCACAGCAGTTAAGTAACGCAACCCCAGCTAGTACTAGCATGGGTGGCCGCTTGGGAACAATGGGTACTACTATTACTCAAAAATCGTCTTAACAGCGTAGTGTCTGTGCAGACTCTGCGTTTGAACTACGCAGTGGAGGGGGCCCCCGGTGACCTTTGTAGTTGAAAGGTCCTAAAACACCAACAAAATAAACAAATGATAGTGACTGTTACCTTGGCTGAATACGACATCTTGACTGAAGGAGTGTCTTGACAGGGAAGCATGCTTCGTGCATGAATAGCCTTAAAGAGTTACCCCACAACAATTTTACAAATGCTGTCATTTAATTTATATGCAATCACAATATCCCTAACATCACATTGCTCTTACTTCGCATTGACTAAATAAATACGGATGCTTTTTTCCGGCCGTTTGCTCTGGTAATAACCATTGCAAGGCAGTACTTTTAGGAGATGTTGCATATTGAATAGTCAACTTGTATCTGTTTGGAAGAAAACAAACCTAATTTTTTTTTACAATTTATGAATGCAATACTTGAATTTGAAGGTAATCTTAACCGTTTACGTTTCATTGGTTGTGTCAGGAAGTTTGATGACAAGTTTACTCCCCAAGGGTTTCTGCGCATCATGTAATGTGTACTCCAGAGAGTTGCAGGTGATCGCATCCGTTACTTGGTGAATTTCCAGGTCTCTGGTGTCAAGAATCTGAAAAATAAAACAGATGCAACTTTTTACTGGAATCTTGGTTATTGGCAGATGCAACAAAATGACCTCTAACAAGCCATGAACACCTGGATTATATGGGGCTCTCTATACGAATGTGTCAAACGCCTTTCAACTCACCAATGAGTCAACGCCTATTTGCTTTCGTCGAATATTTAACGACACATCACCTGTTATAGTCTTATTATTGAAATTGACATTCCAGTCCAAGTGTAAGTTGGTCACTACAAGCTCATCAGGGCTTGAGAATGAACTGGGATCGACAAACGGCTTTAATATATTCATCATTTTTCTTTATGGCAGCACAAGTAATCGCCGGCTAGCGTTTCCAGTCTGACCAAGAAGTTGACTGACAACCAACAGTGTTCTCGGCACGCTACAGAAACGCAGAGCTAACTGCTGATTATAGCTATCATTTGTTGCTTGGATACGCGAAAATTTTGCACGGTTTGGTCTGTTGCCAGAGGGTAATTCGGGCTCTTCAGTTTACCATAATTGTATTTAAAAAATGCATCGGTATTTATGATTGAAGGGTATTCGTGTTGCTGATGCGGCTCGACGGTTTACTCTGTAGCATGATGCTATCGATATGTCGTACGAATGGTAAGGAATTGCGTGAAATGAGATTCGCACGTCAGAATAAATACTGTATGTGGATTGAACGCATTGTTTTATTTCAGTATTGGTTCGCGTTTGTAGAAATGGTCGAAATTCTAGTTCATTAGCAGGTTTAAAAAGAATTCTAGAAAACGAAATAACAGAAATTCAACAAGCGGGAACATGGAAAGCGGAAAGAATTATCACTACAAAGCAAGGTGTAAATATTCTTGTGGAAGGAAAACAAGGAAAAACTATTAATTTCTGCGCTAATAATTATCTAGGATTATCGGTGAGATTTTTATGTTTTTACTCTGCCATATGGATAAAGTATTTTAAGACTACTAAAAATATTAAAATGTTTTTAATTTTTTTTTCTTTCTAGAGTCACCCGGATGTTGTTACAGCGGCAAAGCTCGCGCTTGACAAGTATGGAGCCGGGTTGAGTTCTGTAAGATTTATTTGTGGCACTCAGGTCAGTTATTCGACATCTGTCACATCTTATTTAATTGTACTTTTCATTTCGAAGAGCACCCCACCGATTCCTTCCCTTCCCCTTCCTTTCTCCGAGTGACATTAAATCATTCACTATTTAATTTTCAAGATTGCATGATTTTTTGCTGCCAACCAGAGTTTTGTATTGAAACTCGTATGTCACTGAAATCTGTAGGATATTCACAAGAATCTTGAGAAAAAAATCTCAATATTTCATAATCGTGAAGATGCTATACTTTACCCTTCGTGTTTTGACGCCAATGCTGGTTTATTTGAGGCTCTCCTCAATAAAGACGATGCAATCATCTCTGATGAATTAAATCATGCATCCATTATCGACGGCATCAGATTGTGTAAGGCTTCTCGATATCGTTACAAACACCGTGATTTACGAGGTAAAGTACATTTATTTAACAAAAGTTTACGTTAAATGGATTAAAAACTATTTGAAAAGATACATGTATTTGCTAATCAGATCTAGAAGCCCAGCTGAAGGAAGCTCAAAGTGCTCGAATGAGATTAATCGCTACAGACGGTGTGTTCAGCATGGACGGAAATGTGGCCCCACTTAAGTAATTCATACTTTTGGCAGATTATGAGTCCTTTTTAAATGTGATTATAATTCCCATTGTACGTAACAATTTTTATAATTTTCAGGGACATTTGTGATTTAGCCGATAAGTACAATGCATTAGTATTTGTGGACGACTGCCATGCAACGGGGTTTTTTGGAATGTCCGGCAGGTAATAAAAGTGCTTTCATCGCCAGTGACAGACAATTGTCCTTGTTACGATTTTTTCTCTTTTGCTTTAAGAGGTACAGAAGAGTATCTTAACGTCATGGGGCGTGTTGACATTATTAATTCAACGTTAGGTAAAGCTTTAGGTGGTGCTGCAGGTGGCTACACAACTGGGCCAAAAGAGTTGATTAACATATTACGTCAGAGATCCAGACCTTATCTTTTCTCAAACTCACTTCCTCCTCCTGTTGTTGCTGCGTCCACCATGGTAAGATTGTATCCACTGACAAATTTAATTACAGTGATATAAAGATAACCCCCCCCCCCCCCATCTTGGTGGCACAGTGGTTCGCACACTGGGTAACTGCGTCAGTAGTTCTAGGTTCGATATTGCACCGAGGGTGGGTTAGCTTCTTTTTCGGGCGAGAGAGAGGGTCCCGAGTGTGCTTTCTTTCGGCTGAGAAGTAAAACCGAGGTCCCGTGTGGTATTGCACGTAAAAAACCCTCTCTACCATACAACGGGCAGATGAGACAAAAATTTTCAGGTGTAGCAGCTCGGAGGAGTGCCCCAACGAATAGTAGACCGACGATAAATAACCATAGGGGTTGCAGCATTGGTCGGCAACCGGCTGTGGAAAAATATTGTCCAATAGATCGCCCTTGTGTTCATTCAGAGGGACAAAGGGGTACCTGACCTTGCCATAGGCAGGAAAAGGATTAGGAGTTGCTTTTCTTTTGCTTTGATATGCAGATAACTGTTTTGTAATCTTTAAAGAGGCGAAAAAACTTTTTTTTCAGGCTTTAGAAATCATAATGAAGAGTTCTGAATATCCTACAAAAGTTTTAGAAAATACTGGACGATTTCGATCAAAAATGAAAGCGGCAGGGTTCAATGTTATTGTAAGTTTATAAGCACAATAATATAATACAAAATTTATAACATATGGATTCGCTTGAATAGTATCTGTATATTCATTAGGGAGAAAATCATCCAATCTGTCCTGTTATGTTGGGAGATGCTCGTCTAGCAACAACATTTGCAAACGAAATGCTAGGTATAACATGCTAGGATTAAAATCTCGAGACTTTCAATAAGTTCGTATTGATTTTGTATGTTATCCATTTATACTTCTAGATAAGGGTATATATGTTATTGGATTTAGCTACCCTGTTGTCCCAAAAGGTAATGGTTTTTGTTTTTCATTTTGCAACCTAAGTCGTTTAGATAATGTAATAAAGGACTCATATTTCCATAGGTAAAGCGAGAATAAGAGTTCAGGTGTCTGCAGCACATTCAACTGAGGATATCGATTACACCGTTAATGCATTTATCGATGTTGGCAAAAAGTTGAATGTTATTTAATTTTTTTTTCTGTATCGCTGTCAAGGACGTATGTTGTTTCATTGAACAGCACCTATAATTGCAGTTTAACTGTAACCTGTGATAGTATTTAAAACATTTCCTAATCGGCGTTATTATGCTCTGTTACCAATTATATTGACAGTGTTTTTTTGTCCTTAATTCTTTGACATATTTGATTCAATACTCACTGCAATAAATCAAAATTGGTGCACTTCACAAACCATTATTATTATTATTATTATTATTTTATTCAACATACAAAAACTGTACAAAAATCATGGCGACTTCAATCACGAGATAAAAAGAATTTATGTAACTTGAAATTGAAATGCCTGCAATTATATATACATGACAGAGACGAACACTGAAATACACTAGATCGAATATCATATGGTAACTCGTTCCACATTTTGAAAACCGCGTAGGGAAAAAGCCTACCCCTTATGTCTGAGAACGGAGAGGAAGGAGCAAACAGAAACCTACGAACTCGGCGAGTTGACACATCAGAGGCAAAAAAAACAGAAATTGAGTGAAAGGGGTGATTCACGTTTTTTAGGGCACGAGAGACCTCGATGAGCTGACAATACAACAAGAAAAGGGACAAGGGAAAAATCCCATATTTTTTCCCCCGAAGGCGAACACTCACCCAGGGAGGAAGAGTGAAGATAGTTCTCAAAATTCGGTTGTACAGGAGATGAAGAGGTTTAAGATGAGCCTTGGTGAGACCAGCCAAGAACGGAGCAGCAAAACGAAGAAGGGCAGCAACCTTGACCTTAAAAAGTAGTACTAAGTTCCGAGTACCAACAACAGGCTTCAAGCGTTTAAATAAATAAAGATAAGAGTTGAGTCGGGTTTTTAAGTAGTCTCTATACTGAAGAAAGTTTAGACAAGAATCAAAAATGACTCCCAAAAGTCGGAAAGACTTTGATGAGTAGTGTCAGATTAGTAAGTACAGTGTAACCTCTTTAATCCAAAGCTTCAGTTAAAATTCTGATTTCGATAATCCGAATAATATTTATAAAAATAAACCATTTAAATCATTTTCTGCAGCACCCTATATGTAGAATTTTGCTGAAATGTTTTCTTGGGTTGTTCTATCAAAGGACGATTTAATTTTTTTTAGGAAAAATTATGTAACATCAATCTAGAATGCTTGAAGACTGTCATGGAAAAACTTGTGGATGAACTGCCCAAAGCAAATGATGAAAATGAGGATGCTATTCAGTTACCCTGTTTACAATGCTGATTATTCGTTATTCGGGATGCTCAGGACACTGAATTCCACCGCGTCAATGATGATGAAGAAATACATGAGAATACTGATTTTAAAATTTAATTTCGTTCTCTATTTTTAAAGTCTTAATCCATATATGTACACCTAAAACATTTATTTGAAGCCGTTTAAGTGAAAGAAATCATTCCCTTCTCGGCTACTTGCACTCTATTTACGTGGCTCTTCCCTTTCAACTTGATTGGGACCTTCGTAGGACCTAAGTAGGCTGAAGCCTAGAGCCTCAACATTTAGCGGGCTTCAAAAATTAAGAAAAGGGTCTCAAAAGGGGTTGAAAAGGGCCTCAAAATTGAAATAGCCTAGGGCCTCTCAATATCTAAATCCGGCACTGTGTACCGGGCAGTGATTGGGCCCACTATGCGGATCACAGTGTTGGGCAGTGGGGAAGAGCCACGTCAATAGAATGTAAGTAGCTGAAATGCGAATGCTGCGGTATATGACCGGTGTGTCGAATGAGTATATTAGAGGTAGCCTGGGGTGGGGGACATCGCGGAAATGATGGAAGGTAGGTTGAGTGTTGTGGACACGTAATGAGAAAAGGAGGAGCTCGTTAGGTTCATTTCAGGAATGCAGGTGGTTGGAAGCAAGGTTACTATAGATACTATTAGGTTACTATACGGTTAAGATACTATAAGGTTACTATAGATATTACTATCTACAGTAACCTTGGTTGGAAGCACCCGGTGCAGGGGGAGACCGAAGCAGGCGTGGGAGCAGGGGGTGGACGGGTACCTGGTGGGAAATAGGGGAAAGTGGAGGGCAAGAATCTGTGAATGACGTTGGATCTTTTCTTCGCTAACTTGTTAGCGTAGTTCAGTTGGCCGGAGCGCCGTAATTCTCCTGTAAGTGGAGTAAAAATCGTGTATTAATATGGCGTTCGTTTGAAGAAGATTTGTATGAAATTAAAGTTATAACGTAGTTATAATTTTAATTTAGTTATAATTTAAAGTTATAACGTAGCTATTGACGACATGCAAAACGACTTAAAAGGTTGGGATGATTTAATGTCATTTGAAATTACCTCCCCATGGCATCACAATTTATGAAATGTGTTATTGTTATAGCCGTTTTAGCGAAGTTAACCAACCAAGGTAGTGATAATATTCGTCCAGCTTGTAAAAAATGTGGTTATGGTAAGTAAATGAAGTATTCTGTGCTTCATGGCTGTATATGTGTTTATCTGTAGCTGACTTTATAATTGCAGCTGGGCATCTGACGTATCAGTGTCGTAACTTTATAAAGATAAATCCAAACAAGGATATAGTTCTAGATGTTAGTAGTACAAGTTCCGAATCGAGTAGCGAAGAGGAATCTGAAAGTGTTTTATCGAAGCGTTTAAATGGTAATTTGCATTTCTTAGTGTTTGATTATACTTAACATTTACTTTCCATTGGTACTGTTGAAATTGACGACTTTGTCATTTTTAAGAAGGCCCGCAAGATATAAAGGATAGCAAACCTGACAAAAAGGAAAAGTTCAAGAAAAGTAAAAGGTAGATTTGTCGTGAAGTTGCATTTAATGGTGATTTGAAGCGTTAATTACAATTTTTATCTATTGTTGATATAGATCACATTCCCCAGTTTCGTCATCAGCTTCCCAATCATCATCGTCGTCGTCTGACTCTAGAAGTATTAACAGAAAGAAAGCAGTCAAGAAACATAAACGCCGCCATAAACATAAAAAGTATCACAAGGCATTGGCGAGTGACGACAGTGATAATAGTTCACATAGAAAAAAACAAAAAAAGAGATCTCATCACCACCACGAAAAGAGAAAAAAACAGAGACATGCGGAAAAGATATATAGTGAGTCAAGGGATACTCCATGAATGGAGTAAATAATCCACGTTTGCTCCGACTTCGTGATATACGCAACAAGATTGAATAACAAGTTTGTCTCAATCATCATTAATGAGTAATATTTTTATACTTCTATTCTTCTTGTTTAAATACTTTTCAAAAAGACGTCATATACTATTCATTTATGAATATCTAAGTAAATTAATTATGTAGAAATGAAGCCACTGTGTTGTCTACAAACACTTATTCCAGATAAATTCGAGTTGATTGGAATTACACCCTTATCCTACCGTTGGTAAGATCGTTCTGGCCATCCATTTGTTTTTAGTTCTAGCCAGGTCCTATTCCACCCCACCTAATACCATGTGTGGACTGTACTAGTGCTCTGTGATACGCTTTAATAGCTTATACTCTCATATTCATATGGTAATTCTACTTCAATCTATTCCCTCATCTTTTCCACAGCATGTCTCTCTCTCCTAGTATACCTCTAATTCAATCACTTCTCAATATTTGACGTTGTCTTCCCTCCACAAGGGAGCGGGTGCATTGTGTTGGACGCACCAGTTCTCGTCTGATTACTGAAGTTTACAACGCAAGCCCTAGCTCTTAACATGGATGGCTGCTTAGGAAAATTGGTTACCGCTAATGCGCAAAAATCGTCACATCAGCATAGCGTCTGTGCAGTCTCAGCATTAGAACTATGCAGTGGACGGGACTCTAATGACCGTTGTAGTTGAAGGGCCCTAAAACACCAACGAAACAAAAAACCCTCCACCAATACTACTGTAACTTCTTCATACAGTAGGCAAAAAAAAGTATGGAATCACTAACGTATTTCAAATTTACATGTTATGTAATTGCAGTGAAATTGTGAAATGAAGTGTAAAACAATTCTCACATGATGTTTGTTATGTAACAATGAAGATGAAGTGGAAAGTTGGATTTTGAACTGCAACAAAAGTGTGGAAGCACTAACATATACAGTGGAAGCCACTTATTGTAATCGCAAGGGGACCTATTATTTTGGATAACATCAAGCAAAAGGTTTATTGATTCTACCAAAGTTTTGATGATTTGTTGTGGTATTTTATCCCATTCTTCATACGTTGGTGCTTTCATACTTTTTTTGCTTACTATACAGAGTATGTATTGCCCAGTATTACCACATAGTGTAGTTGGTCTAACCACTGCCCTGTGGAAATTTTCTGTGGAGTTTCATTTGGGATCTTTCCACCATACAGCATCTCACTTGCCCATCTACACTTTGTTGGTATTATCGTAGGGGGCATTTTGCAAGCATTTTGGATATTATTGTAGCATGACATGACATACAGTACTACCATTGCGGCGACACATTTTCTGAAACGTGACGTCATGCTACGATAATACCCACTTTGTCCATTGGTCATAATAGCAGTAATGAAACCTTTAGTGAATAGTTTTGTACTACTGCTCTTCAGTGTAGTTTAAATGAATACTACGTTTCTTGCAGTACGGTGGGCGTAAAAAGAATTTATTCCTTTTACATGGGTTTGAATATGCAAATTTAGATCAGCAAATTTCCCAAGTTTTGGAACTTTTCTCTATCCTCTGGGGGGTCTGTAGCGCTGGAGCAGGCATAGCGATTGACCCAACAAAATCCTCAGCCTCCCCCCTTCTCTAGTTGAGTTCAGATGGCTAACTGCTATTGTTGCGGTTCTTGACCTGATTTCGAAATCATTGCACTGAATCTTGTTGGGCGATCACAGAGACCCCCGGACAACATTGCTCATCAACAGCAATTTGACCCATGACTGCACTCGAACGCTCGTGTGAAATAGTGTATCTACTAAAAGGATACTTTGGAATCGCGGGAACCATCAAAAGCCTTTTCTCCCAATTTGGTGCACCAACCACCATCTTTTTAACACCTGATTAGGTAATTGAGTCATTTCACCAGGTGTTTCACCAATAAGGAATGTTCCGTTAGCGCCATATGGTATCACTGGACGTTAGAGGGCGTTTTTCAGGATCCCGTCCACGTTGATAATTGTGTTGGTGAGTTTTGGCACGAGTTTGAGGTCTTTAGTTGGGTGCATCTGTGCATTGTTGTTGCCGGTAGTTATTTCATGGAACAAATTTAATAACTGGAAATTTGGTTTTCGTATGCCACCGAAATAGGAATGATTGCGGAACCGGGTGTACTTTCCACAAGGTAACGCTATTTGGACAATACCACCATCTATCAAGTCTTGATTGTCTGTGAAGCTTAACCCTTGTTACACCGTAGCTAGTCGTCTTAAAACCCAGCATTTTTAATAATAATTTTATTGTTGTATCACAGTAAATGACTGAATAAATAAGCACTGAACCATTTTACATATTTTTTCATGGAAAGCGCGCGAAACAAATTTGTACGTAGTTTTTATATGTTGTGAAATGAACTAAGGATAAGTAAATTAATCAATATGGTGGCATTCCTTTAGAATTGTAACGTGGCTGTCTTCATTGTCACCGGATAGTTGTCATTTAAAGTTAGCTGTAAGATATGCAGGAATTCATTTAAACTAATAGTTTATTACTGCCGGCTAGAATGTATGTTTTATTCATAATTGGAATTATGGTACATTTTAGAGTTAACGTCAATTTGAAGAGTATATTATCCTTATTTCGTTAGCCTCAATGTGATGGAAGTTAACAATAGACTGATAATCCAGTAGTTACGATTTCCTGCAATTTATTTGTTGAACTTCTTTAAACTGTGTAATGCATTGGTAGTTGATAACTTTCATATGCTGCTATATATTTTATCGGGTACCTAGGTTAAGAATTTCTGAACTGAAAGGTTTGCTAACCTGTTACAGACCTAACATAATTTGCCTTGATCTTAAATTGATTCTTCCCATTACACCTGACCTTATTCTGATATAATTTTAACACTAATAAAACTTGACTACTAATATATAAGGAAATGGTTTAACGGTCCTTTTTACACATGCAGGCGCCTTTTTACACATTAGGGCTGTTGTGAAATAACACTACTGATACTTACTATTACAGTCCGTGGAATTCTGACTTTTTGCTCAAAGACTTCACGTCCGATTTCATTAAGTCTTGTTTAAACACGAATGATGCACCTGATTTTGGATTTCCCTTTCTGGACATGGATACTGATAGGTATTTCCAAAAATGATTGATATTATAAAGGAATTGAAGGTTTCTTTTGAATGGGAATAACAATGTATTTCCGGTTTTTAACTAGGATAAGAAATACCAGTGGTGATATCAAGACGAATGCCTGTTCGTCGTCGAGTCCCAGCTCCACGAGTTCTGAATGTAGTGAGGAACTGTCGTTTGATTTTATTAATTCATCTAGTTGTGATGATTTCCTTCCTGTGTCTGATGCTGACTACTTAAATATGTCATTAAATTTATTGGAGGATAGTGGTCTTACAGGTAATATTTGTTGTTTTGGTCATGTTTTTTTTCGGGTTCCCGTTAAACACAATACGTCATCATTTTTACGGTCCAGTCATCCCCGATGAGTTGGATTGGACCGTAGGAGATAATTTTGTAGTGTCTGGGACACTTGTCACTGAAGACCCTTGTGGTGATCGAGCACCTAACCTTTCAACCTGTCCATTATCGAAATCGAAACGTATTCAACCACCTGATCCAGTGAGAGATAAGAAATTGTGGTATGTAAAATATTCTGCCTGAAATGTGATACTGCTGCTGTTTATTATTTCTGGCACGTTGTTTTTTTTTTGTAGGTCCAAAATGACTTTAGAAGACCAATTAGAAGCAGTAGAAGGACTGACTAGAATTATTAGTTATGAAATGGGTCTCAGGGAACAGCTTGATATAATTCGCATCATACAACCAACTGCAGTCATATCCCCATCTGATAAGGAGTTCGTCATTGGTCAGTAAACTTTTCAAAAAAATATTAACCAAAGACCATACTTTTCAATGAATGTTTGATGTAATGTACAGATTTAACATTGTTGAATGATCACAAGTTATGTAAAGTTAGAGAATATATAAGAAAAGTGCAAAATACACAAGGGTCACCAGAGAACAAATACACTTCGCGGAAGTCCGAAGTTGGTTCAAGCACAGGGCGCAGTAGTAATTCTGTTGGAAGAAGCAGTGGAACTTCCAGTCCGGGAAAGAGTAAAAATTTAAAAGTAAGTACTATGAGTAGCGTTGCAGTCTGATATCTTAATAACTGATGGTGTAGTCTTGCATGTTAATGAGAGGATTTATTCGTTTGTTGTGAAGCGAGAGGCGAAGGAAAGGCGTACGCCACAAAAGGTTTTCAGACAAAGACAGAAAAAGGAGTATCGGCAACTAATGAAAGAACGTCGCAGTGGGTTGTTTGTCCATGAGCAGGTGATGTCTCTCACAGTTGATCCTGTGGTTGAAGAAGAGACAGATATAGATATTTTGGGGTGATAGATGATTGAATTTGAACTGCATTAAAAGGCGTTTGCAAGAGGCAATCAAAGTTTATATTTTGAATGAACAATTTCAGCCCATTAATTTCATCTATCGTGGGTTTTTCCATATCCAAATATTGATGAATTCAGTCACTCTTCATCCAGTTTATTATTACACGAGTATGAAGATGCCACTTTTAAATAATATTTTACTTAACTATGTCATTCAAACTGGAACAGACATTTTAATGGTCATAGCGATCGGGTATAATATAATTTATTGTGGCAGTTAGTTCATTTGATTAAAACCGTAATGCTCTAAATAAGTTGGGTGAAGAAAGTAAGACATTTTTTTTTGATCGCAATGATTTTTTTCAACTTTTGTCTACTTTTCAAAAACTGAAAATAAATTTAATGGAGCAGTCAATTCATTATTTCATGCTTTAAAGCCCATAGGCATGCAAAAAAAAAATATCAGTAACATTGAATTAACTTCTTAGTAACTTGTGTTATCCAAAGTTGGTATGAATGTATGTGAAATGACAGTCAGTTGAGATGAAATTTGTTGAAGGTCCATTTATATGACAGGTGACAACATACACACTGGTTAGTTATCTAACCGAAATTCACGAAGATGCAGCAGGTTATGTCCACCACAGGGATGCCAGCTTACTGGGAGCAGACGGTTGATTAAGCAACGCAAACCCAGCTTGTATTGACTTGGGTGGCCGCTTGAGAAAACTGGGTACCGTTAATAGCCAAAAGTCGTCGCATTAGTGTAATATCTGTGTAGTCTCTGAATTTACAACTACGCAGTGGACGGGGCTCTAATGACCTTCTAGTTGAAGGGCCCTAAAACACCAACGAGCAAGCAGAAGGAAGAGGTGGGCTAAAGCAAACATCGAAGTAGATTATGTACGACAAATGTTGCTTGATGGATGGAGGCCTGGTTTGAAATAGGAGGGAGTGGAAAGACACAATTAGCAAACCTTCATCCTGCCAAACGAAGATGCGTGTATATTCAAAATACGCATCTTTTGACACTTTGGTTCTGAAAATTCGTAGACTAAATATTGGGTAACTACCCCATACATGCATAATACATTACAAGGTTGGAGTATTCAGATCCATTTGTGATGCAGTCAATGATACGTATCATGAAAAAAAGACTGCAGCTCTTTCAAGTATGTGTTGTATCTTTATTTCATACTGTAGGTGAGATGCACTTCACAGAGAATGCTTGCTTAATTACGAGGAAGAATTTCGTGGAACACTAGATGAAATTGTAGGATGTAGAGAAATATTAGCCAGTAAAGTGTTCATCTGCTTACCAGAAAGCCCATGTAATAGTTTTATGGGCCCTCGGATGGTATTTCGTGCAAAACGCTGTTTGTGTCAATCAGGGCAGCTGGAATTGGACACTGGCAGGCTACGGGACTCGTCAGCGAGTTTCATAGGCTAAGTGGCAGTGGTAGCTGCCTGACCTTTAGTCAGAGGAATCTCAGGTTGGTTATTGGGCAGGGAAATTGATATACTGTAATGCTATTACAAGTAGTAAAACACTTCATGTGCGGATTTCAGATCAGGAGTTCACACTCTACTGATATCCTGCATTCAATCCGTTTACAAATACAGTATACTCAGATTTAAAAAAAATGGGTTCATGAGCGTCATCATCGTACCCTTATCCTGCCTGTAATAAGGTCGGGTCTGCAGGTTATAGCCCTCCACTCCTGTCTATCTCCCACCAGATCCCCGTCCACCCAACACACTACCATATCCTTACGGACAACCCACTCCCACGTCTGCTTCGGTCTCCCCCTTGACTGCATACTCCCAACCACCTGAATTCCTGAAATGGACCTCACAAGCTCCTCTTACCCTCTTGTTATTACGTGTCCACACCACCTCAACCTACTCTCCCTCATTTTTTTCCGCGATGTCCCCAACCCCCCAGACTATCTCTAATATATATACTCTTTCCGAACTATTAGCTCGCGACACCCCACTCATTACCGCAGCATTCGCTTCTGGAGTACTTGCATTCCATTGACGTGGTTCTTCAACACTGATCCATATAGCATAGCCGTCCTAACCACTGCCCTGTAAATCTTCCCTTTCAACTTGATTGGGACCCTCCTATCACACAGGACTCCACTTCAAAAAACAAAAAAACGGGGGATCATGAGCGACCTTTATTAATTCCTTCTAAACAGCATCGGTCCTATAGGTTTGGTGTGCAAGTTAACATTGATATGTTTTGTTTGGGTAAAGAAAGCGTTATTTTATTTTATGTTGTTTGCTAGCAAAAGCAACTCCCAAAATTTTTCCCGCCTATGGTAGTGTCGGGCACCCATCTGATCCCTCTGAATGGATACAAGGATGATAAATTGGACAGTGTTTTTCCGCAACCGGTTGCCGACCAAAGCTGCAACCCCTATGCTTATTTATCGTCGGGGTATTCTAGCGACGCCAGACCTGGCAGCTTTGCCTCATCTACCCATTGCATAGTAGAGGGGGTTCTTTTATGTGCCAATGCCATCGTACGCCACACGGAACCTCGGTTTTACTTCACATCTGAAGGAAGGCGCACTCGGGGCACCTCTCTCTCCCAAAAGAAGCCAACCCACCTCAGTCCAGTATCGAATCTAGAACCACTGACGCAGTTACCGAGCACTATACCCACTGCTCCACCTTACACAGCCGGCCGCCCGCGTTCTTTGCACCCTTTGAACCTATGGGCGGACCTGTAAACCTTACCCTTCAACTTTATTGGGACTCGGCGGTCACACAGGACCACACTTGCCTGCCTCCATTTCACCAACCCTGCATTAATTCTATGGGTCACATCAGCTTTCCCCATTACTCTGGAAAACTGATCCTAAATATCTAAACTTTTGTACTACTGGAATCCTGTCTCCCCCACAATGAATCTCACCCCCCCTTGCCCCTGGTCACTAAAATTGACCAGGTCTTCTTCATGTTCACCTTAGGACCCCCACTTTCCACTGCTGTCTTAATGTCCTGTAGGTGCGTTTGTGCATCCTCTTTGGACTCCTCCAGCCTTCCTACATCGGCAAATACCAGGCACTGAGGAGCCCATTCCCCTACTCCCGTCAGCAGCTCATCCATTACTAGAGTAAATAAATTGAAAGAGCTGAAATTGAAAGCTAGTTATGCTTTTTGTGGCCCCTAGATGGCGGGTCAAGCAGAACTGAGGATACCAATCTCGGTATCGTGCACTTTGGAATGGGCACCCGGATGTCTCACGAGAAGTAGTTGACGTCATTTTTATTCAAAGAACAGCAGACGCTGGCGAAAATCTTTATCTTTCGGAATGGTTGTTTTTGTAAACGCTTTTAAACACTTTTAAATTCATAACCGGATTTTTCCGTGTGTGTGTGCCGCATGTTTTGTTGTTCTAGTGTTTTATAAAACTGGTTAGGTAAGTGAGAACCTTTTATACCGTCAAAATTTCTTAAATTACACCGCTTGTTGCGTCGCAAAATGTACTTGTTAAGAACAGGCTTAAAAATGGTTCTCGAGAGTTTGGTTGATACTGTATGTCTTATGTCTGTCAGTTGATATTTGATGGTGCTGCCTAATTTCGTAAAGAATTTTCGACGTGCTGTCAGTACTAGACTGCTCTTTACGGGAAGCTCCTAATATGACTATTACTAATTCATCGACAACTGCATTACCCTTATAATGGCAATGAGTATGGTTGCCAGTGATTGGGAATGGATGTTTCGAATAACCCGAATTTGATGGCGCTTTTGGAGCATCGCGCGTCGCATGTCTTGGTGAATAGTCATGTTTCCATTATTAGATAAAACCTTTTTTTTGCTGACCAAATTGATGGATAACTTTGGTGGACGTATCTTACATAAAAACCTTCTCCTTATTCAGTCTTGTTCTTCTTAACAATTTACTGCTTCTCATAACAGAAGTAATGACAAGTAGTAAATGTTATGTTCAAAACGCAGTCTTATGATTTTGAAAAACTGGCAAATAGTATTTGTGCCCATCTAAAGGGAATTTATTTTCCTGCACTTCATCAACTTTAACTGCCCACCAATTTCGAGATATTCTTAACTGTAAATTGGTGAATATTTAGTTCTCTGGATGCAGCCGTTAATTAAACCACATTTCATTTGGTTAACAGCGCAATAGTAACTGGTTAGGGGTGGATGGTTGCTTGTTGTTGGTTAATCTTTTTAATTAATAAATTTTTTATAGTTTCATTAATTACGCGCTCTCATGACCACAGCAAACGAGGAGTGGTATATTGTGTATATTAATGGTTTTTGTGTCGGAGTATCACCAATTAAAAGTATTTGCATGTTATGCCACGTGTGTGTGTGTTTTAAAGATGTAGGATGACCATAGAGGTAATCATATCAATTTGATTACTGCGAAAATTTCTTGCAGGACTCGTGTACAAATACCTCCGTAATCGTCCTAGTCACTGTTATATCGTTAGTTTCTGCCCGATGCGGATAATGTAATTTGTTAGTTTATTTTTCAAGTCCTGCTTTGTACGTTCAAAAGCGTTCAGTAATAATAATACCTGGTAAAAATGTTTTCAGATAAAAAAAATGTATGGTTTACTTTTCAATGAAATATCACATTGTTGCTATACGTTTGAAGGTGAGTGAATCAAGACAACAATGATTATACCAATTTCATTGGTTAGTGAAAGGTATAGTAGTTGTAGTCTCGGAAATTCCGCCGCAGTAAATCAATATTGAATTATTGTGGGGAGAGAGAGAGAGAAAGACCTTCAGAAAAATTTCACTTTTCACTTACCGTCTTCTTATGTGATTAAATATACTGTAAGTTACAGTTATCGTTGCCCTGCCTATGGCAGAGTCGGTATATAGTGAGTGCTAGCTCTGCACTCCCTTTTCAGTTTTTGACTGGGGGAGGGAGCAGTGGCGGATCCACGGGGGGGTGGGTGATCACCCCCCTGTGGCCAGGCCGAAGGCCTGGCTACTTTGGGAATTCGGACTGGCTGAAACTTACAATTTGCTTCAGAATCATAATCACCCCCCCCCCCCCCGAGCCAGCCTCTGGATCCGCCCTTGGGAGGGGGCATTCACTCTACGCCAGCTATATCCCTCTGTAATCCGTTTTTCTTTGCAGTATTCCTACTGTCGGCGATTTGCATCTCAATTATGGACGTGGTCAAACCTTTGTCCTTTCTCATCGCCAGGCTAAACCATCTGAGTCCTATTTCCTCTCTGCCTCAGTGTCTGCTTTTCTAACCTGCCTGAAACATACTCATTTCTGATGCTCACAGCCATTGCGAACTCGTACTTATGCTGTAGGTCACTTTGGCCTTTAAATAAGAGTAATTATTTATACCAACGTGCAATTAAGAAATTCAGTAGTGTTTAAGTACTTAAATTTCACTTAATAGGATAATTTCAAAGTGACCGTTTCATGTTATCAAACACTGACTAAGTATCTATAGAATCAGTGTTATCTCGAAGTAATTGTTTTTTTTTCGTCTTTATTTGACGTGTTATCGTTGTTAAGCTACGTGACTGCCGGCTATACTGTTGGAACTCAAATTACCTTAGTGTTACAAATGCTTTTATCTGAGTCTGGTTGAATCATATCAGATAAACTTTAGAAGCATCTGCTGACATTTGTCAATTACCGTATTAATTCTAATAGAGTTAGTGGTGAACGTCGACGATGACGATACGAACGATACGAGGTCAAATGAGGCAACTGTGCATGCTCACGAAAAGCAGACCAGCAATTGAGCTAGCATCGTCGACGTTCGCCACTAACTCTTTATTAGAGAGTTAATGGTGAACGTCAACGAAGACGATACAGAGGCAACAATACGATATGAGGCCAAATGAGGCAAATGCGCAAGATCAATTGCTGGTCTGCTTTTCGTGAGCATGCACAGTTACCTCATTTGACCTCGTATCGTATTTCTGCCTCTGTATCGTCTTCGTCGACATTCACCACTAACTCTATTGACGATACGAACGATACGAGAGGGAGCGGTGAATTGCGTTGGACACACCAGTTCTCGTCCGATCACTGAAGTTAAGCAACGCAACCCCAGCTAGTACTGACATGGGTGGCCGCTTGGGAAAACTGGGTACTGCTAAAATACCCAACAATCGTCGCATTAGTGTAGTGTCTGTGCAGTCGCTGCATAAGAACTACACTGTGGACGGGGCTGTAAATGACCTTGTAGTTGAAGGGCCCTAAAACACCAACAAACAAACGAACAATACGAGGCAGAATTGAGCAACTGCGCATGCTCGCTTGCTGGTGAGCTTCTCTTGAGCATGCGCAATTGCTCATTTCTGCCTCGCATCGTTCGTATCGTCATCGTCGACGTTCACCACTAACTCTTTAATAACAGCCCTACCCCCCACTAATAATGAGTGCCCTTTAATGGACAGCTCACCTTCCAGCTGAAAAAAAAGTTATAGACCAGGGGTGGCCTGACCTTCAGTAACTGAGAGCATCATCATCATCACACATCCTGTTTGTGGCAGGGTCGGGTCTGCGGGTTCTACCCCTGGCAGCGGCTATTGCGTTGGACACACAAGTTCTAGTCTGATCACTGAAGTTAAGGAGCGCAACCCCAATTAGTACTGACAGGGTGACTGCTTGGGAAAACTGGGTCACGCAAGTACCCAAAAATCGTTGCAGTAGTGTAGGGTTGCCATAATTGTCGGACCACCGACCGGGACATCCCCCCTTAAAAATATTTTTTTAAGAAAATGCCAAGAATTCATATTATAAACATTCATAGCTTTATTAAAAAATTCCATAATCCTTTCACTAACGCATTGAAATATAAAATATTTTAGAAGACCCAAAAAAAATCGTTAGGATCAATCAGTGGCGGATCTGGGTGGGGGTAGAACTTCAAAAAATGTGCACCTCAAATATTTTTAAATATTCATAATCCCTGAGTATACATCTAGCTAGCAATTACAAAAAGGTCCTCTCCTGGCCCATTGACAATGACCTATCTTCAGTGGTTTAGCCAACTACAGATTGGACTGCAACTGTTGGACTGGCAGTATAGAAATGGGGATAAGCAATGCAAAAATGCTTCATCAGTTTCGCCCCTTTCAGGCAGTGAGGGGGGAGCAATTGCTGCATTGCCCCTCGTCTGGATCCGCCCCAGGGTTCAATGGTGGACCATTCCTGGTCAGTTTCACTGGCAAAATGTGATGTGCTTTCATGGACGAATCTGTACCAAATCTCTAGGCATGTACTGTATATGCGCAGTAATGAATGCAATGATATTATCAGAAAATAATTGTTTAACATGCGAAAATTTTAAATCGACCGGGACAAATAACTGTCGGACCGGGACACTGGGACACAGACCTCAAAACCGGGACATGTCCCGGTGTACCGGGACATATGGCAACCCTACAGTAGTGTAGTGTCTGTGCAGTCTCTGCGTTAGAACTACGCAGTGGACGGGGCTTTCATGACCTTTTAGTTGGAGGGCCCTAAAACACCAACGAACGAACAAAATAAGGTTCTAGCCCGTTATCCCACTTCAGTAACTGAGAGCCATTTATGAAAATGTTCTGCTTGTTGAGAGTCACGGTTTAGCCACTCCTGTTATAGACATTGCGTTGTTTATTTGAATAAATATTGTATTTTAAATGTTAAACACAAATATGAACTTGATTCTGATGAAGAAATTATAAAATGTCGGATTTTTTTTAAAATTAAATTTGATGTAAAAAGAAGCCTGAAAAGTTAAAAACATCGCACCTTTCGCCTGAAAAGTTATAGACAGCGCACTGTTTATTAGAATAAATACGGTAGTTATTATTCATTACTGTTATTGCTGAAGGTTGAGGTGGATCTGTATATGTAATAGTATATCATCCGGACAATCCACGGCTATATTTTACTGTTATGATCTCGATTCTTTTCCTTTCAAGTAAAACTTTTTTTACCCTTTATTTAATCTAATGTTGAACAGGAAAAGAGCACTTGAGTTGGGCTCATGTAAGGTTCTCATTCTTCAATGATCAACTCTGATTAGATGAATTTGTTATAGTCCTTGGTTAATTCGTCATTCTTACCAATGATATCAGTGTTTGTGGTGTTGTTGTTGTCTTGGTGATAATTTTCGCTCTTTCATTTCTGACCCCAGTTACCTAGTCGACAACTGTGTGTCTACTACTATCACCCATATTAAGATGATAATCGTCTTTATCGTGTATTCGGCGGTTCGTACATCCTTCATAATTGATTGCCTTAGTTGTTGTCGTCGTCGTCGCCTCTCATATTGGCTATGGATGAATCGTACTGTCTGTTTTTGATTTGAACTGCGTTAAAAGAAGAAAAAAAAAAGGTAATAATGTTTTCCCCCTCCCCTCCCTTCTAGCAAATGCTGAAGAAGGCTCCAGTATGAAGTCAGGGAGGCTTTGGTCAGTGAACCTTACATCCCTTCTCTTCCTAAATTTATTTTTTTCTTTGGACTGCTGCTGGCATTGAAGTTGCAATGCCAATTCATCCCTTTCACTTTTGTTGTATTAGTTTGCAGGTTTGTAAGATGCAGAATCGACCTGTTTTGAAGCCAAGAGCTTGTTGGTGGGCTTTGTTTGAAGAAAAACCTCTCAAGGCAAAATTATATTTTACTTGACTGCGGGTAGTGTTAAATCATGTCTGTAGTTTATTAACTTTTCTAGTGGTGGACTTGTGTGATATTTATAGTTGCATTTCTCAGCAGTTGAGTGTTTGCGCGCACCCCATCTTAGTACGGCAAGTCGTGTTTTTTTTTTTTTTATTGTTTTTTACTTGGAATTTTTGGTATAGGGAGATACTCGCAAATATGCGGTGGAAACAACTGCCTCTAAATATTATGCTGCAATTAGAAATTCCAATATACATTACACATTAATCTTAATCATATTGTGATTTCAGTAAACTTCTTTTTTTTTGTAAAGGGTGTACGTAATAAATATACGACATTCTCTGTATCACTTAAAATTACAGTCGCCATCACCCTACCGTTGAACTGGGAGGTTGTCATTTCTCTGTTTTATTAAGAAATCAGATTTTATCTTTATTGTGGAGGTTTTTTTTACATGAAATTTGTGATGACCGTCTCACATTCCACCACTTTGTAGTTTCTGAAGTTTGGTATCCAGTGTGTACTATAACTACTACATAAGAGTTTCTCGAACTTTTGAGCATTTTGAAAATACACTTTTCTGTTGTGGCCTCGCCTGCGTTGAACCCCCCCTTCTCCCCCCCCCGCAATAATGTCGGCATAATCTGAAAAGGGATCTCTGTTTCTCGTCTGATAGTTGGATAATACTGATGTTTGTAAAGCGTACCTTAAGACATTTAGGTATTTAATGCTGCTGGATAGTAGCCGTTTAAGGGACTAATTTAGGGAGTTTTGGTGGTTGAACGTTGATTTCTCGTGAAATCCGGCGAGTTAAAGCGAGAGACCGCACCACATTATCTTTATCTAAAAAAAGAAATTGCAAATTGTTATTTAGGTCTATGATGCAAGGTTATGGCACAGTATTCTTTTGTTTTTCAACAGCAGTTATTAAGTTTTTGTCTATTTCTGTCGTCTGCTGAGCGTCCGTTTGGAGAAATTATGATATTTAAGCTAATAATAATTAAGTTTTAAAGTCTACACATTGTGTGTGTGGAAAGGGTGAAAGGAAGTTGACACTCTCCTTCAGGGTTCAAAACTCCAATGAATTTGTTAACTGAAATCATGAAGTTTAATGCTTCCTATAGTTTATTAAATGTTGAGTTGCTATTCAATCAAATAGGACAGAAAGTCACGTGGGCAGACTTTGACACGTGTACGGGCTGTGTGGGTGAAAGGCCAAAACTCCCAGGTCGATAAACAATTCCCACGTGAGCAACTTGCTACTAGACGCTTGAAGAAGACATCCCAGACAAATATAAATTTGTTGTACCTGTCGCATGAATTCCACTTAGGTCTGACACATTTTAGTCTAAAAGTTGGTTTTGGTAATTGAATGTCCACCCATCTTGAAAGACCAATTAATATTTTTTTTAGGAAATGATAGTGAATTGATGTTTCTGTAGCAGTAGTTATAATCTGAGTCTGCATTTACTATCTATTTAGATTCTGATTATGCCTGATGTGGGGTTTCAGACAAGTGACATCCACACCCACATAGACGAGACCACGATCATTTTATTTCGTATGTGGCGGAAGGGACACGCTAGTTACTTCTCATTTCACAGGTGAACCGCCCACCATGTCCAGAGGCGAACCGGTGTACGTGGAGCTTTAGAGGTCAACGCGTTTTAAGAATTGGGCTGTCGAGATGTATCCAAATATACCACATTTTTGAGGATATTAAATTAACACAACTGGTGGACATCCGACGGCCCGCTGACCATGTGCGGCCCACAGATACACGAGCTGATTATTATTTGGTAATATTAGCTTTTTTGTCGAATGTGGCTCGTTATAGGACGTTTGTATGACCCACACATCAAAAAGTTTTCTCATCGTTAGGCTGGCTATATTCTCACCTCTGTGTGGGCCTGGTAGTTTACGAAATGGGACAATTGCGATGTTTTGCGGTGAATGTAATTTTGACGAGAACTGGGAAGCTTACTGATTAAGCATTTTGTCCACTGTCCACAGTGGGCAGTATGCCAATATATTTCTCTCAAATTCGCTGTCGAAATTTATTCGCTATAGGTCTAATTAAAAAATCGGTAAGTGTTACTTTGACGTAGGTCGCTTATCGCTAACGATGTAACGCCTGGCCAAAGTTAGTAGTCTTAAGTTTGTGATAATAGGAATGTTTGACATACGTCATCCGTACTATTGGAAGTAAACAACTAGCAACTACTAAATACTTTGCCGCCTATGGCAGGGCCGGGTACCCGTGGGCGATCTGTAGGACAGTATTTTTAAGCAGCTGGCTGCCGACCAAAGCTGCAACCCCTACGCTTATTTATCGTCGGTCTACTGGTCGTTGGGGCACTCCACCGACGTCGGGGGAATCGAACTCTTATCTCGGAATTTTGCCTCATCTACCGCTTTGCTTCCATCCGACGCGCCCTCAGAACCTCTCTCTCGTCCGAAAGAAGCCAACCCCCGCCGGGGGGGGGAGGTTATCCATATTATTGGAAATAAAGAGACGTGGAATGCATCTCCTGTCGCATAAAATTTGAGGACGATGATGTGCTGTACGCCTCGGTGGCGCAGCAGTGGGTAGCGAATTCGGTAACTGCGTCAGTGGTTCTAGGTTCGCTACTTGACCAAGGTGGGTTGGCATCTTCCGCCAACCCACCTTGGTCAAGTATCGAATCTAGAACGGGAGAGATGCCCGGCGGATGAAAAGTAAAACCGAAGGTTCCGTGTTGTGTACGATAGCATTTACACTTCAAAGAACCCTCTGTACTATGCAACGGTACCGGCTGCGGGGGAAAATCGCTGTGCAATGTATCACCCTTGTGTCCATTCAGAGGGGCAAGATAAGTACCCGACCCTACCATAGACGGGAAAAAAGGTTAGGGGTTGCTTTTGGGTTGATGATGGGGTGTACTTCATTGGCGTGTTCCGATGCATTGTTAAGTATTATTAGCCTCGCGCTGCTGCTCCATCGCCCCCCCCCCCCTTACTAAATTTCTCCGCTTGTGACCGACCAGTCACTTCATCCTGAACAAATAAATACTGTTTAGCCTTCGAGTCCACTATATTTGTTTTCACTGGTCTCCATTTTCCACTCTTTCTTCTGTCATAGTTTGTCCAGTTGACATTTGTTGTGCACACGGGCCCCCGAGGGTAGTCGCCAGCTGCGGTCTAGTTTTTGTTATAACCGAGTTCATGTACTGTGCATATATTAAATTGCATCAAGTTTTTGCACTAGATTCATTTAGTTGTGTTTGGTTTGTTGCAAGGCAACTATGACGATTGATTTTGATCACCAAGTTAAATAATGAGTTGTGGTTTTGATAATTAGGACGGATCGGTTTGTATTTCAGTAACATTGATTTATGAGGTATTTGTAAATGAAATTGACGCATGCCGATCATTAAATTGGCCTGGCGTTGACGTTCTTGAGCGCGGCTATTATTATTATTATTTGCTCTCCAAACTTATTGTTGTGGTTTGTGATATTTACATGAAACAACGACAACAACTTGATGACATTATGCACATGTGTAATAATCTGGATACTTGGATGGAACAGCGCGTAAAAGGTTCATTGTCAGTGGTAACAGCCAAAAAATTCTCCAAGAACTGCGTTGTCATTGCTCTGTCGGATGAGGGCCACAGAAACCTAAAATGGCTGTAATTAGAGGACATCTACTCACTCGTCGGCGATTGACAGCGGTGTGACATCAGGTTGTCGGTTTACCACGTTGTCACAGGAAGAGCGTCTCATTGCCCGAGACGGTGTGAATTACTTTTGTTTCGTTGGTATTTTAGGGCCCCTTCTACTACAAGGTCATTAGAGTCCGGTGTGAATTACGTCACCGGTTACCGCAGTCTCTAATTAGGGTCAAATGACGTGTCTGTTGGTCGTTCTACCGCAGGATTTCTAACCAAATTCGATGGCGTAAGCGATAAATAGAGCCTTGTCCTTGCTTCTTCCTGACAACTTCCCTCACACCTCGTTGCACCTATGGCCTTTCCTCCTTTGTTTATTGATTAGAGTGTTTCGTGCTGTTTGGCAAGGGTGCCAGCAAAGGAATTTCATAGTTAACAATTTGACGTCCCACATTGATCGTTTGCTTCTTCGTCCGCCCCCCTCTCTTCCCTTGTTCTTCCATATCGTCGATGACTCTCGCACTTTCTATGTCAGTAATGCTGACTTCTATCTCTAAGGACTTTTAGGTTCACTAATTTTGTTTCCTCGTTACCCCGACAAACTAGTTATCCTTATTATGTTAGTGACGTTGATAATAAGATGTCCGAATTAAATCTTTATGTGCGGTGCTATTGATGATGGTTTAAGGCGTGATTCCGCCAAGTTTAGGGAGCGGCGAATTGCGTTGGACACACCAGTTCTCGTCTGATCACTGAAGTTAAGTAGCGCAACCCCAGCTAATACTGACATGGGTGGCCGCTTAGGAAAACTGGATACTGCTAATAGTGTAGTGTTTGTGCAGTCTCTGCATCAGAACTACACAGTGGACGGGGCTCTAATGACCTTTGTAGTTAAAGGGCCCTAAAACACCAACAAACATCAACAATCCGCCAAGTTGATGTACTTTACCTGCATTTGACAGCCTGACTTTCCTTCAGTAGGCAGGAGATGGTCTACGAAAGATGATATTGGAGGATTGGGGTAGAGCTTTATAAAATTGCTCTCTAAAGCGCAATTGTCACTTCCTGATGACATAATTGATTGAACCTTCACATGGGTACCCAAGGTCCCAAGAACCCAACTTCAATACCAATTTAGTAGAGGCGTATAAGTGATGGCGCTTTACTCGTGAGGTTTTCGTAGGACAGGGATGCAGAAGATTCGTCCCCGGCAGTTGGTCCCCGACAATTCTGTGACTGTCCCGACAGTCTGTGAACGTTATGGTATTAACAATGGTAAAAATTGAGTTAATTCTGCGATTTTTAAATGTGTAAATTATTCGTTAATTAAAATTCATAGCACTGCAGCATTGTAGGGGACTACAGCATTGTAATTGTCAGTGTCGGGGACGAATTTTCCTCGGGACTAATTGTTTGGGGACGAAGTTTTCCTAAAACCCGTAGGGCATATGTCTGTTTTGTCTGAAACGAAAACAATTTAGTGAATGGTAAAGATGGTATCCTACACCGCAGCTGAGCGGCATGATTTCAAAGAGGGATGAAGTCACAGAAACGGATGAACAAAAGCAGTTTCTAACCCCTTTCCTGCCTATGGCAGGGTCGGGTACCCATCTTGTCCCTCCAAATGGACACAAGGGTGATATATTGGAATGTTGTTTTCCGCAGCCGGCTGCCGACCAGAGCTGCAACCCCCTATGCTTATTTATCGCCTTTTTTTTTTTACTGCTTGTTGGGGCACTCCACCGACGCCGAGGGAGGGCGAGCTCCTACACCTGTAAATTTTGCCTTTACCTATCCATTGTCTAGTAGAGAGAGTTCTTTTACGTGCAAATGCCGTCGTGCACTACACGGGGACTCGGTTGTACTTCTTATCCGAAGGAAGACGCACTTGGGGCTTCGCTCTCACCCAAAAGAAGTCAACCTATCGCGATCCACATCAAACGTGTAGCTAACGGGCGCAGTAAATCGAGTGCGCTTCCTATTGCACCACCGAGGCGGGTCCAATGGATAAAAGGCTTTTTTTTTTAATTCACACGAAAGTCAATAAAAATGGTAGAGGCCCTACTTTGCTGCCTTATACTTCTGTACTATCTGCATGTTAATAAAGATAGGCTCCGTTGTGGACCTGTCACATAATATTATGCATATGAATGTGCGATCTGCATTCCGGACGTGGGTAGTAAAAATATTTTTGTACGCAAAAGGCGATCTGTGGCGTTATATAGGCATCCATATGACATGGGTTTGCGAATAAAATGTCTGAAATGCGACACATCGAATATTCAGCAACTTCTTCCCCCATCCTCAAATGAATGGATTAATGTGGAAATATACAGTATATGTGTATTATAATTATTTGAATCATGATGTAAATTCGTTAATTTTGTTGGAAAGAATAGTTCACCCCCCCCTCTCCGGACTAATTTAAATATAATATCTGCATTTAGAATTGAGCGAGAGATCTCTCCGGAGAGCCTTTCTGTAGGCCCTCCTTTATTCCTCGTCTGGCATTTGTATTTGTTGACACGCATCCTTTTGATGATTAACTTTAGGTTGCCAAAATGTGAGTGCTGCTTTCAACCAGCACCCCCTTTGATGCTTCTTGGAAAGGACTCACAAGCGGCACATTCATTCAACTAACAATGGCTTGCAGCTTTTAATGGTAAAGGCGACGCGACGGAGGCAACTTATCCCGCCTTCGCATTGATATCTCCCTCCTCTTAAGTCCAGGATCCATGAAAGGATTACAGTGTTTTGGTTCTGCGCTAAATTCCTATGGATACTTTTATAACGGTACGATGCACATAATTTGTCAGTCAGTCCCGTCTTGGGCCCTATATGCGCCTAAACCCGACGCTAGATTGTCATGTTCTGTAAGATTGAATTGGTTAACTATAGGAGCATGCTATAACTATAGGAGATGCTGCTACAGGAGCATCAGCACTTTTTTTGACACCATTTTGATCGTGGTGCCTAATTTCTCTGCACTATCGCAGGTCCGTTGATTTCCCTAGCCAAGTCAAACTCCTAACCCTTCTTCCTCCGTCGCCTTGCTGTCCCCCAACGGCATCATATTTCAAGTAGCTTTTATTTTGAAAAGGAGTTGTCGTAATTCGTGGTTAAAGCAACGTTTCGTCGGAAAGTTTTGACCCCGTGTCAACCGTTCCTCGAATATGAACCTATTTGTTGTAACCCTTCTTCCCACTCCACCCCGTCACTATTCACACCCCAAAATGATAATAATTTGACATCAACCCGCCTTCGGACTGGTTTCGACGAATTGGTTACATTCGTTTCGTGATTAGGGCGGACTGGATTGCCCCTTTCCGCATTTAAAATTCTGGGGTAATAATGACCTATGACTGACGTCCTTGTCATCCCTTCGAGGAACGTTTATGTGACCTCGCCACCGAAGCATTTCGGTTGGTAGGTCAATCGTTATGTGGGATTTTCTTTGATGCTATTAGCCTTTCTAATGGGCCGCCATGTATATTGATTTATTCATTGTCGGCCTGCTACTGTTAAATCTAAGCCCTGAGGTCCTAGGGTGCGTACTTCTTCCATCAGTTTACTTACACAAGCTCAAAAGTCTCTGGTATTATGCTAATACTTGAGGACATCAGCGTCTTCGGTTGAAGTAACAGTCCATGTTATGGACACTGGGTCTTTTTTCCTCTTGACAGGAAGTGACTTAATTGACCCGCTTCGGTGGTGCAAGAGGTATCGCGCTTGGTTACTCCGTCAGTGGTTCCAGGTTCAGTACTGTATCGTGGTGGGTTGGCTTCTTTCGGGCGAGAGAGAGAGGCCCCGAGTGCGCCTTTCTTCGGATGAGAAGTAAAACCGAGGTCCCGTGTGGTGTACGATGCCATTTGCACGTAGAGGAAGGAACCCTTTCTACTATGCAACGGGTAGATGAGACCAAATTCCCATGTAAATAGTTGCAACTTTGCGACAGCAGCCTGCTGTGGAAAAATACCGTCCGATAGATCTTCTGCTTGTTCTTTCAAGATGGACACCCGACCCTGTCATGGGTGGGAAATGGGTTAGGAGTTGTTTCATGGGTGTCTTGCCAGAGAGGAATTTGTCGACCCAATTTACTGAAAGTTATATCGTCTCCAATCATCGGGTAGGTTTGGGACAGATATAAATTTAGCGATAATAGTGATGATGATGTAGTGCAGCACTCCTTGTATCGATATTATCTGTTTCTTAGAGGTGTATCTTTTTTTCTCTCTCTTCACACCAAATAACTTTTGTCCGATAACATGCTCCTCTTCAATTTTGGGAATGGGAAACGGACAATAACCGTGATCAACTGGTATGAAGGAAGATGTGGAATCGTTTTTCCAGTGTCTATAGCTCTTTCGGGACTGTTAACAAGAGTTCTTTGCCGTACAAGGGCGTTGGGGACGAACTGTGTATTCCCCTCCCCCCACACACAGACACCCTCTTAACCCTGTATTGGCATGTCAGTGATGATTTTGATTTGTTTATACATTTGTGCTGGAGTTGGCAGGGAGGCCGTGATGACGTAATAAATGTAATCTGTTTTTGATCCCGGCAGCCATTTTCGATAGAGCGCATCTGCTATTTACGTTCAAAGACATTCCAAGAAATTAACTCTTTTCGTGATTGATTGTTTTTTATATTCAGTTGGGGGAAGGTTCTCAGAAAACAAAAAAAATGGTTGAAGGGTTATTGTACACGACTATTCCTTATTTTTTTTTTTTTTTGCTACGAACTTTCAACAGCTACAAATCTTGAGGGGAGTTTATTTTCTGCCAGTGTGGTTTTTTTTTTCATTTTATGTGGAAATGATGTACATATGTATATCGTCGCACAACTAGGTCATAGCTGGTTACAAGCACCGGCCGTAATGTTGTAGATGAAGTGAGGAAAAGATTGGCTCGTAGGTGACGACTGGTCCTGATTGTCGGAATGGGCGTTATTGGTTTTAAAAATTGTAACTGGGGAACTAAAGGTTTATTCCCCCCATGGTGGTATCTCTCCACAAATCGCAGTGTGGAGGATTTTGGCCGTCGTTAAGACTTAAAATATTTGGTTGCTCCAATCGGCGAAAATTGTAAGCTCTGTTTACCCCAGAACTTTTGGTGGGCGGAAAAATAACAGGACAATAACTTAGCATTTCGTTGGAATGGAGCAAACTGCGAGGTGCGATGGAGAAATGGGAGTGGGGGGGGGGATATTATCTGCGCTTAGTGCAGGTCGTTGTCAGCAGGTAACTAACTGCCAGGATGAAGTCGTTGTTGCATGGTGCATTGTGGTTTAATCATAAGCCCCTAGTTAGTAGTAGAGGAATTGGTACCGGTGTTGATCCCCCGAGTCGGGTGATTTTCGAACTAGTAGGTCGGAACGTAAATAAGTTATATCCGACTCAAATGTGAAGCATGTAATCACAGGAATGCAGGCCGTAGGTAGCAGACGGAGGAACACGTAATAGCACCTGGGACATGGCAGTGTGTGGAGTGGAGAGGGATCTAGTGGAGAAAAGAACGGAGTTCTACAACTTGCAGATGTGAGCAGCCATTTTAGAGGAAGTGGACAGACACTTTCCCCAATCCTCCCATTCCGGAACAACAACAACAACGTGTGTTACAGAACTAATGGGATAGTGGAGAGTGCATCTGTTAACCATTCTCAAGTGGGATCAACTAAGCCGATCCAGGTGTGCAGTTGTATGCAGATTTGCCTGCTTATATACTTTACGTTAGGGGCGTTATGAAACGGCCAATGTTAACGTCAATGGTAAACGCCCTTAACTCTTGGATAATTGGAGACTTGTGCACTGTGTAGTACGGTACGTCCCTAGTAGTAGCAGTATAATGTTTAGCCCCTCGGATTGTCGTGAGGCGGGATATGTGATGTGATCATCATCATCTTCAACGTATTGACAAAGAAATACAAGGTAGGAATAAAGGCGATAGAAATGAACGAAAAGTGGACGGTAAAAGTTAGCAGGATGGACAGGAATGAGAAGAAAGGAATAAGGGGGGGAAGGGGAACCCATGAGCAAGCTATTTTATCAGACAGTGGTTTTCCATGGCGGAATTTCGCCCGAATTTACCCGCTTCGGTGGCGTAGGAGATATCGTGCTAGATTACTGCGTCAGTGATTCTTGGTTCGATACTGGATCGAGATTGGTTGGCTTCTTTCGGGCGAGAGAGAGAGAGAAAGAGGGGCCACGAGTGCGCCTTCTGTCGGTTGAGAAGTAAAACCGTGATCCCCTGTGGTGTGCAGTGTTATTTGTACGTTGAGGAACCCTCTACTATGCAAGGGTAGGAACTCGGTGGAGTCCCGCAACGGACAGTAGACCGACGATCAATTAGCATAGAGGTTCGAACTTTGGTCGGCAGCCGGCTACGGATAAATGCCGTCCAATAAATCGCCCACGTGTCCATTCAGAGGGGGAAAAAGGTGGGTACCCTACCCTGCCATAGGCGGGAAAAGGGTTAGTAGTTGTATTGTAATGTTTTAACTGGTGTGAAATGCTGAAATATGACTTGTAGAAATGACAATTTATGTGGCCAAGGTTTTTGTATTGACCTTTGAAGTGGCTTTGGGTGGTGTGGGGTTTAATTTAAAATGGACCGAAGAAAAATATGTTTAGTACAATATTAGATTCTGAGTACTCTGTATGTTGAAAGCTTTCTTTGGTTGGATGTAGTCTCTCGAGTTGCCTTTTTTTGGTGGGTGGGTGTATGTTGTATACAATTGCCAGTTATTTATTTGTTCATCGGACGGCTCGGGTTTCACATGTACTTGATCTCGGGCAATTGTATAATTCTGAGCGAAGACGGCGATCGCGTTTCGTAAGTCGTTCGTAAACTAGATGGGGAAATGAAAAGAAAGTTAAATTGTGTACCGGAAAATTAAAACTTTTGTAATCTGTAAAAGTTTCTGGTAATAAGTGACTTGATTATTGATTAGAGTAATCCGTCAATTAGATTGAATTTTCTTGGAATGTTTAGGTTGCGCATCCCTTCCTCCCTTGACCTTCGCCTTCTCGCTATTGAGCCCTTCTTTTTTTTTTTTTTTTGATTGACCTGTTTTGACACTTGAACCTATTTATATGAGACACATCCCTATTCATATGATTTAGTTGTGCATTTCTTTGTGGTTTGTGCTCTTGATTTGTCACCAAGGAGTGTGTGGTGAAGAAGAAGACGCGAGCATCATCGCCCGAAATTACGTGTGTCCCGTTCAGGAGAGGACTTTCCTCACCCAATATTATTATTCGGAAGTCTATTGAGTACGAATTCATTAAGTATGTACTGATTAAGTTTTAACTGATTGATGTCATTTGATGGGGTTGAGTGAGGTATTAATGTGTGTGTGTCTGTTTGAAGTATCCGGGACGTTTCTCTAGGTCATCATCATTTGCATACGTGGCGTTGACGTTTTATATATTCCGGCTGAGATGTAGTAGCTTTTGACGGGTTACAGCATCTCCTCTCCCCCCCAACCCGTCAACATTAAAATATTGAAGCCATCGTTGCGTTCAACAACACTGATAAAAAATGGTGCTCGTCTTCTCAGTATAGGGTGCTGTTTTCTGCAGTGTTTTTGGACGCTTTCATTATTAGTATGTAGGCCATCTTGAATGTGTTAGTGTGTGTGTGTGTGTGTGTGTATCGCTCGGTATGACGTAGTTTCTGGAAACTGTTGCGGGCGCAAAATATTTTTCTGTGTGGTTGGGTGCATATTTCGTTTTATTACTCTTATATTGCTCTATTGTTGATGAAGGAGAGAGGGCGAGTGAGAGAGAGAGAGAGAGACATGGTCCTTAGGACTTTATACTTATAAGAAACGGAGGACGTGAAGAGACAAATAAGGCAAGCTATAAATTTTCTGAAATTGAGACTTTAAATTTCATGGATTTTTTTTTCCTCTGCCATAATTTCTACTTCTGGTCTCTATCTAACACAACCCAATCATTCTATTAGAAACTCTATAATTCGCCTCATGCGACAAAGAAAACTTTTTTTCGGGGCGTAATTTATACTCTGCTGCTGGTTTTATTCCCCTCGAGCTTTAATAACAGTGGAAATACACTGCATTTGGCAGAGACGACGGTTTTTATCAAATGAGGGAAGGGAACCTTCTTCCTTTCAATTTCGCTGTTCTTCATTCGTCAGTCATTTCTCAATCCATTGACGTTTTGATGGAGCAGGGATCAAGATTATGTACTCGAATGAGCACGGAAGGGACTTCTTCAGTCAATAATAGCACAGTAATAAATTGTCCTGGAAAAATAGCAGCAAATCCTAACCCTCTTCCCCGAGTATGGCAGGGTCGGGTATCCATCTTGTCCCTCGGAATAGACACAAAGGTGATATATTTGACAGTGGTTTTTTCCACAGCTGGTTACCGACCAAAGCTGCAACCCCATTTGCTTATTTATCGTCGGTCTACCGTTCGTTGGGGAACTCCACCAACGCCATGGGGGGGCAGTGGCAGATCCACGGCCGAAGGCCTGGCTACTTTGGGAATTCGGACTTGCTGAAACTTGCAATTTTTTTCAGAAACAAAATCCCCCCCCCCCCCCCCCCCCCCCGAGCCAGCATCTGGATCCGCCCTTGGGGGGGGCGAGCTCATACACCTAGAAATTTTGGCCTCATCTACCCGTTGCTTAGTAGAGAAGGTTCTTTTACGTGCAAGTGCCATCGTACACCACACTGTGCCTCGGTTTTACTTCTATTTCTAAGGAAAGCGTACTCGGGGCATCTCTCTCGCCCGAAAGAAGCCAACCCACCTCGGTCTAGTATTGAACTTAGGACCACTGACGCAATTACCGAGCACACTGCCCGCCGCCACCGAGCCGGGCTAGTAATAAATTATCCTCAACCTGTCTAAAATTTTGTTACAGATGCCGAAACAAAATGCGCCTGCCTCCTTACCTGCGTCTTCCGTCGGATAGGAAGTGAAGCTTCGGCTCCGTGTGGTGTGTGTATAAAGATGCCACTTGCACGTCGCGTAAATGAACCCTTTCTACATACTACGAGTACATCAACATTTTCAGGTGTAAATGCTCACCCCTCCCCCTGGCGTCGGTGGAGGAAAAGTACCCCGATGATGAAGAAAAAAGGCCCAGACGATAATGAAACATAAGGGTGTCACAGCGTTAGCCGCCGGCTGCGTAAAAATACCGTTCAGTAAAACACACGTGTGTCCAAGTGGGGACAAAAATAGGTACCTGACCTTGCTCATAGGCACGAAAAGGGTTAGTAGTTACTTTTTGGTGTGAAAACAAAATAGTCCCATGCAACTGTACAAAGACGCTCTTGATCAACAGTGGACAAATGCTTATAAAGAAAACGTTATCTTGCGAAAGAAAGGGGGCGATATCAAGGCTCTTCTTAATGGGGCAAACGCACTGTGCAATCTTGGGATTGTCACTAACAGGAAGTTAACAGCCCACACAGTGGGCTAGTCAACGCCTCTTGCTCTGTTGGAGTCTCTTCTCGCCGTCCTCTACCTCCTCACCGCCTTTTTCTCCCATTCGGCTGCACATACAGCGTGTGTGTTTATACGCGCGTCCGAGTTCCGTGTGGAGCCCACAGGCGATTCTGTAGATGTAGAGAATGAGTGTGGCTTGTATCGTAATTCCTGAGCCTCCGAGTTGTCCTTGTGAATTCAAAACTCTCGACTGCCTTTCTTAGTATTTTTCATAGTTTACTACAACCGATGCGCTCCCTTTAGTATGTAGTGGCGACTGCCATTAAAGGTCAATGTTTATCTAACAATCAACTTAGTAATTTGTATATAAATTCTTCGTAGGGCCCGGAATGTGCAATTCATCCCGTATTTGCCTTGAATGCTAATAACTAGCAACTAATGCTGTAAGTGTACTATTAGTCAGTGTTTGTTAAACTTTTCTGATCACCGTCTACTCGAAAAAGTATATAAAACGCAGTGGCCTGCTGGACCATATACTAACCCAGTACTTACATGAAGAGACCTGACCAGATCCACACGGTAAGCAACTAAAGCAGCTCCTAACCCTTCTCCCGCGTATGGCAGGGTCGTGTACCCATCTTGCCCCCTCCCCTGAATGGACATAAGGGTGATGTATTGGACAGTGTTTTTCCGCAGCCCGTTGCCAATCAAAGCTACAACCCCTATGCTTGTATATCGCCAGTCTACTGTTCGTTGGGGCACACCACCGACACCCTGGGGCGAGCTCTTACACATGGAAATTTTTCCTCATCAACAAGTTACATCGTAGACCCCGCTTCGGTGGCACAGTGGGTAGCACGCTTGGTAATTGTTTTAGTAGTTCTAGGTTTGATACTGGATCCAGGTGGGTTGGCATCTTTCAGGAGAGAGAGAGACAGGCTTCGAGTGCACTTCCTTTCGGATGAGAAGTAAAATCGAGGTTCCGTGTGGTGCACAATGGCATCTGCACGTAAAAGAACCCTCTCTACTATGCAACGGGAATGCCACAACGAACACTAGGCCGGTGATAAATAAGCATAGGGGTTGCATCGCCCTTGTGTCCATTCAGAGGAACAAGATGGGTACTTGACCCTGCTATAGCCGAGAAGTGAGTTAGAAGTTGCTTTTTTGGTACCCATTACGTGGTAGAGAGGGTTCTTTTACGTGCAAATGCCATCATATACCATACGGGACCTCAATTTTACTTCTCATCCGAAGGAAGGCGCACTCGGGGCATCTCTCTCGCCCGAAAGAAGCTAACCCACCTCGGTCTAGTATGGAATGTGGAACCACTGGCACATTAAATCGAGCACTCTACGCCCTGTGCCACCGAGGTGGGATGACCAGATAAATTCGGTATGTAGCTAAACCAGTCAGTGGTGCTCTGTAGACTGACCGCACTTTGAGAAAGTGTGCTGTAAGTAGCTAAGGATAATACCTTTAGGATGAATAATCAGTTTGGGATAATCAATTACCCTTACTCACCAAATTTGACTACCTAGTCCTCCTAGTTGAAAAGCACATTAATTTCTGTACATGGTCTTGGGCTTTTTAACACAAAATTCCGAAAAAGAGTCAAAAGCTAAAATGATGGTCGAGTTGTTCAGGGTTATACTATTATATAGGTTATTTGTAGAGTTATTCAGTGTGCAGCAAAGAAACGCTGATGTTTTGACCCCCACAACTATTTTTGTTATTAAGGCCCTGACTTTTTCGTAACGTACGTGGTAAACAGACAATCAGTACCACTGATGGATAGGTATACTGACATTGTTTGTTTGTTGGTGTTTTAGGGCCCGTCAACTACTAGGTCATTAGAGCCCCGTCCCCCCGTTGTAATGCAGAGTCTGCACAGCTACTGCACTAATGCGACGATTTTTGGGTATTAGCGTTAACCAGTTTTGCCAAGCGACCACCCACGTCATTACTAACTGGGGTTGCGTTGCTTAACTTCAGTGATCAGACGAGAACTGGTGTACAGAAATTATGATGCTGAAGTACCGATGGAACTTGAGGTGTACAATATTGTTCCTTGTCCGGAGGTGGCAGTGAAGAAAGATACCTCTACCGACTCATTTTTACTAAAAGTTGATGAAGAGCTAGAGAGAAGCCGCGAGTGTGCCTTCTTTCGGATGAGAAGTAAAACCGAGGTCCCGTGTGGGGTGTACGATGGCACTTGCGCGTAAAAGAACCCTCTCTACTACGCAACGGGTAGATGAGGCAAAATTTCCAGGTGTAGGAGCTCGCTCCCTGGCGTCGGTAGCATTCCCCAACGAACACTAGACCGACGATAAATAAGCGTAGGGGTGCAGCTTTGGCCGGCAACCGGCTGCAGAAAAAGCTATGACCAATATATCACCCTGTGTCCATTCAGAGGGACAAATGGGTACTCGACCCTGCCATAGGCGGGGAAAAGGGTTAGGAGTTGCTTTTTTGATGAATAGATATATCGAAATGCTACGGATGCGTTAAATTTCGGAATCAGTGTAAATATCCCCTTACTAGCGTACCGATTCATTTCGTTCTCTTTCGACTTGGGTGTCCAGGCAGTGTGTAACGGGGTGGCCCCAAATTACCACTGAATGATAAAATTCATTTGAAGTGTTGCCGGACACCTACTAGATATCGGCATTACTCGTTGGGGCTTCGAGTACGAAGAATTTATTATTTAATTGAAGGCAACTAATTGACCCAAGAAATGTTATCCTAATAAATGGAGGTCAGCAGTTTTAAATTATGATCCTAATAAAAGTACGTCTCGGCCCAGTTTGAATGCCACTATCTGCTAAGGAGTTCGTTTCATTTTACGCTTGCTCCCACTGACGTTAAAATGATCTCTCCTCATGGGGCGATATCACTTTCCTGGTATTGCCTAACGTTTACGCTTACCTGTTGTACCATTTGTCCCATTATTAATGGATTTACCGTCCTGTTAACAGAAGAATTACAACATATGAAAATGTTAAAAGTGGTCATAATGCGTAAAATGTAGGTCAGACCACTTAACAGGATGCCAACATTGGTAACGAGAAAGCAATATTTGGTATCATGAGGGCAGAATCGCTAATGGGAGGGTGAAATCAGTAACATCAGAGCCAACTTAAATTTGACAGGAGACGAAAATGTTTTAACAAAAGGGTTGATTTCTGTAACTGGAGTGCAAAGTAGATGAATTCGGAGCAGAGTGTATAATGTAAAGAGCAAAATGTATTAACAGGACCGTGATTTTGTGTCACAAGAGTAACAGGATAAAGTAAAATTGCGAACAGGAGAGCTTAGTTGGTTATAAGTGAACAAAGCCTGTGACAAACAGGAAAAACTGCAAAATGCAGAACAGAGGACGGACAATCGTCCACAACAGGGCACATTCTGTAACAAGTGAAAAATGAATTAATAAAGGGGACAAAATCCTTAGCAGGACAAGCACCATCGATACAGTAAAACGTCGAACTATGGTTTCTCAGGGGGAGGGAACATATGCTAGACTACAATCCTTGGTAATAGGGTAGCAAAGTTTGCATCATTAGGATGAAATCAGGGGAGTGGTGCTAAAAATAAGTAACAGGAAAGCAAAAACCCCATTAAAAGGAGGATAAAATCAGTAACAACTAGATTAAAATTGTGACTATAAGAAGACGGCATTCTTACTTAACAGTATATAACAGTAACAAAATGAATAACAGGTAAACAAGTTTTATAAGATGACTGCAAAATTGAGGAGCAAACCAAGTCAATGAATTCAGGGTCAAACGCATAACTAAAATCCCAAGGTAACTGGATGTTACCTTGGGATTTTATTGGGATATTATTACCAAGAGTGCCAAAGCAGAAACAGGGGATCAAAATCGACCATATGAAGTATGTAATGGTAAATTGAATATGATATCTATCAAAGAAAGCAACTTCTAACCCTCTTCTCGCCTATAGCAGGTTCGTCTGTAGCGCTATTGCTAGTCCCCTCCCACTTAGTGTTGTAAGCCGTCAATTTTCCACTCACGCCCAATGAAGTGCTGCCATTAGCACACAAAGAGAAACAAAAGTGAAAATATAAAGAATTTAACCCTGGGTTGCCAAATCACCATGAGAAGGATCCACCACATGTCTGAGAGAGATGCAGTGGCGTACCGAGGGGTGGGAGGAGGAGGACAGATGTCCCCGGGCGCCGAAGACAAGGGGCCACAAATCCGCAAAATATTAATTCACATTAAGTTTAGCTGGTGTCAGAGGGTGCAGATTTCGGTCTTTGTCCCCGGAGGCAGAATACCCTCGGTACGCCACTGGAGAAATGTTTCATCAACTGAGTTTGGGAGAGTCTTGTGTAACTTAGAGCATCTTTATACTATACGTTACCTGATGTGTAGTATTTCGAGCTGTACTTTTATCACGGGCAGTGCCTTTTACCAGTTTATGTGGTGGGAGCAGTGCTATCACAAATATTTCTGCAGGTTCCAGACGTAGCAATCCCGAGTGGAGGGCAAGAACCCGCAGACGCGATCCTGCCATAGGCGGGATAACGGTATGATGATGAATAGTCGTTAGGAACGAGTATATTAGTTTGTTACTCCAACGGGTAGGAGAGTCGACCAAGCAGCCTTTATGGGCCGGACCTTTGAAGGCTGTTCGCGGGTGAGGAGGGGGTAGGGGGTAAATTAGCAGTTCCCAGTGTTCCAAACCAACCACCCATGTTGGTACTAACTTGGTTTGCGTTGCTTAACATCAGTGATGTGACAAGAACTGGTGTGTCCGACACAATTATTACTGCCACATCGCGGAAAGAATGAGGGATAGTGGATTGAGGAGGAGGAGGAGCTCGGTAGGTCCATTACAGGAATGCAGATGGTTGGGGGAGACCAAAGCAGACGTGGGAACAGGTTGTTCTTAAGAATATGGTAGCGGGATAAAGGTAGGGGATAGACGGGTGGGATAAAGGTATGATGATAAGTCCCTGTGAAATATGGAAAACAACTGCTTCGGTGGCGCAGATATAACGTGGTCGATTACTGCGTCAGTGGTTTAAGGTTCGATAGTTTCTATTCCCACTTCACTCTCGCGTCAGAATTTCGGACTGGTTCTTCCATCATTAGGATCCTAATCAGTACTGCCTTTGCAGTTAACTACCCAAATATCACGTGACACTTCAACTGCCGGTGCTCGATCTCGTAGAAAGCAGTGATAATTGTGTTTCGTGTGAAAGCAATTAAGCACTTGGTTTTCTGCTCCATTGATCAAGAAGTACTTGGAAGATTTTGAAATTGAGGAACTTCCGGATGTATGTTTGAACCACTTGATTGTGATGTTGGTGATTAATGAACAAGTTTTCTGTGTATAATTGTGTTATGATCAGTATTGAGAAAGTATTTTTTGTGCGTGATTAGAGAAGTTAAATTTTCAATTGAATTTCTTGTGGTAATGGTATTTCTTAAAAGCGATCCGCAATTGCTACATTTAACACTTGGAAGATGAGAGTGATAGTTGTATTAAAAAAAATGCATAATGTTACTAGTGAAAACTAGTTGGCATTTTTCAAAAGGACAAATTTCTTGGTAGCCCAACCTCTCTCTCTCTTTTTTTGTGGTGTTGACTCATGAACGGCGCCTTAAAGGTCGGTCAGCTCTGTCGTGAACTGCATAAATAATAGCAATAATAATAAAATGAAATGACTTCCCTACAGGGATATCTGTGTGTATGTAACTTTCTTGGCATCCCCTCATCTCGACGTGGTTGTTGTGTCCACCCTTTATATTCAATTGACTGTCGGCTGGCAAGGCAATGCAAGGTACTTCTTATTCGTCGTAATTGTTCAGAGTGTAGGTAGTTATGACGTCAACAGTCGTCACAACTCTGTTTTTTTTTTATATTGAAAAAGAAAAATAGACAAGAGCTGTTTTTGGGACGCCTGGTTTTATTCAACGTTTAAGGAATCCGCACTGCAGCTTACGAAACTGTGAGAGAATAACAAGACTGCCGTGTATTGCCGAACTGAAATGGTCGTCATCTATTCATGGGACTTTAACGAACTTCGCTGTTGTTTGCCGCAGCCTGGGGTGATGGCCACGTCGCCCAATTGCAAAACCCTCCCACCTATGGCAGGGTCGGGACCCATCTTGGCTCAGAATGGACACACGGGTGAGCTATTAAACGGTGTTTTTCCGCAGCCGTCTGTGGACCAAAGCTGTAACCCCCTGTGCTCGTTTATCGTCGGTCTGCTATTCGTCGGGACACTCCACCGAGTCCTACACTTGGGAATTTTTGCCTCGTCTAACCGTTGCGTAGTAGAGAGGGGCAACTGACATCATACACCATCAAGGGACTTCAGTTTTACTTCTCATCCGAAAGAAGGCGCACTCGGACCTCTTTCGCCCGGTGAAGAAGCCCACGTCTCCCAATATTTCAGTGACCGGTTAAGCTACGTTCTGGAGGAAGCCAATTATCATCACCTTTTTTTGTCTCTCACCTTTAGCGTAGTGGGCGGGAAGAGGGTACTCTTCTTAGCTGTGCATCTCCATTACCCTTGTCCCAATCTAGCATATCCCTCTTCCTCCTCCGCTGATGGCAATTCCCAAGTCTGTTTTCAATTTCTTTGCCTTGCACGCCAGTTAGTCGGGGAGCGGCTTATTGCGTTGGACACAACAGTTCTCGTCTGATTACTGACGTTAAGCAACGCAACCCCAGCTATTACCACCATGGGTGGCCTTCTTGGGAAAACTGGGTACTGCTAATACCCAATGATCATCGCCGTAGTGTAGTGTCTGAGCAGTCTCCGCACTTGAACTATGCAGTGGATGGGGTTCTAATGACTTTGTGATCCTTATGGAATTTTGTAGTCCTGATGGTAGCGCAGAGGTCCCGAGTGCGTTCGGAGTGAAGTTTTGGCCTTGTATGGTGTGTACAATATCACTTGTACGTAAAATAACCGTTTATACATGTAACGAGTAGATCGTCGCAATCTACAGCTGTAGGAGCTCTCCTTCCATGGCGTCGGTGGCGGGTGTGTGTCGCAATGAAGTCCCAGTGGAACAAAAGTGGATCCCCTAACATGGTTAGTAGTTGCTTTTTGCTTTGCTGGACTGCTGACACTTCATATTCTTCCACTCATCACGTCATTATATTGATTGGTGGAAGACAGACAGTTTGCTAAAAAAAATTGAAATACGAACCAGCCAAGGTTGAGGTCTGCTTGACGCGCGTCATTTGAAGTGCTAACAAACCGGTCCGACCACACCGGTGCTCTTCTCCATGATGGTGCAATGATTTCTTGCGAGCTGACCTTGTCTAACGCACTTTTGGGGTTTTCCTTGGTCGTTGTTGTTTTAATTTCCAAACCGTTTGTCGTCTTTAGACCTGGTTTTATGTTGTAGCGAAAGCGGAATATATATTTTGATATAGATATCGTTGGAATTTAAGGCCGTCGTAATGCATCCTGGTACTAGTACCAACGTTAACCCCGGGCGTGAAAGAAAGTGACTGAGAAGCTGCAGGTTTCAGTTCCTACCGACTATTCATAACTGTCAAAATAACCAGGCAGCAGTGACACTTCTCAGTACTATGGATTGTCACTCTTACGTTAACCATGGGATGATAGAATCGGCGTATTGTAGCCCACAACCTACTTTTGCCCTCCCCCTCCTTCTCCCCACTTGATGAACAGGTCATTATAAGAGATGTTGAATATTCCTGTTTTGTAAATAAAATTGTATTAACATCATACCCATACCTCACCTGTGGTAGGGTCGGGTCTGTGGGTTCTAGCCCTTCACTCCCGCTTATCTCCCACCAAGTCTCCGCCCACCCCACACACTACCATATCTTTACGGTCAATTTGCTCGCACGTCTGCTTTGGTCTGCCCCTGCCCCGGGTGCTTCCAACCACCTGCTTTCCTGTAATGGAGTTTCTCCCTCGATTTTTTTCCGCGATGCCTCCCACCCCCAGGCTACCTCTGATATACTCATTCCTAACTATCAGCTCTCGACACGCCACTCATGTACCGCAGCATTCGCATCTCGGCTACTTGCTCACTGCCCAACACTCTGATCCATATAGCATGGCTAGCCTAACCACTGCCCTGTAAAACTTCCCTTTCAATTTCATTGGGACCCTCGTATCACACAGGACTCCATTTGGCTGTCTCCACAGTATCTGAAAGAAACAAAATTAATTTTGACTTTGAATACCATCCCATTTACAGTTCTGAGTTGGTTTCTGTCCCGTTTCGTATGCTGTCGTCATCGATCTGAACCTCGTATGTGCTGCGTATTTTGTTTGTGTTGTGCCTATTTGCATGAGGTTTTGCAAAGATTAAACACAGAGGGTGAATTTTCAGCAGAGCAATCGATGACACTGCATGTTTCACGTCTGTGCGAAACTTGGCGTTGTTGTTTCAAAAATGATTGGCCCCTCCTTAACTGACAAAATAGACCATAACTTAATCCGTGTTAATGTTTGGAGGAATGGCAACATGCTGACAATTTAGAGTGCCGTATTTCTTGTTTCTTACCCAATAGGCCCTTGTGTTATTTCCGTTTTCCCTTCATCACTTTCTCTTCAGTTCTCTCCGGATTATTTGCGACCACGTTTCTTTTCTTGGCAGCAAAACATTATTAAAAAGCGAGAAAAGCAGATACTGTAACAATGTTGAGGATAAAAATAAATTACTCTCCTTAATCAGATGAGAGGTTACCCCTTGGTCGATGAACTATGCATGCTGAAACATCACTATTCAAAGGTGGTAAGGACATTTTCCTGACAAAGAAAAAGCTTGTCAATCAGAATCCAAATTTATTGCCAGGATTTTACTGCATAACCTTGACCCTTAACTGGTGAGGTGAACATTTAGGACATATTTGGTGAGGTGGAGTCTAGCAGACTCCTAAATGAAAAATTCATAAAATAATTAAATACAGTATGCCACTTTTTCCAAAAAATTTTGTACCACTGTTATTAGAAGGGATATTAAAATTTATTATTTGCAGATTTTGTGAAATGCTATGTAAAATTGATTTTTTTTTTTTTACATTAACAATTTCGGAATCATCATGCCCTTATCCTGCCTATGGCAGCAGGGCCGGCCTTCTCTATAAAGGGGCCCGGGTGCAAAAGTCCTTTTGGGGCCCCAAAATATTTTTCCAAAAGTAAAAATAACCTCCTATCCCATTCCGAGATCCTTCCTAATTTTGGAAGGTATTACATTTTTGGATGATGCCATGTGTCCTAATATGTCGCCACTGCATTTATGAGTTGGTCTGAAAGGTTATGTGGACGTCCACACCTCGGAACATTTTCTGTTGGACCTGTGTCATTATATTTTTTTTATTACACTTCTGATTATTAAAGGTATTTTGGTTGTAACAACTCAAAAATAATAGCATTATTAAATTATTGACTCTTAATCTCTAGTTCTGGGTTGTCCAACCTGTGGTCCATTAAGGCTTGTAATGTGGCCCGTGGTGCATCATTTCTAATTATGCATTACAGCAACGCCTAACGCTATCGTCACCCGTTTTGGTTTTGACAGCCTGTGGCTGGCAATCAGTTCATGGAGCAGCCGAGTGACCCACAACACCAGACAGGTTGTACAACCCTGGTGTAGTTCAATGGCAGGGTTGTTAGGTTACGTTTAGGTTATGTTGCATCGGCAAGGTCGAATGAGGGACGTTGCCCCTACAACGACGTGTTAAACTTTTAATATTAGCAATGATCTGGACCCTGATGGGTACTGATGATGGGGCCACTTCAATCGTGGGGCCCGAGTGCAATGCACCCTCTGCACCCCCCCCCCCCGATGGCTAGCCCTATATGGCAGGGTCTGGTCTGCGGGTTCCAGCCCTCCACTCCTGCCTATCTCCCACCAGGTTCCCGTCCACCCCACACACTACCATATCCTTACGGACAACTTGCTCCCACGTCTGCTTTGTTCTCCCCCTGCCCCGGGTGCTTCCAACCACCTGCATTCCTGAAATGGACCTAACGAGATCATCATCCCCTCTTCTCATTGCGTGTCCATACCACCTCAACCTACTCTCCGTCATTGTTTCTGCGATGTCCCCCACCCCCAGGCTACCTCTAATATACTCATTCCTAACTTTATCAGCTCTCGACACCCCGCTCATACACTGCAGCATTCGCATCTCGGCTACTTTCAATCCTTTGACGTGGCTCTTCCTCACTGCCCAACACTCTGATCCATATAGCATAGCGGGCCTAACCACTGCCCTGTAAAACTTTCAACTTGATTGTGATAGGAGGTTCCCAATCATGTTGAAAGAGCTGATGACACAATCCAGTACGTTAATATAGAGAATCTAAAAAAACAAGAATCAGAAGTGTGCTTTATTGTTAGGGTCAGTTTCGGAGGTGGGCACATTACGGAAAAAGTGAGTTAAGGGAAGTGGAGATGTCATGAGCAGACAACACCAGATAGGTGTGTGCCACAGTAGACATGAGAGCCTATCCCAAGGATTGTACGGCAGGGGAAGACCTGGTTGAGAAGAAGAGAGAATGGAGAGTTAGAATCTGTGGATTCAGCCTTGTCTTAGGTGGAATAAGATTCTGATAGTTTCGTAAGTCATTTGGCATATTTGCACCCTTGCCTCTTTAACTCGAGGTTTGAATGTCGATGTAGGAAGTGATCTTCATTGATAAAGAGGTATTTAAGTTAAATGTTTCTCAGGTATACATACATGTTATAACCGAGTTATATTTTACTTATTTCATTTGTTTACCTCATGTTTTTACAGTATATTTCTAGTTGAAATTGTGAGTCCTTAATTATAAGGTTTTATCCACCATTAATTTTATGAAAGCGTTAAGTTTGTATGTGTGTTTGTATATTTTTTATTTATTTTTTTTTTCGGGAATTTATGTTGTTTCTGTTATATAGTCGTACTATATTTATCTAAGAAACGTTTACGTTATTATCTTGAGATATATACTGTGTTATATTTTATGATCGTTTCTTTAATGTGGGAGGAACTTTTGCAAAGCTAGAGATACGTATGTCGTGTTAACTCGTAATATGTTGATGACTTTTTTTGTATCATCCGTTTGGCGAAATTTTTATGAATTATATTTGATGCGAGAAATACAGCTAGGCCTTTTAAAGCAATGCGGAAAAGAAATTTGTGAAGTAATGAGCCTGGCGCCAGCTCAGTTGGATTCATACATTGGATAGAAATTGAAACGAGAGACAAAATAGTAGTTAACGAGGTTATAGTTGTCTGTTATTTTTTTTTCCAGTGACAATGCTGAGCGATCGACTCGTTGTATGTTGTTAATCTGGCAGCATCTACCTCCCTCACTGTTCAACAATGCGTCCGTCAACAGTGTTGTTCCTGACCATAGGCTTTATTTTAATACTGACATCGCAGCAGCTGAAATCTGACATCAAGGCTGGTGGTTGCAGCCATAACAATGGTAATATGTTTAGAGAATGGTTTTCATAAATTGAGCCTTCAAGTTTAATGTCTATTAAATGCATATATTTTCTCGTTTTTCTTAAACAGCCGTTGTTAAACAGATGTTCTGGGACGTGTATATGGATATAAATCATCCCAAGGAAGAGACGGTGGATTGTTATATCTTTGCGAATAACTCGCTTACATCATCTATGTTGAAGTGGTCGCCGACAGATTCGACTACCGTCGTCCATTCAACTAGCGTCGATGAAAAGACGTTAAGGTTGCATCTGCAATTGAACGGCACCAGTGTGGGTAAAAACAAATACAAGTGCGATCTAATTTCAACAGAAGGAAAAAATAAAGTCATATGCATGTTTACTGCATTCATTGGGAGTAAGTATAATGCCAACTATGGGTTTTGCTGACACACATATTTTACCACTAGTTTGCTCAAATGAATTTCCATCAATGATATTCCAGCTGAGCCTGCCAAGCCAGAAAATTTCTCTTGTTCGTCGATCAATATGGAATACTTGCTTTGTACGTTTTTTGTTCCCGTCAATAGTATATCAACCGACTATTATGTACGAATGTCGCACGGTGATGGATTGTAAGTTTCTTGTTAAGTCGAACCTAAAATTAGTTTAGATCGGGCTTGCCTAGCTGCGTATATATTGATTTATGATGACTTGATATTCTCAGCTATACATCTTGGAGCAAAACGTCGAAGTGGCAGTCACCAAAAGAGGGATACGAATTAAGAGGGTACAACTTCAGTTCCACTTCAGATGTTTATTATAACTACTATGTAAAACAGCTTGAAATAGAGCTAAATGGTAGTAATCCCTTGGGTTCTGAAAAATGGAGTTATTCTTTTGACCATCATAGCAACGGTATAGTAGAGTTGAATGCATTGCAACAGTTGTTTTTTGTTGCCTTCCAATGATATTAAATGTCTGCTATTTATGTTATTATCTCAGTGATACCCAAAGAACCACAGAAGCTACAATGGAAGGTGGACATGCGGTCCATTAAACTTTCTTGGGAACCTCCAGAGCATTTAAAAATCAGTAGTGCCCCGAAACTTGTCTATCGTGTACAGTATATTTCTAAATGGATGAAGGATGCAATCACAATGGTAAGTGTTGGGTACTGTCTCGTCGTTAGTTTTAAAATGACTGAATTAAACGACTTGCCATGCTTAATCGTGTTCAGTTCTGTATTATGCGATATTCCAATTTTCATGTTAATTTTAATTACCGGTAATTCTAAACGAAACCGCGAGAACCTCTAGCATTGGAAACATGATGTTAAAGATTCTTTTATAGGACGAAAACGGTTTTTTTTTTTTTGGATATGTTAGACTTGTGAATTAGGTATCCTAAAAAAGAGTGCTAGTATAACTGCTGCATCACTTGCCGTTTTTAACTGAAGTGGTGAATTTTAAGTTGCTTGACAGAAACGTGGCAAACTGCCAAAGTAATTTAAAGTGAATAAGTGTTGATTTGAAAGAAACCATGAGCATTCAGGTTTCTTAAGAAAGAAAAGAATTACAATAATTGATACTATGTTGTTTAGCCCGACGTGGACTATAGAGACTGTAGTGTCATATCTAGAATTAGTTTCTTGGAGACTAATATGCCATGCTGTAGTATTCTGATAGCTATAATTGTTCTGAGATTTTCATGTACGTATTTAATTATATACGTGTCACCAAGGCTGATGCTAGGGCTTTCAGTACCCATCGGCAAGTCACAAATAAGCCCCCCCCCCCCCTCCTTTTTTTTTTAATAATGTTAATTTTTTAATGGGGTTATATCATGTGATAACGGATGATCAACGTGTGGGATTTTGTGTTTAATTCATGAAGACAAATAATTTGGTGATAAATTCATAAGTCTATTGCATTATATTTAAAGAATGATTAATGAGGAAAAGAGACTTTCAATGTATAAAACCGTGAATGAATTTTGGATTAAAGGAATATGTTGATTTTATGTTTTACTATTAGGACGTAGTGGATGCAGCCGTGAATTTGATATACTTGCAGCCATATGTGACGTACAATATCAGTATATCGGCATTATCAAGTAAAGCCCATCCAAGTGACGCGTCTATGTGGGGTCCTCCAGCAAACGTTACGTTGACAACTTTGCCAGACAGTAGGTTGTGTTTGACTATGAAGCATTGCTTCCCATTGCAAATCGGCATATAAAGCTAACATATCCAATGTCATTGCTCAGTTCCTGATGCACCACCCTCAATAACTCCCGGCAGTTTCGTAGTGGTATCTCACCCTTCTCTCAGAGACGTTGAATTATATTGGAAGGTATTTTTTTTAGAGCCGTATATTTTTATCTATTTTAATAAAAAACCCTCTTTTATATTCATTTTATTTATCATGGTTTTTTTTTTGCTTATTAAAGAGTATACCTGAAGCTCAACAGAACGGAAACGATTTCCACTATTCCGTAAAGGTCATTAGTTCGGATGACGAGATCGTTTATGACATTAAAAGTGTTACTGGATCATTTGCCCGGTTTAATGACCTTTCGCTGACCAAACCTTATACCTTTTACATGAATTCGGTTAACAGTATTGGTTTCTCTCTTAATAATTCTACTCTTGATTTACCGCCGCAAGATAAACGTAAGATATTTATTATGTAGAGATTTTTGGCTTTTTAAGGTTGCAACAACCGTTTCTCCTTTTATAGTTTTGAACAAACCAGATGCACTAACCGTTGTGGCCATTACTCCTAATCTATATAACGTGTCGTGGGCAGCTCCAAAAAATATGGAGAACATTTTAGGTTATACGGTATTTCACACCGAATCAGATGAGCGATTTAAAAAGAATTACAAAGGCCTGTTGACTTGGTTTAATGTGAATGCAAGTGCTGAGAACATCTTGATCACAACTTCAAATGAATGGCCTTTTCATTACTTTGCTTTGGCGACGTATGGAGAGGAAACATCCAGCGACATGTTGTGGAATGCTTGTATAGTTTCTTATAATGGGAGTAAGTCACTACCTTCTTTAATGTCATAATGCAGTTATTTGTTTTTAATCGCAGTGATATTTTTTGATAGCATTGAATAAATTAAGGCGTGTTGAAATCAAGAGTGTTAATTCCACTTCCATCACTGTTGGTTGGACTGTTGACTGTGCTGAAAAACTTGGAATAGTTCAGGGTTATGTAGTATATTATTGTGCAGTTGCTGATAGTAATAGTGAAAATTGTATTGGTGAGTAATTTAATCTGCAGCATTCCTGAAAACAGAACTCCAATTTGAATACCTGTTTTTCTGATAAAATTTGCAAATTCTTTCTGTAGAGGTGGTTAAAAATATTTACGCTAGCGGTCCAAGTACAAACGGCGTCACTATAAATGGTGTCGAACCCTTCACTTATTATAAAGTAAATGTTGCCATAAAAACTCTGAAGGCAGAATCGGAAATCAGCAATTCTTTGCACCTTAGGACAACGGAAGCAGGTAACATTGTAAGCTATTTTTTGTGTCTTTCACAAATCATAAGTACTAATTAGAATTGATTCGTTTAGCACCTGAAGATTCTTCAAATGGCATACAAATCCTGGCAATAACGAATGTCAGTTTCGTTGTAAAATGGCATCCTCCAAGCAAGCCTAATGGGAATATTAGCAGTTATACAATCAAATATCAAAGTTTAGGAAAACCGGCTAAGTTCTTGCGTCACACTGGACTTGGGGAAGATCTCAAATCCAACACTTACGAGTTAAATGTAATGGAAGATGTCGTTCCATACACCACCTATCAGGTTTCAATACAGGCTTGTAACTCGGTTGGATGCTCCAAATTTTCAACGCCAAAAGTAATCACGACGGACGTTGGCGGTGAGAAAGGCTTTACGAGAGCAGAATATGCTGTTTTTAAGATTCTTGATGATAATGATTTATATTGTCTTATTTTGTCAATATAGTGCCTGGCCAGATGTATCCTCCATCTGCTAGATTTGTCAATTTGACACATGCCGTTATTCAGCCGGAAGTCAGGGACAGTTTAAATGGACCATCACTTGTGTGGGAAATTAAAGTACTGGTGATTCATGGAGAGAATCATTCGACACAGCTCATGGAGTATGTCAATATCACGAACGACATGATGTATATTCCTCTGGATTGTACGGCTCCAGAACATAAAAACGAGGAATTCAAAATTAAAACTCGTGCCATTAATGTAGTTGACAATGAATTATTGGTTGGACCATGGAGCGATTACAGTAAACTGTCATGTCTCGTCTCAGGTGGGACTTGATTCATTTTTATGACACTACATTAGGTGTTGCAGACGAATCTAACCTTTTTTTTATCCTGACAACTTTAGTATTTTCAGCATCTGGCACTATCATAGCTATCGTGATCGGCGCCTTTGTTGGACTGGTTATTATTCTGATAGTGTTGTTTTTTGTCACAAAACGGTAAGGTGATTAAAATCTAGTGAATTTCAATCAATTGCTTCTGCATGTCTTTCTAATAGAATACGACTTCTTAACTTTTGATTTAGGGTGAAGATATTTATCCAAAAAATAACTGGTATCAAAGTGATAATGCCACCTGGTCTGGTTAGTTTTATTAGTAATGTCGGATTATAGAAATTTTTATAATTCGATTACTAATGCAATAATCATCGTCTTAAATTGATTTTTAAAGGAGGCTACAAACAATTACGATGCCTTTGGCGCTGGTCTTATGGAAGCTCCCCATATATATATGAAAGACGAAGATATCTTTGAACCAAGTTCGAATACAAGTTTGTTGGGAGGTGATACCAGGTTTAGAAACGCTTCGAGTGACACAAATCGAAGTACAACATCTACTGAAGAGGTAGGACTGTCAATAAATATGCACGACTGACTAGTCTAACATGTCTGACAATTAACCATTGAATTTTGCATTTCTAATGTAGCTCCTTCTGAAAGAGCAGGGAATTAAAAACGTTTGGGCAAATGACAGTATTACTAGTGGGAATAATGATAGCTTGTCATCCAGACCGTCAACCACGCAGACTCAGTTATCTTCGGATTCTAGCATGGAACTTGCTCCTTCCGTTCCCGAGTCTCCTGATTCAGTTTTTGTCGAGCATCCTTTAAAGCATGTCGGTGAACGCCAAGATGGTTTGTCGGCATTGATGGCAGCAGAAACGATTGCAGCTTCCGCTGCGGCTCAGGCACAAATTGGCAGTGGTTTTAATCCCACATTGGCTCCTATTGGAGAATCCCATGATGGAAGTGTCAGCCGTAGCAGCACTCCTCAGCACTACTCGAAATTTGCAGGCTATTATAGAGGAAAAGATGACGTTGGCAGCGACATAACTACCCCAGCGACTGGACCTACTAGTAGATATGTTGCTGCACCATATTCACAGCTGGGATTATCAGGAGAGGTGGTGTTAAACGATGGTTTACTCCAAGCTGAACCTTCTACACTGATTGACAATAGTAGGAATGGGTCTGCCGACCATGCGTCCAGTTTGCCTGCATATTCAAAGTTTGGCCTAACTATCCCATCTTTAGCAGATCAACCTTCCTCAAAAAATGAACCAACTAGGGCTCCTCTTACTAGTACTCCAACGCACGCTAGCTACTCGGTTTTTGGTATTGGAGAGAGCCCAAGTAAAGAGAGTTCGCAGTCTTCACTTTCTGGATCAAGCGTCAGAATTGCCGATAAAGGATACGTCACAGCTGCAGTGTTAAATGACATGAATCCCTTTGGGGAGCAAAATGTTGACAACGGACGTCCTGCTTCGATGTTGCCTTCCACATCAAAATTGGAAGACAATGTATCAGTCAGTCCAAACACCACCAATTATGTGAATATGGACACTCACAAACGATCCCCATCCAATGCTTCGTCCTTGACCGCTGGATATTGTGTATTAGGTTTATCCAGACCCACATCGGTCAGTTCAGATACTGGACACTATGTTTCTGCTGATCCCAGCTCTTGTACGACGTCTCCAGCGAAAAGCAGTTCTTGTCGCACTTCTCTGGAAGTGCCCTCTAGCCCCTTTCTGGGTGAGAGAGGTCCGGAGGAACAAGGTGGTTTACCTTGTAGTACTTCTGACTTTCAAGGATCCTCCCCTAGTGGTTATGCCACAGTTCAGCAGCTTCTTAAATCTGTTGGCAATTCTTGAAATGAATTCCCAGGATTGTCATCGTCGTTTGTCGTCGTCATTATCATCCTAGAGAAATGAACAAATGTGAAATACTGATTAGACGATCATCAGAGTACCAATTGGAGAGCGTGTAATTCTGTCTTCTGTGATTTTTGCTTCTGGCAGTACACTCTGGGTCGAGATGGAAATGGGAGATTGGAAGAGGGGACATTTTTTGAATTTGTCGCCCACTCTGGACTGTTGATTCGATTAATCGAGGTAACTAAGTACACACATTTACACCCAAGTCTTGTCAGTGTTTGAAGTCATGACAGTCACTGTTATGTGAAAAGAAAGAAAGCGATGTGGCCCTCCCTGCTGGTCGCAGTTCACGCTATCAATTTGGAAGCAGCATGGAAGATAGAGAGTGTCATAAAAGGAAGATTTGGTGTGAATATATTGGGCAAGTCTTGATCCTCCTCTTGTGCGCTTTAAAATCCGTTTTTGTTTGTTTTTCCTCCCTGAGTAGTGCAATTGATAGTTTGGCAATTAAATTTGCTTTTGATGGCATTATGTCGGAGAAGAGACAAATGTCTTGCAGATCAGCACTTGTATTGCCCAACAGTTGTCTCTAGGCACATTGTTTTGGATGTTTGTGACGACGTTTTCATTGTTCCTTCGGGGAATGGGAAAGAAGACAGCTGACAGTGAAAGTTTTTATTGCTGCTACTATTTACTACTACTGTGTAAGAATGCAATGAAATGGGCGATATTCAACTGATAACCTTGAACTGACAACCTTGAACTTGTCCTCCGCACACATACACACTATTTAAATGTTGGTTTGAGGTGAGAGAAATATTTTAACACGTTGCTTGGTTGTTAAGTTTGATGAGTTTTGAGATATCCAGAAGACTACTACAAGAGCATTGTTAACAAGGAATTAATGGAAGGAAGATGGCCGGTCGTGCAAAATAAGATTGGTGCCAAGCACCGCCCAATGCATTTTTTAAAAGTGATTCTCTCCGCTTGAATTTTTTGTTTTTTTTTTAACTCTTTAAACTTTCGATGAGTTGAAAGTTTGCTGGCGGAGATAGTTGATGCCATAAGTTCTTAGGTCTTATTGGAACTTAGCGATCCATGCTGTCGCTCATTTTTTCGTTTTTGTCATTTGTGTACCATCATACCACATTATTTTTTTTCGTCCTTAAATTTTCATTCAAGAGTACAAGAATAAAACACAAAGATTGTCCATGGGCGGATCTTTGTCACCGGTGCGCCTCTTGAAAATCCATACATACACCTGGTGTGATCATCGGAGGTGTCTTCATCATTGTTACTTGTTATTATGTTGGACAAATTTACAATGGCTTGGAGGGGAGAGGACATGAATGACTCGATCGCTCTCCTCATCCCGGTGTCTTTTCAGTTATATATACATACACACAGATCTATAAAAAAAAAATATTGCTGTTTTGTTTGCTGCCGAATTTACAAATTTAAGATTTTTCATAGTTGACCAATGTCCATTCTGAATGGATCTTTAACCCATGTAAATAATGGGGGCGTTTTTTTGTTGTTATCGTTTTTTTTTTAGTTGTTAATTACTTTAATCTTCGCTGCTCCTCCAGTGCACATGTGTATGCATTTTGTCAGTAGGGTTTTACAGCTCCTGGAAATGTAAAAGCAGCTCATGTCAATCCCCCTGCCCCCGTCCCCCTTTCTTAATTTTAATGGAGGCTATTATTATGGTTTTTTTTGTTTGCAGCTTTCGCCTTGTGCTCTTAGGGAACTTTCCCTGCTACGATTGTTAACTAAAATGTTTTCATCCCGGATGGTTCGTATCTTCTTAAAATAATAAATGTAAACTTCGGCCCGCCCCTAGTCTGATTGATTTGCCCCGTTTGGGAATGTCTAAACCAATTGTGGAAAATGCTGTCATTTGAGGATGACTTTCATCAGACAGGGAAGGGCGATCTGTTGTTAAGTTACATAAGTTTTGTGCGCGCTGTGGAAGGAAGATGGTTCAAAAAATTTTGAAAAGGAGACAATTTTTAGACGTTGTCCTCTTCCTTCTTCCCTTGCTCCAGTAATTTTTACCCTTTGATGACCTCGTGTGAGTGAACTGAGTGATTGTTGTAAGATTCGTCGACAAGTTTGAATTTTTAAAAATTGTCATTCGTAGTTTCATCTTTAGAGCTCCGTTAGGTGTAGAACGTGTGAATAGTATCTCCCCTCCGCCCCTCCCGTGGTAAAAATGGTCGTTTTCGGGTGTGGGTGGGAGAGGGGAGGGGTCTGAGTTGACCTGGTCAGACCTGGTAATGGGCATAACAAAAATCAACGTTGTTATGAGTTTAGTCTCTTACTCCTCCACGTATCGAGTTGGATGCGTAGTTAAAACAAATCCCCTTTTGATCAGAGTTGCTGCTGTGTTGTATAGGTTATTGTTGGGGAACCGGAAGTCGATTGACTTTCTCTTGGCATGTTTTTTGCTGGCTTTTTGCACTGAATTGCAGACTTCTTGGTCTTTAATAAAAGATTTGTCCCAATCCTTGCTCCTTATGCATGGAGTTCCATCCCTTAGCTGATGTTGCTAGAATTACACCCACTTTCTTTGATAGGCTCTTCACTGTTGTAATTAAAGGGCCCCCTACTCTCTCTCATTTCTCCCTCTCCCTCAGTGTCGTCTTAACCACATTATGAGCCCCTACGACGACCACTCACATGAATAGTATGTCGAGCGGTTGAATTGCGTTGGACACACCAGTTCTCGTCAGATCACTGAAGTTAAGCAATGCAACCCAAGTTAGTACCGGCGTGGGTGGTTGGTTGGGAACACTGGGTAGTGTTAATTGCCCTACTCCTACCTCTCCCTTACCCGTGAGTAGCCTCCACAGGGTCCGGCCCGTTATGGCTGCTTGGCCAACTCCCCCACCCGTTGGCATAACATACTAGATGGTCACTTGGCATACACCAATTAGCTTGGGGGGGGCAATGCATGAAGACGGCACTGTTCTCTACACTTCCTTCTTCCTCATCCTCTCTTCTACCCTCCCCTACTCATGCTCATCTTGTATGTACCTCCCTCTTTGGTTATTTTGGGGAGAAATGTTGACACATGCCTTTAAAAAAAAATAATGATTGACGTGAGTGAAGGGCATCAGTCGTCCAGTTCACCAAATGCCCCGTTGATTGCATTGTGGCATATTCGAGGCTGCTGAAGTAGTTGGGAAATATGTATGAATTTACTTGCGGAATCTCAGGTGGCCACCAATTATTTCCCTCGCCCCGTCGCCGTCGTCGTCCCCCTCCCCTGTTGCCCCATCGTGTTTTTAAGTACAAACCTGAAATTAGTGCGAATAGCTTTATTTTTTTCGCAGTAACCATCATGTTATAAAATTTAGTGTGTATATTTGTGTGATTTTGTGCATATTTGAACCTAATCAAAAAGAAGTGTCTGCTAAATAGTCAGGTCTTTTATTTCAGAGGTTTTTGTTTTTGTGTTTTGTTTTCCAGGGTAAAATTACTACACATAATTATGTAAAAAAAAACGAATATGGTATAATCTTATTTTCGTACTGTTGTAATTTTCAGTCTTTTACTGCCTTTATTTCATTTTTGTTTTGAAAATTTCATTGTTGATATATGAATGCTTCTCTCACTTGTTCTCACATAGCTGTGCCAATGATTTTAACGAAGGACATCAATTTGCCCTATTACCTTCTCTCCGTTACCCTGTTTATAATGGGGTATAATTTCAGAAAGCTAGAAGAAAAAAACTTGAATTTACCTCAATAATTAATACCTCAGTCTGTTCGGTCTTTTAGGCTTTCAAACTTGATCAGGTGTGGTCTTAGAGAATAGGGTGCCCATCGCCATATTTGGGACATGAAGAGTAGTCGTTGTCACACGAGTTGGAGTGATCTCTTGGATGTTTCTCGACCTCCGGATCGCTGGAGGTTGGTTGGGTTCAGGCTGTTGTTGTTGTTGTGGTGATGGGACTACCTTTCATGATATCCACCCATCCCCTAAATATTAACAAAGTGAATTGCTTGCAGTCTGTGGTGGACTTGTAATCCCCGGGGTATGAAAAGTAGTCATTGTCACACTAGTTGGAGGGATCTCTCTCGCGGACGTTTCTCCGATCCCCTCTGGATCGCTGGAAGTTGGCTGGGTTCAGGCTGTTGTTGTGGACTACCTTTCATGATATCCACCCATCCCCTAAATATTAAAAAAATGTGAACTGCTTGCAGTCTGTAGTGGACTTCTAACCTGCAAAGTGTTGCTTGCAGTTTGTGGTGGACTTCCAACCTGCGGTCATTTTGACATGGGCGATGGCTTGCAAGAAATATTTGCTAAGATAATTACTTGATGAAGTTTGAATCCCCTTGAAAACTAATTGCGGGTGTTTATCACTTTAAGGGTCTCTAAATTGTAACCACAGTACAATCACCAAGAATAGTTTTTAAAAATGAATATCTATATCTACACACAAACATATATATACATATTATATCAGATGATTGATGTTTGTAGGCTTTTACGGTTTGCACAGCGTTTCTTTTTTTTATTGAATTTAATGATTGTTATATTTTTCTGGCAGAGATTGGCAGTTATCATCCACCACATTATTTACCCTTGAGTTTCTTTTTTGTTTTCTTGAAATATGGGTGGTTTTAATTTTTAAAGAGAAACGTTTCTTTACATAGAGCAGTTATTATGGCAGACGTTACGTAAACTGAGTACGTAAGTTTAGTTGATTTATCCTAAAGGAAAAAAAATATATATGTAAAATTGTAAATCGAGTTGTTGTTTGACAAAATAAATATGTACTTGATAAAATCAATGCATTTGACGAATTAGTATTGCTAGAGTTTCTTTATTTGTCATTATTAACAGGAGAACTCTCCACAGAAAACTCTTGAGGTGACAGTCGATTTCTACTATTAATTTTCTGAAATAGATTTTCGATTACAGAAACTAAGGGGAAGAAAGATTTTGTTCAAAGTCTTGAAAACAACTGAGAACACAAGAGGCGACAATATTCCAAAGAGAAACTCGATGATTACCTCGCCTCGGAGGACACTTTGTTGTTATCCAGGAACTTTTTTCTCTTTTTCATCTGAAACAGTCTTGATTGCAAAGTGACATATAAACGTTGTCCACAAAGTGACGACTGCAATGAGGCTGAAGATGAAGCCTAAGGCTCTGAACCACGATGGATACATATATTGAGATAAATGGAGGTACAGTAAGTAACTGTGTCCTCCGATTAGGCATATTAAGCTACCTGTGTCAATTGGTACTAGTGGCCCGATGCAGGCGATAACAATAGGCGCTGCTCTCTTCCCTAAAGAAGACCAGGTAGTAGAGTCAGGGCTGTTGTCCATTAGCATAGGAGGAGCCCATTGAATTCCTCCTAGAAACGATAACGTGACTGCTCCATAAAGGATCTGAATGTGAACGAGACTTTGAACTATGTTCTGCGTTACAATAAAATACAAAGGCGGCAATACGAAAGGTATCAGTCCACAAAGTGTAAGTACTAAAGCTGGTTTTGGAGATGTCCTAAGGTCTTTCAAATCTTTAAGTAAAATCAAAGCAGTAGATCGACTGTCAGGAGGGAGAGATGACCAACGTCTGATGTCCGTTGAAATACTCTGGGCAGGGCAATGCAACTGAAGTAGGTTCGATGTTACACCGGACCAGGTATCGATGTTCTGAACTGCACATCGCAGAGAGCAAGGGTTGAATTTCCGCATGCTGTGGTAGAGGCGGTGGTGATGATCTATGCCTTCAACATAAGGTGAACACAGATGCATCTTATTTATACACCAATGACTTCTTAATAATAAAGTTTTAATTATTTTCGTTGTTGGTGTTGTCCAACTCCCCATTTTCATATACAGTATATATCCTGCTGAATTTTTAAAAATACGCTCTATTCGAATCACTTACTACTACTGTATGTACCCCGTTGTTTAAGACTTAATTACATCACCTTTACACAAGTATTTCAGTTTTCCTTTGTTTAATGCTTAATCGACATTCTGACACAGTTGTTTTGATATTAGTATGTCAACGTCAGTTTTGTGAGGTTTCAAACGTCTCGCTGATATCTGAGGTTCCGTGCACAAAAACCTGATTTTTTGGCTGACGACGTCCTATGGCCTACGGGCGCTTCGAGTGCGAGCGTCGGCATTTATAATTGGAACCGGAAGTGAGGATTATTATGGGATTGCATATGGACGCCATGTTAGTAAAGCGTGTTTTAGATTGGAGTGCATAAAGTGCTTTGAATTTGTAAACATTAGAAGACCTGAGAGTTTCTAGTGAATATCTTTTCTGATCCTATCGTCATTTTTTTCTTCTGTTTTGCTTACGATTTGCCGGAAGAGCTTTCAACTGATTCGAATTAGGCAATGGAGTCACCAAATATAAGTGAACTTTGAACTGAATACTGATACAGCAGCTGAATTAGGCTTACAAAGTGTCGTACCTTGTGTTGTTTTCCATTCGTTTCTTCTCCACCTGCTTTAATTAGCTTAGTTTTTTTGTTGGCGAATGTTACTTTATAGTATATATATACGTATGTAGCTAGATTCGACATTACATCAATTTTAAATGGTAGTCATAACGCGTAGTAGATATCATTCCAAGAAAAGTGTGAACTTCAGTGACACAATTTTCAAAACAACAACAACAACAGCAGCACTATCACTACCATCAACATCATCATCATCTCTTCATTTTCACGCGATATTGAGGACGACAAGCTTCGAGTTTATTAATATGTTAAGGAATGGTGGACAACACGTCAAATCACACGTGCATTTTGTTTTATAGTTAACATTCTTTTGTTGAAGCTCATTTTCAATTCTGAGTGATTGACATGTGATTTGCGACATGAAGTGAAACACGTGGTTTTGGTGATCCTGAGTACCAACCTTGGTTCGAGATTTTGATATTGCGTTAGTTACGATTTAGACTTTGACCCGTGTTAGAAATTTACAAAGAAGAAAACACGTTTTATTTGGGTTTAATTAGTGAAACCGACGTATAGTTGTTATGTTTGTTAGTCACTGACAAAAGTAAGGACAGTATCTTTAGTAGCGATTATTTGGATTTGAAGTAATATGTCAAGTAATCTCTACCTGAATGCTTGATTCAGTTGTAAAAAAAGGGCAGCAGACATTAAAGTGAAATTGCTGTAGGGGTCTACACCCACCCGCGAGGTGACGTCGATTTAATTCCCCTGTGGTGGACATTCATTTTTCTAACCTAGTATAGTTTTATGTAGTGTAAAATGTCCTAGAAAAGGCTTTGTGATTTCGAGTCACAGTGCAACTTTTTGAACATTTCTTCCTATAAATAGGACACTATCAAGTGGAAATGTTTTTTTTTTTTTTTTTTGCATCGTGAGATTTCATTCCAAGTGTAAATGATGCGATTGCATTTATAATAGGAGGCGATCTGTGGTTTATTAATTTTTCTTCCTTGATGAATAAGGCCTCCAAGTGCATTTAAAAATAGCAGATGTGCTTGCAGATAAATCGAAATGAAAACTTATTAGGATGACTGAAACTATTTTTATGGAATTGCGCTGAAGTACTTCAGGTGAAGTATTCTGATTATTTGAATCGATTCGGTCGGTTTAGTGCTATACGTTTGTGTGCTTACGATTTAAATATTGTATTGACCTTCCACCTATTGCCTGTGTGGGAGTTGTTCCCATGTTTTCATTTTATATGGTACCTGTATACCGTGTTTGAATGCTATTTGTTGTGGTTTTGGTTAATGGCACATGGCAATGTCATAGTGGTGTCACATTGATGTTAAGTGAAATGTATGATTATTTTTATTAGGAATGTAATTAACTCTAACTACATTTCTTGTTTAGTTTTCAACTTTGGAACATCATTCGGAGTTTTTGAACTCTATAAAGAAGTTTGAGCGAATTTCCATGTGATAATTCATAGTACAAAGATGCCAAGATAGCATTCGGTAGCACTTCTACCCTCATTTTCCACCAATTCTGCCGTTACCATCGATACTTCGTAGATCATTTTGCATCCCATTTGTTTGACTTTCTCTTATAACAAAACTCTGATAAAGTCATCCTTCTCTTCAATACCCTACACAAGGGTGTACGGGTTGCTCAGCTTATTGATGCGTAGTAAGTGAATTTCATGTTCTGCATAATCGTACGATCGGGAGTGTAACAATCTCTTCTTGCACCACCAGCGCACTGTACCATGTTCTTGGCCGTTCTGGCATACTGATGGCTAGTAGCACTGTTCCAAATCATGATTTTGCACCAGCCTGGCTCAAAATACCCTCAAATGCTTCGGTAAGTGCCATATTCTTTTTCTTTAAATTTTTGAGCCGCATGATTTCGTTGAAGAAACTGTTAGTGTAAATACAGACAATGTTTATATTGCGTATTAGAGGCCATCTGGTGCAATTAGTAGCGACTCATCATACCATAGAGAAGATAGTCCATCAAATAGTAATTCCCATTTGACGACAAAATCGAGAAACTCTTCTCTTGAACAACCTCGTGATAAAGGAAGGTTTGCATTTTCGTATCGACATCATTCCATAGACACCGACGAGCCACAGCGTCAATCTCCGACGCGTAGAGGTGGTAATGAGTACAGATTGTCGCCAAATCAAAAGCAGCAGTCTGGATCTCAACCTTCCCTTGACTGGCGTCCACTAAGTAGACAGGAAGGTAGAGATGGTACTTCATCTAGCATTTCATCAGGACATAAGGTACTTTTTGCTTTCCTCTTTCTTTGATAAGTTTTATTGCATAAAAATTTGCCTCATCTAAGTGGACAATGCCTTTATTTATTAGGGATTTAATTCGTATGACAAGACAGTTGAATCCCAAAGAAGTGGGACTAATAGTCATTGGGGACGTCAAAGGAGCTTCGAACGAAATCGTGCCAGTGGAAGTAGCCAAAACAGTGTTGGCGAGAACGTTGGTTCGAAGAAGGATACTGTTAAGTGGAAAACGAATGATAAAGTCAACAAATTTGATCAGGAGTTTGTACGTAATGTTACGCATACTTATTGTCATAACTGCGTTGTTTCATATAGACCTTCGTTAAGGAGTTAATTGAACTTGTTTATTGCTAGCCATTGTTAAAAGGAGACAATTCTGAAAGTGCTAGTACGGTGACTAGTGCGACAAATGGAAGCGTTTGGGGTACGTTCACCTGATGTTATCTGAAATTGTTTGTGAATGTGGCAATCGGTTCTACTAACATGTGGTTTGACCATGGATTTGAATATGAAGCGTTGGTGGCATCGATGCGTTGATGATGTAGACCTTGATGTTTCAAAATATGTAATTATCTGTGGTTTACCCACCTCGCTAGTCCATTGTCAGTAGATAAGTTCGAAGGATAATGAAAGAAAGACCTCGAACCCCTTGGCAATTAAGGAGTATGAAAGTGTTCGTGCAAGGAAACCACTGGTGTAATTCAATGTCTGCACTCAACTTTAATCTTCAGTAAATTTATGGAACACTTTGCACTCTCCAACCCAACAAAAACCGACGATATTTGAAGTCCTGTAGTTTATTGTAATGCAATTTTTCTAACCTACGTCTACATCAGATACAACGTTTTGCTGCTACTTCTTATCGGTGACATCCAGGTTGGAATCGTAGTAGGATACTTGTCGAAAATTTGAATATTAATGAAGCTACCTGCTTTTAATACCGCGTATGATATTAGGTGTTCATTTCATGCAGCATCATTAAGTTTTTGACGGGGAACATATCTAGCACGAATTTCTTTGTTACTTAAGATTGTCCCATTTTCTCGGATACCCATAGTGGTTTCGTAGCAGGGGCGGCTGAGTTGCAGTTGCTTGGCCAACTCTCTCCAACCCGTTAGTTTCATACTAACAGCCTGGAGCAATAAGACCCTATATCGTGGAGAGGTGACTAAAAGGGCTACTCTCCTTCTTAAAACCACCGTCGGGCAGGTTGTAGTCCTGTTCCCTTCCTCTCTTCTTTAGTCTTCCATTTGCCCTCATGTTCTCGAGTTATGTTTAGTCGTCCCAATCTCGTGGCAACCTGACCCTGTTGTAGAAGAGAAGTGGATTGCTAAACAAGAAAGTGTTAATGGCAGGTTTTGATATATTCGCCACATCGAATGTATAGTCACTTATTGTGTAATTTTTTTTATATTAAGTTGTTGTAAGACTTTTTTTTCTTGAAATTCTTAGACGTCACTAAATCTGGGAAAATTCACGTCAGTAGCAGTGTAAACAAAAAGCTATACCTTATTCAGAAGCCAATTCGCAACGACACCAAGAAGCGGAATACCAGCCCCGGTGGTAAGTTTGTCTGAATTTGCTTTAATTGTTTGAGCTATGAATGTACATAAACTTTTAAATATACAGGCGTTGGCCCTAACTTGCCCGTGACTGGAAGTCCTAAGGGTATTTCTCGATCTGCCATAATGAAACAAGCAAAGAAAAGTACTTCTGGTTCAAGCAGTGCCGCATCTATGTATCGCACTCTAATGCCTGTGAAGGTTGGTGAACGATCATGTTCATTTGAACTTGAACTTTATCATGGTTTTCAATATAATAAGGAATTGCTGATCTCTGTAGAGATCATTGACATTTACACGTTTTTGTAATATGCATCAGCGGCTATATTTTTGTGCTTCTTGAGACTAAATTTTTCTTACACTTAGGATACCACGATTTTAAAACCAGCAAAAGACAGTCAAAAGTCAAGTGGGCAATCGTGCAAAGTAGGTTCTCTTAACTGTGGCTCTAGTGCAGTGCTTCTCAAAGGGTGCGCCCTGTGGTATTTCAGATAAATGTGTCCAAATAAAAAAATAAATATAGTTTAATATACTATGCCATTTCATTACGGATATGCTGGTCCTTTTGTCAAGATGGTTTTTCTCGCAAAGAGCAGTCGTTTACTGGCCTGCAATCAGGCTGTAGATAGCCGTTGCAGACGCACATAGAGAACATGGTTTGAACGACTCTGCAGGTTCAGCTTGATCAGCGATTTATAGTTCATTACCGCCAACGCCATGTAGGATTTTGTAGGATTTTAAATGTACCCTGACTTCAAAAGGAGAGCGGCTCATTGCGTTGGACACACCAGCTTGTACTAATATGGGTGGCCGCTTTGAGAAACTGGGTAATGCTAATACCCAAAAATTTTGTCGCGTTAGTGTAGTGTCTGCAGTCACTGAACTTGAACTATTCGGTGAAAGGGGCCCTTGATGACCTTGTAGTTGAAGGGCCCTAAAACACCAACGAGGCAAAAAAAACTTACTTCAAAAAGTTTGAGAACCACTGCTGTAGTGTAATTGCAATGAGGTTATTCTAATATATTTTTAACGGAATTATTATTTTTTTTCAGATGAGCCATTCATCTCCAACGTCAGATATACTAAATACGCGCCTTGTTACCCATCCTAAAAACCTTGGAAATAGGAGTGATTTCCTGAGAGAGTTAAGAGATGATAGGGGTCTATTTGGTAAAAGTACTATTGCTAGAGTAAAAGTTGGCAACGACATCGTTGCCTTGGACAGTGATGAAAATACGACTGTCATTGAAGAGGCGAAAGACAGAGAAGGATCTCAACACATACTTGATCAGAGCCAGTATGCTAAGTCACTAAATGAAATTCAGAATGGATCTGTGGCACATGTATGTGATGGCTTTAAAAGACTTGTATATAGGCTGAACTAGATAGCAATACATTGTCACATTTTTGTTTTGTTTAAGATTGATGAAGATTCTGGAGAGAGCATGAACCTGCAGCAGTCTTTTAATGGTATGAACATCAAAAAAACTGCTGATGAAGTCCACGAGGAAAATATTGTATTGTCAAAGTCTTTGGAAGCAGAGCAAAGGTATGAAAAGAAACTCACTTTTTTTTCTTACAGTATTCAGAACCGCCGTTTATCACTAATTTCATTATTGTCTGATGTTAGGCTACTGCGTGAGATGGGGTGGAAAGAAGAAGGTTCTGAAGATGAAGGGGTTTATGCGCCATTAACGGAGGATGAAATGAAAGAATTCGAGAACCTATCAAAATTGGTATGCTTAAAAGATGATTTCTCTTGGTCTTAATTAACAATTTTGAGTGTATTTGGTATGATGTTGTGACATGTTGAGTATATTTTTAATAGATTCCAAAACGAAATGGCATTCAGCGGAATCCTCAATTCACTTGGAGTCCGAAACGTGTGCTGGCTTATCCGAGTGCTTTGGATCTGGAGAATGAGAGCAGCGATTCAAGTTCGACTGACTCCGACTCAGATTAATATCAACAGGTGAATTAAAATCTTCAGTTTCTTCTGCAAGAGAAAAAAATTTCCCGCCCCCCAGTGTATTGTAAAAATGAAGTAAAACTTGATAAAAAATGGAAGACAAAAACTCCCTGATTAGCTCGTAAACAGGTGTCTACAGAACACAGTCTTTAAGAATTGGGGATAAAAGTTGGTAGCTGGAGAGAATCATCAATGTGAGAGCATTTCGCAAGTGTAGAAGTTCTGGCTATTAATTTGTATAACGTTGACTTTTCGTTATCAAAATCGTTCAACACAGGATTTCGCTTCAGAACAACCACACATTTCCTTGAAGTTTGAGAAGTTGCTCAGAGTAGCCCGTTTCCTTGGTCGATTCAAGTTCTCGGGACCTCTCACTCTTCTAATCCCGTTAGACACACAAATGGATGTTGGTTGGTTTGGAACTAATCTCTTGGGCTGTCTATTCTTTCATTGATATGGTTATCATCATGAAATGACTGCTGCCAACTGGTACACCAAAGACTACCGTCGTATTTTTTAATTCCTTAACTGTGACTAAAAGCAATAATTATTTGCTTTTGTTTCACTTCATAGATTTCCCCTCGTTTTTTTGTTTTCCTGCCTTGTTTTTTTTTTGTCGGTGTGATATACTTGTCCAGTTCACTGGAGGCGTGCAGTGGACTGTAATTTTTTAATACAACGTTTAATACTATAGCTACCGATGCAACCGAGCTCTACACTATTTTCTTAAAACACCGCTTCATCTTTTTCTAAATTAGGTTGACTAAAAAGACAATACTAGAAGTCGATCAACAAACGGTTAATTAGGGTTGAACATTTTAGCCCCTTCAAGAAAGTGTTCTGTTTTTAGGATTGCATTCGATTTGCACATGGCTGTGTTAATATAAAAACATAATTGACAACTTAGTGTTAAAAAGTATCTTAATGATAATGTTAATAAAAAGATGCATTGAAATGTGTTAATGGAGTCCTCGATAAAGCCATATTATCAATATTAAAGTTTATTTTTTTGTCACATATTACAATGTAATATAGTGGATTAAGGGGGTAATAATTACGCCTCCGCTATGAGGTGCAGGCGACTTAATTCGTATTTGCAAAACTAGACGACCATCTTGCGAAAGATATATTTAATCAAAACTTCATACAAAATAATTATGCAGCCTTTTGTTAAGCTGAAATTTCGCACGTACTAAAATGTGTAGTAGAGAGAGGTCTTTCTTAATTGAAATGGTAAAAACACAGCAAAATACATCAACTAAAAAAAAAGTTATGGAAATTTGATTTGGCTTGGTGTATTTAAATGACAAATCTTTACACGTCTTCTAAATGCCTCTTGATTTTTCCTCTCGGTTGAACCAGTCTTTTGACGCTATAGTTTGCCGTGCAAAGTTCCTGTCTTAGTTCATTAAACAATAATTTCCCCATAGCAGGAAGTAGTTACACGGCAAGGTTTTGGTCACATTGGCACATAATCAATTTGAACATAGAGTTGTCTGACTCCAATTTGTGTGAATATGCTGTGTGTATGGCTGAGGATATATTTAGCATCTGCATTTGCAGCCACTTCCAATTTTATAGTTCCAATATAGACCTCACTGCACAGTGTCCAAAAGTGGGGTTCTTGAACGCCGTAAATTCCTTCTAGTTGCATTATCTGTAATAAAATTCCTTATTACTCGACAGTTCTTAACTTTGAACAGGTGTACTACTACAGGGCGTCAAACAGGTTACCCTTTGATAGCATCCTGGAAGCAAATGATCCAATTGTCGTGGAGTGCGTTGCATCAGAACGTAAATGGAATCCCTCAATAATGGTAAAACACTTACAGAGAGAGAGAGAAAACATTTTTCAAGTCGTAAATTGTCAACATTTTAATCTAACCTTTTTGAAAAAAAAAGAAAAAAACTAACCTAAGTGCAATTAGAATGGCTATAAACATTGAACATATTGGGTCAGCAATCAACCAGCCAAATTGACTCATTAAGATAGCAGAAATAATAACTCCCACACTTCCTAATGTATCAGCCAAAATATGCAAGAAAACACCTGTAAGATAAATATAAGATCTTTTTTTTACTTCAGCAGTATTAAGTTGGTCCTGGTTTGAATGAGGATTAGGAAACTACGATGGAATTTCATCAAACGTCAGGCCATCACGGACCCTTGGGGTTAACAACCACCGATGTAACACACTATTGGGTTAATGCAAATGGAGATAATATTCGCCTACCTTGCATAATTTGACTACTACCGCCCTTCTCCGACGCACAGTCATCCTCTTCATGACTATGACCACCTCCTAAAAATGGAATACTAAGTCATATTTTAAGAATTTCTAGTATAATAATATTACAAAAGTAATTTATTGACCTATCTCGTGACTATGAGAATGTCCATGATTAGAATGGCCATGATGATTGTGAGAATGATCCTCATCTTCATTTGCTAATTTATCCGTTAACGAATGGGAATGTCCGTGATCTGGAATACAATTCGCATTGCCAGGCGAAAAAAGTTTGAAACAACATTTTTATAGAGAACTTACCATGTGAATGCCCATGGCTGTGACTATGTCCATGACCATGGCTATGGCCATGTTGGAATGCAAATATTCCCACTAAGTTTACGAGGAATCCTGCCACAGACACTGCAAATAACCTTTCATGCTTGACTTCTGGCGGTTCAATAGCTCTCTATTAAAAAAAATTGAAAGTAATAAAGAGACGACACACAAGTGCGTAAACCTTTCATCATTTAAAACCCATAGAAATAGTCATACCTCTACCGCTTCAGAAAATATAAAAAACGCAATAAATAGTAGAAATAGACCATTTACGAAACCTGCTAGCACTTCTGCTCGGACATATCTGGTGGAAATACCACGAAAATGACAACAATGTGGGGACTGTCATCGAATGCTATAAATAATTAAGTAATTTATTGTTACTTACCCATACGAAAACTTTTCATTGGCTCTCCATTTCATTATTACTGATGCTGCTAGCCCTGCCAATAAGGCCGTACAGTCAAAAAACATATGAAAGGAATCCGATATTAATCCTAAACTGAAAACAATCAGTTTAGTTCATTTTCAATTAGCATCAGTACGTACAGGTCAGCTATTATCTCGTGCAGGACGGTTTGACACTACATTACTGCAAATACAATTACCTGTTTGTCCATACTCCATATAGTAGTTCTACAAACGCAAACGACAAATTAAGTAACAAGAACAAAAAAAGATTCCTCGACGTTTTATCCGATAAAATTAGTCTGTAAAAAAAAAAACAACGACAAACTTTTAATGCTGAAGTGTGAATCACAGAACAACAATTTGATTCAATACGCAATCGCGATGTGAATGACACGAATCATATTCCGGCTAAAGAAAGACAAACATACCTTAGCCATCCTAGAACTTTATCTTTCACCCGAAACCTTCCAGCTTTATAACTACCATCTTTTAAATGTAGCGGAAGCATTGATAATCGTAATAATTAGTAATACAAAGCAGGTAAATATGAACAATTGCACTTGCCTAGGTGGCAACTGTCACACAGCAACACTTTAAAACAGAAGGTGAAGGGGTTAAAAAAAGTATCGATTTTACGGAAACTCAAAACGACCAATAAGCACTCCAAGGGCTAAAGGCCGACTTGGGGAAACTCACTCTTACTTTTGTGTGTTCATTATAAAAACCGTTTTTCATGTTCCTATCCTTTAATCAATGAATTCAGTTTCATTACACGTTGATTACGAGGAAATTAGAAGTATAACTGCTCGTCTTTATTGTCTAACACCTGAGGAAGGTTTTGAATTTCATCCGTTTAAAGTAAATAATCGTTGTGATGTTATTATTTGTAGATTATAATTTGGAGTGTATTACCCACATAGTGGTATAGTCTAGTCATTGAGCATATTGTATGTATGTTATTGCAGTAGTTTCATTCCAGTTGGATAATACAGTAGAAGTTGGATATTATAGTCACGGATAATGTTATCACCCAGTTATTGCTATCAAAATTAGTCGACACCAAACCACTTACACACAGTTTATTTTCTTGTGCTTAATGTTATCGGCCAGTTATTGTTATAAAAAAATTACTGGTCCCACAGAGATCATAATAAGTGGCGCCTGCTGTACTGAATTCATTGTCTAGTGAATGAACACTAACAAGCACGTTGCCTTCGGGCAATCTCCCTACTACTTGCAGCATACTGTATGTGCATGTGCAGGAAATGTTTTTCTTAGCCTCACGCTGCATAACTTGAAAAAAGCATTCAGCCTTGAGAGTAAAAGTTATTTTTTCAGCTAATCTTCCACTCCAGGCCCCTATCCACCCCGCACATCACCATGTCCCTTTGTACCACCTGCTCCCATGTCTGTTTTGGTCTTCCCCTACTCCTGATGCCTCCAATCACCTGCAATCCCATTATGGACCTAATCAGCTTCTCCTCTCCCTTCTTCATCACATGCCCAAACTACCTCAACCTATTTTCTCTCATCTTTTCCACGATGTTTCCCCATTCCCAAGCTACCTCTAATGTAATCGTTTCTAATCCTGTCAGCTCGTGATACCCCACTCATGTAACGCAGCATTCACATATCAGCCACTTGCATTCTCCCTTCAAGGTTCTTCCTCACTGCCCAACACCCCGAGCCATACAGCATAGGTGGCTTGACCTCAATTCTGTAAACTTTGCCTTTCAACTCTATTGGGGCAGGACTCCACTTGCCTGTCTCCGTCTGGGTCACGTGGGAATCTAAAGTTATTATTTATAACTAGTAAATGAATTTTTCAGCTGCTGATATAAGCTTCTGCTCATCGTACGACCCACGGCTAGTGAGTGGGAGAGGAGGAATTAGGATCGTTTTCCTATCACGGAAATTGTGTGGCACCTGACTTTAGGAAATGCAGGATGAGGTTAATTGGAAAGGTCAACGTATAAGTTGGGACTATAATGACAGACAAAGTATAGTTTGGACCCACAAACATGTCCTTTCGGGGAATCACGGGTGTCATTACACAACAACATGAGTCAAACTCCTGAACATCCTTATCAGTAAGTGATCAAGTACTAAATTTTGATATAAGAAATATTCATTTCTAGATTGGCTGGTATAATGAGTGTGTACAGAAGTCTTTTATTTTACCATACGACAATGACACTATTGCCTATGTTACTCTGTCGACACCAGCGATGTTTGAAAACTATTTTATACCCTTTATAAAAGAGAAAACCTTAATAGTTCGAGATCCGATTGACGAATGTGTGAAGAAACATTTAGGACACATAATCACGGTATACATTTTAATGCTTATTCACTTTTCAGTAATTGCTAGCAATTTATAGTGTGTTTTTTTGTACAGAATTTACCAGAATTTGATATTGATATATTCCAAGATTTTGAACTTACGCCCACAAGAAGACCAAAAGTATTAGTGCAAACTGCAGGACATGTTTCTGGAGCCGTACGTTACTATCAGAGATCTGACATTGATGGTGACCCTTGGGATAAAAATAAGGTATCATTTTATTCGAAATTAAACCTCATGAATTAGGTTTCGCTACTACCAATAAAGAAGCACGTTTGTTTTCCCGTTTGAAATTTAGCGAATCTTTGGAGTATGCATCCATCCTAAATATGGAGGCTGGTTTGGATTCAGAGGAGTTATCGTCCTTCGAAATGTGTTATGTCGTAACCTCCCAAGGGTCCAACCTGTAGATATGTTACAAAATGATAATGCGAAGAAAATTGACTTATTGACAAAATTTAATTTTCATTGGCAAGATTGGAGTTTTCGAGATGTCATTTCTTCAGATGCAACTTATTCTGAGGACCAGCGTTCATATTTCAGTTCCAAGCCCGCCGAGAGAAAGCAGTGGATTGAGCGTTTTTTAGGATAGTACTGTGCAGCTAATTATAGAAAGCAGATTGAATCTCACAAGAACTACAGTATTTTTTTGTAGAAAACAAGTGAGTTATTAGCAGTATTAGCAATTATTTTTGTTATACAGTATTTAAGATGTTTATTATCTGTGCCATATGTTAAGAAATAAATGTTTCCCTAACTTTCGGTGTAAGCTTTCATCATCATCATACCCTTATCCCAACTGTGGCAGGGTTGGGTCTGCGGGTTCTTGTCCTCCACCCCTGCCTATCTCCCATCAAGTTTCCGTCCACCTCACAGACCACCATATCCTTACGGACAACCTGCTCCCACGCCTGCTTTGGACTCTCCCCAACCCGGGTTGCTTCCAACCACCTGCATTCCTGCAATGGACCTAACGAGCTCCTCCTCCCCTCGTCTCATTACATGTCCATACCACCGCAATCTACTCACCCTCATTTCTTTTGCTAATGTCCCTCACCCCCAAACTACCTCCAATATCCTCATTCTTAACGTTGTAACCTTTCGTTATCCTTAATAAGGTTGAACGTAATTTGTGAATATGTTGCATTTGTGGGTCGGGATTTGTTGGAAGTTCCTAATTTCGGATCGGTTGTTTACAGAGGTCTTTCAACTAAGGCGCTTCAGTTTCAGTGGTTTAAATTGGTTTTCGACACATTCCCGGAGGAATGTGTGGACGTTCGCTAACCGTCAGTGACCACAAATTTGGGGTGTTTTTTGTTTGCTATCAGGTTGAGAGAGAGGTACCAGCTGTGGTTGGTCGTAGTCAAGAATGCTTGATGGGACTGAATGCAGTCGTATAGGGAATATATGTATACTATAAATAATCAGGGAATGGCATTCCTAAGGTTAAGGCAAATGGAGTGCTTGGAATTCTCCTTTGCAATATCATTAAAGATGTGATGCTAACTAAAGAAGGCTGTCTCCTCTTCAACAATGGTTTACCTACACTTTAAGTAGAGGTTATTATCACTCATTGGTTGTTCGGCATATTGAGGAGTGTTTTTAAATAGGAGAAGAGGGGCGTTAGCTGAAAAATCACAAGTTACGATGTGCACGTATAAAATGAATGATGCGTCGTCGACTTGGCTTTTTCAAGTTGCGTTGAGGCGGGCGGCCTACATTTGATAATGAGGCGTGCGCACGTGGTGCGCGCAACTCGCAAAACAAGGAAAGTTACAAAGGATGTGATTGTTCCGTCGCTGATGTAGTTATTTGTAATGCATTTCATGAGTTAATTTAGGATTCATTCGTCTTGATAGTTATCCGTAATTTTTTGTGTGAAATTGCTTGACAACGACAACAGGTTAGTCGGACGTATCTCGCTGTTGAGAGACAACAAGTGGTCCCTCTCGAAATTGTTAATGGACTAGTGAAGTAATTAATAGAAAAGAAGACATGAAATAATAATAATGATGATTATCGAGAGTAATATTTCACGAGAACGTCCCAAAAAATGATATATTTGTGTATAAACTTTGAAATAATGTGAAATGGAAACGTTAGGTAGAAGGATTAATAATAAGTTTGGAACTTTCTCGGCTTTTAAGGGAAAATATGCCAGACAAGGCGCTGGTAACAGTGGCAGCCCAACAACAGTAAGTCTATTTATTTCATTTGGTGATATTTAAAATTGATTTTAGTTAATTTGTGACATTTAAAAGTTGTGCATGTCTAGTTTATGTAACATGTATATTCTTAGAATTTAAGTTCAATATATTTGGTATCGGGCGGACTCCGTTTGCGACCCACTCTTAAAGAATTAGGATGTTTATGAATTTTTCTGTGTCATAAAACTTCGCACAAAATATGCAACAGATTGAGAGCAAGATGTTTTCCAAACCTTCTGGTAAGACTAAAGCTATTAGACTATAAATTTGAAAGAAAAAAATAAATATTTAGATGTGCGATAATAGCACTCTCTTAAGCGCAGGGTGGTTGGTGACGGAATCGGAGTCTACATTGTGAATACACCCAGGGTTCCACCCTTTGAATTTTAAAAGAAAGTCCACTTCGTAATTTTGAGGATGTAAATAAGTAAGTATACGCAGTATATTCGTCGTCCTTCGTATTGTTTTTCGTATTCTTTCCTTTAAAAGGAAGTAACACGAAAATACGATGGCCATCTTGTGTGCAGCCTCCGCACCATGACCTAGAACGCCTTACATCCTGTGTTCTGTCAGGAGCACATGACACTTGTCTCTCATCAGCAACCTGTATTGCAAATCATTTATTAATCTCCAATTTGCATTTGGAAATATCACGTCAGAGCCCTTCTCTCCCGCGACGTGTGAGAAGAGAAAGTCGAACCCCATTTGTAGCATTTCATTCCCATCACGCCTTTGACAGCCTACGGTCGGAGAAATAACTTTAAAAAAAAATGTGATAACTTTATTCCTGGTAATAATTATTGCACAAAATATTTTAAAGTAGATCAACGTTAAATAGTGCGCCGAGTTCAAAATTTACGTAATACTAAAGTCGTTTACCTCTTACAACCCTCTGTTTTTACTTCCCAATGCACTTTCCGTTTATGTCACCCTGGTTTTCAACTCCGTCATCAATCTTCAGATTTGTACATGTGCACTTCGGATCGTTTCTATTAGAGTTGTTATTCTAGACAATATTAAACTGTCGGGTCCTTTGATGTTTAGTAAAATAATCTCCTCAGGTGAGTCTGCATCTCAGTCGAGGCAGGATGATACCACCACTCCTCTTTCTCATTGGCACCTTGAAGGACATTAGCCAGTTGTGCCCCATTTAGAAGAAAAGTGAATTTAATTACGTCCTGTGGTTTGACCACCTTGACGCCAACGTTACTGAGCATTAACGTTAAGCTAATTGAAGAAGTAACATCCAGAAACAAGGTATTGTCTAGGAGGCCTTGCTAGAGCCTCATGCTGGACAGCCCTGAGATTACTACTAGGCGGTGCGACCTCGACAATTTCCTATGGACATTATGTCTAATGCATTGTTGTTTCATGGTGATGGAATGGCGGAGGGCCAGCAACATGGACTTAGTTTTTAAACGTGTTAATGATGGACCATAAAAAAAGACCTCGGGGAACTCATTTGGATCTCCAAGAATGGAGACATTACTCCAGAGGTTTTTGCATGAAACAAAGTGACCGGGTGATTTTTGGGAAGCGATAAATTATGTACGAGACTCGGGCAGATCACATTGTGATTGTTTTCGAGGTGGTTTGGATAGAGGAGCTGGCATAGTATGGAGGCAGTAGAGAGAACTTTGACCAGCAGCTTATCTGAACGCTCTGTAAATATGTATAGTACTACACTACAATATTTGAAATTGTTGAATTTAGGAGCTTGGGACACTTTGTTGGTTTTTTTAAGGCCCTTCAACTACAATGCAGAGTTTACACAAGCACTACGCTGTTACGACGATTTTTTTTGGGTATTAGAAGTACCCAATGTTCTCGAGCGGCCACCCATGCTAGTACTAGCTGGAGTTGTGTTGTTTAACTTCAGTGATCAGACGAGAACTGGTGTGACCAACGCAATACAGCCGCTCCCCGGGAACAATAGATCCTATGATGTAGATGATCATAGGCATACCTAAGCGGTGAGACAACCATGACTTGTGCGCCCCACGGAACACGGTTCTGCAACCCTTCTTGCATTATTAATCATCCGATTGACTTCTTTCAGAGAGAGACATAGCCAGAGGAGAAAAGCAAAACTTTTGAAAGAAAGACTCTTCAATAAAAACTTTGCCTAGTACCCATACATGCGACGTTCTTCGTGACCCGAATTTGAATAAACACCGTAAGGTGTAGTTTTGTGTTTCGGATCTCTGACTTTTAGTGTTTGGAGATCCCAAACAGTGTATGGTTTACCGAGGGTCCGCAATGGATGTTTGAGTGTCACAGTAACATTGTAAATAGGTAGCACTATGTTGTGGTCACGAGCGACGGGTCACACCCTTCTCTGTCTTTCCTCCTACCCCCTTCTGTGAAATAAAGCTCGTCACACCCTTGTGTGTTTATAATACCTTATTATGGAGAGGGGGGAGGGAGAGAGAGTCTGTGGGTCAGTTTCCTAGAGTACATCTCGCAACATTCCAATGAAAATAAATATTTAGAGAAATTGCAATTGTTGTGACGACACACTTGTGATTTCGTTATACAATACACAGCTCTATACAATTAGTTTCTGAATTGCGTCCTTGTGAATAGGATAGTTTCATTTTAAGGGAGGTCGTACAGCTTCTTTGACCTTCCTTATCTTAACCTACATGAGATAACTGCTAGTTCTACCTAATGATCAATGAATTTTGAGACTTTTTTGAACGAACTTTAGACCTCATGGTTAGATCATAGTCTGGGATGTCAATTAAAGGAAGGCTAACTATATTTGGAAATCGACCACTGCACGTCATCTGAGAGCAGCTATATTGAGTTGGACACGCCAGTTCTCGTATGACCACTGAAGTTAAGTAATGCAACCCCAGCTAGTACTAGCGTCGGGAACACTGGGTACTGCTAATACCCAAAAAATCGTCGTAACAGCGTAGTGTCTGTGCAGACTCTGCATTAGAACTACGCAGTGGACGGGGTTCTAATGACCGTTGTAGTTGAAGGGCCCTGAAACACCCACGAAACAGGGAGCGGCTTATTGCATTCGGCACACCAGTTCTCAGCGGATCACTGAAGGTAAGCAACGCAACCCCAGGTGGAGCGGCGAGTTGCGTTGGACACACCAGTTCTCGTCTGATCACTGAAGTTAAGCAATGCACGCCCAGTTAGTACTGACATGGGTGGTCGCTCGGGAAAGCTGGGTACTGCTAATACCCAATAATCGTCGCTTTAGTGTAGTGTCTGTGCAGTCTATGCATTAGAACTATGCAATGGACGGGTCTCTAATGACCTTGTAGTTGACGGGACCTTAAACACCAACAAACAAAACAGCAACCCCAGGTAATACTAACATGGGTGGCCGCTTGGGAAAACTGGGTACCGCTAGTATCCAAAAATCGTTGCATTGGTGTAGTGTCTGTGCAGTCTCTGCATCAGAACTAAACAGTGGACGGGGATCTAATGACCATGTAGTTGAAGGGCTCTAAAACACCAACGAAACAAATGCACATCATCTGGAAGTGATGAAGTCTGTTTTTGAAAATCGACCACTGCGCATCATGTGGTAATGATGAAGTGAGAAGGTTTGGACAAATGGTTACTCTCACTGTTCAAATTTGAAATGTTGTTGTCGTTTGCAGATGTGTCCTCCTCATCCAAATGGGTACGGTGCAACCTTGTCGATATGGTTTGGCAGCTTAAATTCTCAGTAGATTTGAAATAAAGCAGACACCAGGATAGCGTTTCTGGTTTCTGACATATTTATATGTTGGACATTAGCACATTTTAAACGGGTTAAGAGAGTTTTAGTTCCCAGGAAAAAGTGCTGATCCTGCAGTCCACAATTGTCACAGATGTTACACAGCAATTGGCACTGACGTTGGATGTGGTGAGACCTTGTCAGGATTTATTACCATGGTATCAAAGGGATGATGACGTTTACCAGGCCTCTTTGAAAGGGTATTGTAACTAGGTCTCACCTAACCTACTTGTAATTGTCATTCTTGATAAATAATTTTGTGATGTCGTTTGTTGAGGATATAAAGGAGAACAAAAGGAAACTTAAAAGAGTGCTTGCTTGAGCCTTTTGTTGATGACGTTGAGAGAGGTCACAAAGGCTTCCCCTGCTGTTCACGTGATTGCGTTACCATCTTTTTTTTAGTACAGTATTATTCAATCGCATTAAAGAAAGATTTGTTTATGATGTTTATAAGATATCAAGAGCATGCAAATTGCGAATGTGTAACATGTTTCTTGCCACCTCTCCTTTCTCATCTCCTATCACTCACTGACTTTCTGTGCCGCTATATGTGGGGGAGGGGCTTATTGCGTTGGACACAACAGTTCTCGTATGATCACTGAAGTTAAGCAACGCACCCCCAGCTAGTACTAACATGGGTGACCGCTTGAGAAAACTGGATGCTGCTAATGCCCAAAGAAATCGTCTCTGCGTTAGAACTATGCAGTGGAGGGGGCTTCCCAGGCTATGTTTCGTCATTTTGCCTACAGTTGTTCGGGTGATTTCTGTTGTTAGAAGTGAATTGACTGTTTATAATTGACGGCTTTCTTCTTTTCCTGACCTAAGAGGTCACCAAAATGTCCCCTTTCCTCCCCACCTGTCATTCGGTAAGCAGTTTCTTGTCTTGATGAAAGTAGGTAGGACTTTGGTTTTGTTGCGACCGACCTCGGTAACTCAATTCGTAGAGCGTGCTTAACAGCTCGAGAGTACGTGAGTTCGTCACTGGTCGATGGTTTTCTCTCTACTTAGGACAGTGGTAGTGGGGGTGCAATATCACTTGTTTCTGTTTGAATACCCCTTATTACATTGAGGTAATTTTCAAGTTTCATGAAGTATAGCTGGGGTCAGGATCGGCCCGAACAAAAGCGGAGCCCTGTTGAAAGTTTACTTGCGCAGCCTGGTGCAAAGTTAACTTTCGGTGCCCGGCTCATAGGGTGCCGGCCATAGACTGCTGGCCTAAGAGGGACCGGTCTTAGAGGGTGGGATGTAGTGTGCCGTCCATAGAGTTACAGCCTTTGATTGCAGGCCTAAGAGGGCCGGCATTAGAGTGCAGGCGCTTGAGTACAGGCCTTAAAGCGCCGGCTTTAGAGTGCAGGCCATAGAGCGTCGGCAGTAGAGTGCAGGCCATAGAGCGTCGGCAGTAGAGTTCCGAAGGGAGCGGCTTATTGTGTTGGACGCAACCCCAGCTGGTACTGACAGGGGTGGCCGCTTGGGAAAACTGGTACTGCTAATACCCAAAAATCGTCGTATTAGTATAGTGTCTGTGCAGTCTCTGCGTTAGACCTATGCAGTGGACGGGGCTCTAATGACCTTGTAGTTGAAGGGCCCTAAAACACCACTAAGCCAAACCAAACTCAGTCGTCCGAGAATTGGTTAGCAGAAAGAAAAGGATTTTACGTATTTTCTGTCGTAACACTATGGTATCCTCTTCGTGAAGTAGCAAACACGATCAACAGTCTCGCAATATACATCCGGTTTGTGACATTTTTTAAAATTGAATTTGCGTGTGTGTTTTTTTTTTTATTGAAAAATATGTTCCCATGTGCTTTTCTAGGAAAATAATCTACTTTCACATCATACGGTATCATGACTTCAACTTATCGCGACTGTGGGTGTTGGTTTACTTTCCAAAGCCCGTCAAGTATGTTGCAGGTAGAACCGACTACGGGGTTTCTCTTAAAAATGCCAAATATTTGACCCTTTCCAAAAAAAAAGTTTGACGACTTCTGGTTTGGACTAAACACAGAACTAAAGGATGTAAAAGAGAGCAGTGGAACAGCAGAGTTGTCCCATCAGTTGAGAAGTAGTCTGAGAAACTGCCAATGCTCGAAGGCCCTTCTAAGAACAAGGCCCAGGTCTCCATCTACATTGGGGCAACTATAGTTCATTCGTTCACTTCCAGGTCGTGATGATTAATATCCGATTGGACTGCTCAAAATGAGCCGGAGCGGCTCTATTGCGTTGGACACACCAGTTCTCGTCTGATCACTGAAGTTAAGCAACGCAACCCCAACTAGTACTAACATGGGTGGCCGCTTGGGAAAACTGGGTCCCCTTAATACCCCAAAATCGTCGCATCAGCGTAGTGTCTGTGCAGTCTCTGCATTACAATGCAACTACGCAGTGGACGGGGCTCTAATGACCATTGTATTTGAAGAGCCGTGAAGCACCAACGAGACACAAAATGAACAGCTGGCATCGGACACTCCACAAGGCCGTACAGCGCCCCTGGTTTCTTATTCATTCCTTTAAAATGTGTAAGATGTTATGACCAGTTACCCCGAGTAGGTGTCCGATGTTGTTGCCTAACCCACTAAAGATATTTTATGATGATTTTCGTGCGTCCTTGTGCTACCCTTCTCCTCGGCTGTTTTCTTGGTGGATTCTGACGTCTAACCGGAATGGAGCCACCAAAGTGATGGTTCGTTGGTGCGCATTTAATGCGTAAGGCCGTCCAGTGACCACACTCTCCCTTTAGAGGTTAATTACCTGCGAAATAGTGGAAGGAAGCTTCATTGCCGTCCCACCTGCGAAACTTTTCGTTCGTGATGCTTTGACTGAAGTGGGCTGTTTAAAATTCTTTGCATTAACTTGAGCTCTCCTAAATCGGCTATTAAAATGGTTGTTAAATGAAATTGAATGAATTTGGACTTAGTGAAGGGGACGAGGTTGGGGGGGGGGGGTAGAGAGTGGACGTGGCGATGAAAAAATGCGGTCGGTATACCCATTTTATTAGAAATGAAAACATTGAATTGTATCCAAAAACATTGTGTGCTCATTGTTGATGTCGCCATAACGCTTGTTGATAGAATCTGTCATTTTCATATTTTGGCAATGATTTGGCTCGAGTAATCCCCTCTCCCCCCATCCCACTTCCTACTTTTTCCTTACCCCCTTCTTTCCTCATTCTGTAGTAGTGTACGTCGAAATGACACCTATGGTTAGTTTGAACCTTTTACAGCTTTAGCCAATAGTTAGTTCTTTATCCATTGTCCTACTTAGGTGATGAAGCCCGGTATTGCCCAGGTGGGACTGCTCCGACGAAAAACTCTCACCCATTTCTCTTGCATTGACTGTGTGTCGTACCTCAGGAGGAAAGTAACTTCTGAGACACTGCTCCTTGCACCCCACCACCACCACTCTTAACCTGAGAGATGAAACTACTACCCTAGACATGGGTTAGGTATGCTGTTATTTGGTGTGACGGACTATCCGGTGTTCCTTATTTCGGACGCCTACAAACGTCTCCAAATTTCAGGCGTGGGTGGGCCTTTTGTCTTGTCTTCGCGGAGTGTTTTTTTTTGCAACACGAAATAAGTAACCCACTTAAAATAAGGGGCTATTCCAATACATGATTCAGGTGTCGCCTACATAGAAATTGAGAGTTGTGACCAGTTTTTACTGACCCCCTCCTTTTCTTCCTGAGTGTCATGATACTGGCACTAGAGTAGTAGGTTGGATTGTATGGTGTGATGTCATAAAATGAGAATAATCCTTTTCACCTTGTTTTCCTACACGATTTTTCGTTGTCCGGGTTAGGAGGGTGGGCAATAAGAATTGTTATCAAATTAATCTATACTGTACGTCAAATGCGTGGACCGGTTACTAAGTTGATTTTAGGAATAGCTAACGTCCACCAGGGTCGTTGACGCGGAAGGTGTGGATCAAACCTCGGGTGATCACAACCCCATAACCACGTCAGTGAAAACTCCTCCGACCTGTAAAAGAGACCTTGGATATGTCCCATAGCCTCCCGAAGAAGTTATTCTGGGATAACCACAGGCGACAGTTACCCCTTGCAAGCAAGCAACTCCTAAACCTTTTCCCGCCTTCGGCAGGGTCGGGTACCCAGCTTGTCCCTCAGAATCGATCCAAAGGTGACCTTTTGGACGGTGTTGTTCCACAGTCGGCTGTCGACCAAGAGGGAGCGGCGAATTGCGTTGGACACACCAGTTCTCGTCTAATCACTTAAGTTAAGCAACGCAACCCCAGCTAGTACTCACATGGGTGGCCACTTGGGAAAACTGGTTACTGCTAATACCCAAAAATCGCTGCAGTCTCTACATTAGGACTACGCAGTGGACGGGGCTCTATAATGACCTTGTAGTCAAAGGGCCCTCAAACACCAACGAACGAACAAATGCCGACCAAGGCTGCAACCCCTGTGTCTATTTATTGTCGGTCTACTGTTCGTTGGGGAAGTCCACCCCACACCACGGGACAAACTCCTACGCCTGGGAATTTTGCCTCATCCACCGTTTCGTAGTAAATAGGGTTCTTTGACGTACATATGCCATCGTACACCACACGAGACCCCAGTTTTACTTCTCGGGGCTTCTCTCCCTCTCTCTCGCCCGAAAGACGTCAACCCACCTCGATCCGGTATCGAACCTGGAACCACTGGTGCAGTAAATTGAGCCCGCTACCTATTGCGCTACCGAAGTGGGTTCGACAGTTACCCCTTGAATTGCCGAAATTGGCTAACCTTCGTAATCGAGTTAGTAGCGCACCATTTGAACTCAGGGCACGAAGGGTGTAACCCTGAAGCACTGCGTCAAGCAGTCCAGGACTAGAGCCCAGGATGGATGGTAGGTGCTTTATTCGGTAGTCCAGCGACCGGCGTCCGACGCAAACGCGTTTAACCTACCCCATAAAGCGTAGGGTTCACTGTTTCTTCGTCATGAAAGGTACCTTGTGATTCCTGTCAGGCAAGGGTGGGACCGCAAGTGAATCCTCCACGGTCCCTGTAGTTGTGACCCACGATTTTACCAGTACCTCCTCGACTTTATACAAACTAAAACCGGCCTACTTTGCTGTGAATTACTAGGACTATTTCCACTCCTGTCATTGTGGTAGAATCGGTGACAAACAAGACACCCTTCGGCCCAGGGTACGTTATTCGGGAAATGTGTTCCACGGGAGGGAATGGAATGGAACGCAGGTGGTGCTCTTTCGGCCAAATTGGACGTGTTGTTGAGTAGAGGGCGCCAGGATGTCCTCAGTTGCTGCTATTATCTACTCCTCGATACCGTTTGCATGCCCTGGCAATGATGCGGGGCAACTGTTACACTTTTTTTTCTCCACCCTCAAAAGCGGTGTTACTATGTTTAGAAATTTCTTCTGAGTTCTTGCTTGCGTGGAGCACGAGGTGCTACATCTTCTCGGTGGCACATTTCTTGAGAGTTTCTAACGACATTTGCAGTTTACTTCAGTCCGATTGTGTTGAGGGGGAGGTCGATCATCCATTCCTTAAAAAAAATTCAGAAGTGTGTTCTAATATCTAAGAGTGTCGTGCTGGAATTTTGTGGATTTATGTTCCTCTGCTTGTTGTATGAGACGGGACGGAAACAAATATTTAGTTCATGTTCCGCTTATTGGCATCTAGAGACAAGAAATGATTTTATTACACACCCAGTCGTTGTATTTCTGGCGTTTACAAGAAGACGCATTTCCTTTGAACTCTAACCTTGTGTTGCACCTTTTGGATTATTTGACGTGATCGCGCTTCTCATCCTTTTGTCGCGATTGTTTCGGTGTACGTGTGTCGGTGTCTTATTTCGGGACATTTAGTCTACTGCTGTCCTGTGTGGATCGATCGATTGTGGTAAAAACATAAAATTTTTTGAGGTTATTACCTACGATATACACCCCTACAGTCTTCCGAAATTTTACAAAGCACTGTCTAGGCTTGCGTGGGCTTAGTAGGTACAGTAACAAGGTTTTTTGTTGTTGTTGTCGTCGTCGTCTCTATTGCTATTTGATTATCCCTGGTTTCAGAGCCTTACATTTCCGTTTAGTAAGGCTGTAATAAAACACTAGTGGACACAGATGAGGTGCAGAATTGTTGTATAGGTGTTCATATCCCGTTATGGGACGATTGAAGTTGGACTATGATGCTGTTTTTTTTCTGACTTGGTGGGCTCAATTTTTCGCTTCTTGCAAGCCTTCCCCTATAATGTAGTGTTGTGCAGCGTTTCTCCAAGTGCTGTCTGTGGCCCACTACTGGGGCGCGAGAATCCCCCGATGGGCCACAAATTTTATTGCTTTATACTGTATCTGGTCAGGTCTCTTCATGTAAGTGGGCCGCAGGTATTTTCCAAGTGGGCGGTAGGCTTTTTTTTAGAAGTGGGCCGCGATTAGAAACACTGGTGTAGTGTACCAGTTTTAATAAAAAGCCCAAACGGGGTTATGATTTTGCGGCACCACGTGTGTTTGTTGAATATTCTCTAGTGGGACGTTTCTTGAACTTAGGTGGAATAGCATTAGTTGGTTATTAAAGATGTGCGTGTATCGTACTGCGCTTGTCGCGTTGTTTCGCTAAAGCATCTGAACGCCATCATTTTATGACTAATTTTGGACAAATGTAGTTTGTTGAGTCGGTCGAATGGGAGAGGGGGGGGGTCAGACCGAAGACAGACAACCAGCAGTTGGACAAGTTCCTACTAGATGACGTCGCAACTCCCGAATTTATTATCTTGAATAGTTTTATGGACATCAGATTTCGATTAAGAGGTTCTGTCGTATTGTCCCCAAAAATAACTTTAGGACTGTTTCGTACTTTAGAATAGTAGGGATAGTATTGGAGGATTTTGGTCGCGCCCCATACACAGGCATCGTTTTCAAATCGCTCTCCTCTTACACCACCCCACTTTTGAGAGTTATTTCAACTTTGCAAGACTTAGACTTATAATTGAGGAATTGAATTGCAAAAAGCACATGATTGGCAAATGTTGGTTTTACTGAGTGGACATTGTCGTTCTAGAGTTTCACAGAGACGGTCCTAGGGGCTCAGCTCCTTGCTACATTTTCGTAGGGGTGAAGGGAAGACCAGTCCCACGTTTCGACGTTATCAATTGGACAGTTTTCATGCAATATTGATCTGAACGTTTGTTATTACCGGTATGCTATTTATAGTGAACTTGCCATTGTTTGTTTGGTTTTTACCGAAAATGCTTATGTACTTTGGATTGAGTCCCAACATGAACTCTCCAATATTTTTTTTTTCGAAAAAAATCCGAAGTTGCACGAAGTTCCTCAAAGTCTTGAAGGTCCCTTCCTTAGGGACGTTTGCAGACATGCTTGTGTCCCAGACTGGACTGGAGGAGTGTGTTGATTATGTAAGGACGCGACTCAATATGTGGGTTCCACTCTATGATGGTGTCATAAAATCGATTGTTTGGTGTTTTAGGGCCCTTAAACTACAACGGTCATTAGACCCGCCTCGGTGGCTCAGTAGGTAGCACTCTCGGTTCTGCGTCAGTGCGTCACTGTTCTAGAGGAGCGGCGAATTGCGTTGGACACACCAGTTCTCGTCTGATCACTGAAGTTAAACAGCGCAATCCCAGCTAGTACTGACATGGGTGGCCGCTTGGGAAAACTGGGTACTGCTAATACCCCATAACCGTCGCATTAGTGTAGTGTCTGTGCAGTCTCTGCATAAGACTACACTGTGGACGGGGCTCTAATGACCTTGTAGTTGAAGGGCTCTAAAACACCAACAAACAACAAACAAGGGGTTCTAGGTTCGATACTGGACCGAGGAGGGTTGGCTTCTTTCGGGCGAGAGAGAGAAGCCCCGAGTGCGCTTTCTTTCGGATGAGAAGTAAAACTGGTTCCGTGTGCTGTACGATGCCATTTGCACGTAAAAGAACCCTCTCTACTAAATAACGGGTAGGTCAGGCAAAATTCCCAGGTGTAGGAGCTCGCCCCCCCCCCTGGCGTCGTTGAGCTTTCCCAACGAACAGTAGACCGATGATAAGCAGAAGGGTTGCAACTTTGGTAGGCAACCGGATGTAGAAAAACACTTTCCAATTATCACCCTTGGGTCCATTCAAAGGGACAAGATGGGTACCCGAACCTGCCATAGGTAGGAATTAAAGCCCCGCCCACCGCGTAGTTCTAATGCAGAATGTGCACAGATACTACGCTGTTAGGACGATTTTTGGGTATGAGCAGTACCCAGTGTTCCCAAGCGGTCACCCTTGCTTGTACTAGCTGGGGTTGCGTTGCTTAACTTCAGAGATCAGACGAGAACTGGTGTGTCCAACGCAATACAACCGCTCTCCGTAAAACAGAATACGGAGCTCTCCTCTCACCAGCAGCTCTTGGTACAACGTTTGTTTCTCGCAACACGTGTACAGCCTGTGCCAAGAAATAGGCTCCTCCGCGTTGGAATGTGTTTTGATATAAACAACGAGGGTAGTAAGATGCTGGTGTTTGTCAGTTGATGACTGGAGCAAACGAGGCTATAGTTCCCTGGGCCCCCTTTTACATTTCATCTCTCTGCTATTCATCTTCTTTTTCGTTAGTTGCTAGAGAGCTTATTGATATTCATATCGTCATTATCAGCATCGTCATACCAGTATTCCGCCTATGGCAGGGTTGGATCTGCAACTTCTGGTCCTGCACCAGGTTCCCATTCATCCCCAACCATTGCCATATTCTGTAGCATTAAAATCCTTACTTATTTTCACCCGTCTTTCAGTTAGGGATTCCGTGTTCCCACCCTAATGTGTTTCCATGGCCCGAAGGCATGTTTTCACGCCTCTGGCTGATCTCACCCCAGTCATGCATTCAGAACTTGCAGGGATTTATTGCACGTTTTTCGTAGGGTGGAGGAGGGAAACTAGACAACTGTATGAATGATAAAATCCCTGGACAAATCATCATCACTAGCGGGGTTCGGATCTGAGAATGTTGGCCCGTAACTGCCTTCTGTTCCCACACCGTGTCTCCTTCCGCCCACCTTTACTCAGTATCATGCCCCACTCTTTAACCCTCTCTCTCTTCTCACATACTCTCTTTTCCCCGACACATGTTTGACCCAGGTTAACGTATCTGACCACTGTCCTGTAGAACTTCCCTTTCGTTTCTCCAAGGCCTTATGATCACCTGAATCCCATTTGCCTCTCTGCACTTCATTCATCCTACACTGAGCCTATGGGTCACATCCGAGTTTCTCGGGAGCGGCTGTTGTGGACACACCAGTTCTCGTCTGATCACTGAAGTGAAGCACAGCAACCCTAGTTAGTACTAACATGAGTGGCCGTTTGGGAACACTGGGTACCGCTAATACCCAAAAAATCGTCGTAACAGCGTAGTGTCTGGGCAGACTCTGCATTAAAACTATGCAGTGGACGGGGCTCTAATGACGGGGCTCTATTGATTGATCCATTGACGAAATATGTAAAGAGGACACAACTTTCTCTCCTCCTTCTTATTAATGTCTTGCCTGTAATGCAACCGCCAGTTTTTGAGGAGTGGGTCATCTGTTCGTTGTGAGGGCCCTTCAACTGCAAGATCATTAGAGCCCCATCCACTGCATAGTTCTAATGCAGAGACTGCGCTGACATTACACAAATGCGACGATTTTTGGGGTATTAGCAGTACCCAGTTTTCTCAAGCGGCCACCCATGTCAGTACTAGCTGGGGTTGCGTTGCTTAACTTCAGTGATCAGACGAGAACTGGTGTTTTCCAACGAAATTTACCGCTCCCAGAATGGGTCATCATGAGGTCATCTTAAATATTTGACGACCCCCCCACACCACTTCTATCAGGATCAAACCTGCACGCTATGAGCTGAGAAGTGTGGGACTGACTTCTAGTATCGGCTGGTGTATATTGTGAAGAGATGGGTGTGTAGTAGTCATTGATTCAAAAAGAGGAAGAGGGTTGAATGTGGAAGTGAGGGCCTAATTTTTGAGATTTGGTGTCCGCGGGGGTGTCACGTCATTTCGTATAGTGTTTCAGTTGCTGTTGTTGTGAATCGGTTGATGAGTATCAGTCGTCGTATAAAATATCGCGTGTAATTTTTAGGTTTGTTAGGATGTCGTCATCGTTAGTTGAAAAAAAGCGGAGGAGGAGGTCACTGATGGAATTCAATCTTGTGCTTGCGTGCTCGTTCCGCTGACGGGCTGGGATATTTTGTTGAAGGGCAGTAAGTTCACTTATGATGGCCTATGTTTTTGGGAGAAGGGTGCTGACGCTTTAGTGTAGTTTAAAGGGAAGGAGGGGGGAGTAGTTAACGAGAGAGGTGGGGGAGGGGGAAGGAAAGCCGGCATGGCATCAAACAAGTGACCTCTTTTGTTTAGAAAGTTTACCATGAATGGGACGCGATCTCGTGACTCCTAATTATTCGATGAATGACATTGCAACTTTGTATCACTTTATGAATATGAATTTCTGGCATTTATTATTATATTCATTTTTTTTTTGTGGCATCAATCCAGATTGAAGGGTTCCGAACTTTAAAATGATAGGAGGAGGGATTATTGATGGTCATTATGCGTGTTCTCCTGAGCTTATCCCTTCCCCCCACCACACTTTATTAGGGTCTTTTGTATTTTTTTTTGTTTGGAAGTTAGGATTGCATGAGGTCATAAAGACAGATATGGGTGGACTATTTGTTACTGACCGATTTCCGATTAGATCACCATGATTACAGTCGTGTGGTGGGAGTAAACCAGATCTAGGAGTCAGTCACATTCTTCCTTGACGAGTTGGCCTCTGACGTGGCGTTTGGTGTCATCATCGACTGCAGACTTTCTGACTTGGGCCGGTCGTTCATAAATTACTGTCGATCTATTCATCGGTGTGTTTATAGTTATGCATGTTGTAGTATGGAATACTTTGATAAAACGCTGTTTGAAGCATTTATGGAATTCAGAGGTGAGAAATGCGTCAATTTCGTGAGTGAGCACAATCGTTTCTTTTCTTTTGGGAAGGGGAACAGACGGACATTTAACAGATTGAGGGCTTGCATTTACGGGATGGATTAGTTCGTTGGTGTTTTAGGGCCCTTCAACTACTAGGTCATTAGAGCCCCGTCCACTACGTAGTTCTAATGCAGAGACTGCACAGACACTACACTAATACGGCGATTTTTGGGTATTAGCAGTACCCAGTTTTCCCAGGCGGCCACCCAGGTACCCAGTGTTCCCAGGCGGCCACTTGTACCAGTACCATCTGGGGTTGCGTTGCTTGACCTCAGTGAACAGGCGAGAACTGGTGCAGAGACTGTACTGACACTACACTAATGCAACGATATTTGGGTACCCAGTTTTTTCCAAACGACCACCCATGTAAGTACTAACTGGGGTTCCGTTGCTTAATACGGAATGGAGAGAGACCCGCCTCGGTGGCGTAGGAGATAACTTGCTCGGTTTACTGCATCAGTGGTTCCAAATTCGGTACTGGATCGAGGTGGGTTGGCTTCTTTCGGACGAGAGAGAGAGAAGCCCCGAGTGCTCCTTCCTTCGGTTGAGAAGTAAAACCGAGGTCCCGTGTGGTGTACCATGTCATTTGGACGTCAAAGAACCAACCCCCTCTACAATGCAACGGGTAGATGAGGCGAAATTCCCAGGTGTAGGAGCTCGGTGGAGTGCCCCGACGAATAGTAGACCGACGCTTTGCAGCTTTGGTCGGCACCCGGCTGCAGAAAAATACCGGCCAATAGACTACCCGTGTGTCCTTTCAGAGGGACAAGTTGGGTACCCGATAATGGCGTAGGTGGGAAAAGGGTTAGGAATTGCTTTTGCATTTTACGGGATGGAGAGAGAGAATGATGGTTATTTCTCGCTGCTTAAACAACGACTTGGGACGAAGGGGGGGGGACTCGAGGTGGAGAGGAGTAAACATAGAGAACTAGAAGAAGAAAGGGGTTTATGAAGGCTGTGTGGGGTGACATGACTGAAAATAGACCAGGAGGATGTGTGTATATTTAGTAGGTAATTGTCACCGTGTGTGTAATTTTTACTGCAGGATTCTAAAGATCGGAGGACACCCTAGACATAAATAGATATTGTGTCGTCGGCGTCATTTTGACATTATTTCAGGCGGGAACTCATTGCTAGGCCCTTTTTATTATTATTTTTTTCTTTCCATTCATAGAAGTTAAAACTGGCAATGGATGACCTCAATTTATTAGCGAATTTATCATCAGCATCCACACCCTTTCTCTTCGCCCAAGTCATTTTGGTATGGGATGGGTTGTAGAGATGTATTCAGAAATGTCGAAAAGGACGGCGTAGGTACACTAGAAGAGAGATATAATGATTGAGTTAAATAAAGTTGATAACGAAGCGCATAAATCATTTGCTTTCCTTTTTTTGGCGTTGAGTCGCATTTGGACTATCAGGGGTCGAACTGACGTCCCATATCGAGGAAATTAAAATCAAGAATTGGAAAATAACATTTGACTCGTATGGAATCGAATAGGGTTCCTCTCCATATAAAAATTTAGTATTGTTGAATAAATTAAGCAAACCCACCGCGGTGGCGTAGTGGTTAGCACACTCGGCAACTGCGTCAGTAGTTCTAGGTTCGATACTGGACCGAGGTGGGTCGGCTTCTTTCGAGCGAGAGAGAGGCCGCGAGTGTGCTTTCTTTCGGATGAGAAGTAAAACCGAGGTCCCGTGTGGGTGTACGATGACACTTGCACGTAAAAGAACCCTCTCTACTACGCAACGGGTAGGTGAGGCAAAATTTCCAGGTGTAGGAGCTCGCCCCCCCCCTAGTGTCGGTAGCATTCCCCAACGAACACTAGACCGACGATAAATAAGCGTAGGGGTGCAGCTTTGGCCGGCAACCGGCTGCAGAAAAAACTGTCACCAATATATCGCCCTGTGTTCATTCAGAGGGACAAGATGGGTACCCGACCCTGCCATAGGCGGGAAAAGGGTTAGGAGTTGCTTTTTTTTTTGAATAAATTAAGGAAAACAACTCTTTCCTGTGGGACAACGGGGTACACGACTGTGCCACTGTGATGATTACCTATGTAAAAAAACTCTGTTGGACACAAGGGTGATCTATTGGATGGTGATTTTTTTTCCGCCGCCGGCGGCCGACCAAAGATGCAACCCCCCTTATGCTGCTGCAGAGGGCCTTGGGGCAATCGGCCGAGCTCCTAGGAGCGGCTGTATTGCGTTGGGTACACCAGTTCTCGTCTGATCACTGAAGTTAAGCAACGCAACCCCAGCTAGTACTAACATGGGTGGCCGCTTGGGAAAACTGGGTACCGCTAATACCCATAAATCGTCGCTTTAGTGTAGTGTCTGTGCAGTCTTTGCATTAGAACTACACAGTGGACGGGGCTCTAACGACCTTGTAGTTGAAGGGCCCTAAAACTGCCAACGAATCAATCTATCAAAACCGAGCTCCTACACCTGGAAATTTGGCCCTATCTACCCGTTGCATAGTAGAGAGGGTTCTTTTAGGTGCAGGTGCCATCGTACACCACCCAGGACCTTGGATTTTCTTCTCATCCGAAGGAAAGTGCATTATGTCACTATGATAATTAATAATTTGCCCTACTGTGTTGTGTCTTTGGTTAAGGTTTTTCGGGGGCCGGGGGGGGGGGGGGCACAGGTTTGTCACTGTTGTTGTTTGTACGATAAAATTATGTTAATTCCTAATATAGTAGTTTTTTAAGTGTATATAGGTCCTCCCCATTTCGAGGAATCAGCATCGTACGTTATCTAGACATTGCCAAGGTCAGGCACTGTGTACTGACATGCCCACGCGCGGATTCAGGGTGGGGTTTTTGGGGTTGCAACCCCCACCTCCCCTTAAATTTTGGGTAAACCTCGACACTGACAAATGAAAATTGCGTTTCCAATCGCTGCCCTGCGCAATCGTTGCTCACCCCCCCCCCCCTCCTTGACGAAAATCCTGGATCCGCGCATGGACATGCCTGTGTATTTTGTTGGCGCCTCGGCCCGCAAACTGCTCTCTTTTTACCAATGCACTGATTTTCCTCGTCCTACGCGTGTAAAAAGGGTTCTTTTAAGTGTACCCTCTTCAGGGTTGGGTGATCTCCACCTCGGTAGTGGGCATGATTCTAGTTGAACTCAAGATCACATTCCGGTCGACCCGTGTGGTTTCTGTAGGGCCGGCCTGAAGGAACCCCTAGTGGGCCTTCCGACGGATGGTAAGTAGTAAAATCAAGGCCCCACGTGATGTGTATGATATCACCTGCACCTGCACGTGAAGAATCTCTTCTACTTTGAAATAAAGATGTAGATCAGCCCCCCCCCCCCACACCTTCCCCCTGGCTTTGGTAAATGACCTCGTAACTAGGCAGGCGGACGTTAAATAATTATCGAATGAACTTAATTGGGTCACGGGATTATCTTTCATCTGCAAGAAAATGTGCTTGAGGTTTCTTGAGCCAGGAAAAGAGCTCCTCACTCTGATCAGGATCGAACATATGAACCTTGAACTCAAGCACGTTACTAGTTGACTGACATACTGATACGTAATGTTGTGCCTGTTATCAGTGCTATATAATCCTTGGAAACTAACCAGGGTGTCGTTTTCCCGATTGGGTTAACTTTATTATTTATTCTGTTAAATAAAATTTTTGGCAATTCATTGACGCTGTTTTATTCTCAATTGTGCAGCCTGAAGATCCGGTGTGTCCGTCTCTGAGCAACAAACTGGCCATTGCTGACTTCGGGACTAAGATGGAGCAACAGTCTTCCGGCTCTTGTTCGTCATCGTCGTCAATGGTGACGGGCCATCAGGGAACAACAGCGTCCTCCAGAAGTCCGTCTGGTCACGTGCGCAGTGCCAGTGGTGTTAGTTCTCAGAGCAGTAGTGGTCTGGGATTCGGAAATGCCGGAGGAGGAGGAGGAGGAGGAATACTGGGTGTCGGCGGTGACATCGCATCAAGGAGCCTCAGTATGAATAGCGTGAGTAGTGACGGGTCGTTCGACAATAACCTAGTGGAGCAAGAGGACATTGTGGCTCTCACTCACGATGTCCGAGGATTCAAAGAGGCGCTAAGCAAGTTACGGAGGATTTTTCATCCAGAAAGAGGTGAGTTCCGATAAATTCGTAACCGTTTTTGGCGGTTTCTTGAAGAAACGTGAAAAATACAAGTCTCTAACTTGTCCAAAGGCTACCTGCTGGTCAATAGCCGTTATCTGAGCTGACCGTTGGATATTCAGTTTAATCATTAGAGATTTGGATGTTTAACGATTCCGGACTCGCCTACTAATGGGGCAAAGTTCGGCAAACTTTTTTCCACTCACGAGCCAAAAGCAATGTTTGTAAAATGATGGTGGCCACATACAGTATACCTCATCTTCAAGATCGGGTGGCCACTTTTATCTCATTATTATCATCATCATACTCTTATCCCGCCTGTGACAGAGTCGGGTCTGTGAGTTCTAGCCCTTCAGTCCCGCACACTACTATGTCCTTACGAACACGCTTTAGAATGCAAGCTAATTCTCCTATTCTCCCTGTAAGGGTCTCCACATTCCACGTCCCTAATCTAAGATTAGCCCCTTTTATTGATGAGACTGCTCAGACTGGGGCATCCCAGCCAGGCGTCTGGAACCCGCAGGAATTTCGGACGGGTTGTCTGTGGGGATGCCGGCATACCTCACAGAAGACACTCGATGCATTATGTGCCATGGGAGCCGAGGTCTGCACCCTCATGATATTGCGAACGCATGATAATGACGGCCCGGGGTCCACTTACTCACCCCTGACGGCCGCCGGCACTGAGAATTTGATCCCCTGCGCCGTAAGTTTTCTTTTTTGTTTTACCATCTTTCATTTTCGGGTTTTTAATTCGGGGTACCCGCCCCTAGCATTTGGTCCACGGATGTTGGTGTTGAACTTAGGTAGGGTAAGTGGATATAATCTCTCAGGTGCTTGTTTTTGTTTTGTTGTTGTTTTAGGGCCCTTCAACTATAAGGTCGTTAGAGACCCATCCACTGCATAGTTCTAGAGCAGAGACTGCCCAGACACTACACTGATGCGACGATTATTGGGTATTAGCCGTACCCAGTTTTCCCAAGCGGCCACCCACGTTAGTACTAGCTGGGGTTGCGTTGCTTAACTTCAGTGATCAGAGGAGAACTGGTGTGTCCAACGCCTTAAGACCCTTCTCCTCAGGTTCTAGGTCTTGAGAATTACCATACCTCCTCAGGTCTTGAGAATTACCATAGTGCGAGGGTCTCAAGGCTCCTTGTTTTTGACGCATTGCAGTGGTTCCGGGGTGAGTCCATCGGCAGACGTTTTGGGTGTCCCTATACTTGAATTTTACAGTGGCAATTGACAGATATTAGATTTCTTGTCGAGGTTGTCACGTATGGAATTGTGCCAAACAGTTGTACTAAATCCTTTTATATTGGGGGCGTTGCATCAGAGTGACAGAGGTATGCACTTCATTTGCGGTCATTCTGCTCCTCCCCTCCTCCTCCTTTATTTTTTGTTTTGTCCTCGGTCCCAAGTCGATGACAAAAACAATACAATGAAGCGGAACGGAAGTGTGTTGGGATACCAAAAGATGTGCTTCAAGTTGTTCACTGAGTATGGTTAGAGACAGGGTGTGCGATTGGGACCTCCCTGGGAAATGGGCGGAATGTTTATTTTGACTAGGTTTTGTTATCCAAAAATATGGCACATATGTTTTCATACGCAATCTCTTATTACCAGTTTTTTTTGTTAAAATAAAATATTGCAGCTTCTCACTGCGTTTTTTAAAATGTCACCAACCGTTGTGAATATGGCAGTTAAGAATTATTGCCATTTTCTTCCGGTGTTGATCAGGAAGTGACCAAATAGTACCTCAGAAGCAAATTGGGGCATCATCTTGTAATCACCTCGCGTTCCATTTTTGTTTCCAGATTATGATATGTTGAATGACCCCCCCCCTCCCGTCTCCCCGCTTAGGTGACGCAGTGGGTATGGTCTTACACACTAACGGGTTCAGGGGTAAGTCAAGCAGCCATAACAGGTCGAACTTTTAGGAGACTGCTCGTGGGTGAGGAGGAGGTAGGTGTAAAGGATGTGGGAGTGGGTAAATTTGCAGCACCCAACGTTCCCTACCAACCACCCATGTTGGTACTAAGGTGGGTTTGCATTGCTTAACTTCAGTGATCTCACGAGAACTGGTGTGTCCAATGCAACTTGTCTGCAAGCATCTTGCCCGGTAACTGTGTGTCAGTGGTTTTAGGTTCGATACTGGACCGATGTGGGTTGGCTGCTTTCGAGCGAGCGAGAGTGAGAGAGATACCCCGAGTGCGCCTTCCTTCGGTTGAGAGGTAAAAACCGAGGGCTCGTGTGGTATACGATGGCATTTGCACGTGTAGAACCCTCTCCACTATGCATCGGGTAGATGAGGCAAAATTCCCAGGTGTAGGAGCTCGGTGGAGTGCCCCAACCTACAGTAGGCCGATGATAAATAAGCGTAGGCGTTGCAGCTTTGGTCGGCAACCGGCAGCGGAAAAGCAATGACCAATATAGCACCCTTGTGTCCATTCAGAGGGACAAGATGGGTACCCGACCCTTTCAAAGGCGGGAAAAGGGTCAGGAGTTGCTTTATTGGGATGTGTTGAATACGAGAGGTATGTTGGGGTTTTCGTTATTCCCATTTCAAGCGAAAATTCGTGTTTCTTCTGTATGCTACAAGAGCTTTCCATTTTGTGACCCTCTCTTCAACTTGAGATTTAGGACTCTATGTATGCTGCATGACGAAACATTGCAAATACCAATTTTTTTGTGTGTGAAATCCTCCCCCCTCTTCTCTCCGTCACTTTAGGGTAGAAAAGCCATCCCGCTGTCGATTATGAAAATCGGATTGGAAGTGCACCCCTTTCCGTTTTGCTTGTATTGGCTTGTTGCCTGTAAAGTGCTCGCGGACGCTTCTGATAACTCTGTTTTATTTCTTCTTTATAAGGTGCAAGGCAGTCACAACGGCATTTTCTGACTTTGCATGAACCGTACATGCACCAGTTGTTGAGTGTGGCCTATTTTTAGTGTTCTACTACCTGGCCTTAAATGCCATGGCACAATTCGAGGGGAAGATCGAAAAGTGGCCATTTCTGCAATGGCCAAATGCGGTAACTACGTTAGTGGTTCTAGGTTCGTTACTGGACTGGTTCCTTTCGATCGAGAGAGCAGTCCTGAGTGCGCCTTCCTTCGGTTGAGAAGTAAAACCGAGGTTCCGTGTGGTTAAGATGGCATTTGCACGACAAAGAACCCTCTCTACTATGCAACGGGTAGGTGAGACAAAATTCCCAGGTGTAGATGCTCGGTGGAGTGCCCCAACCAACAGTAAAGCAAGGATAAATACAGGTAGGGGTTGCAGCTTTGGTCGGCAGCTGGCTGTGGAAAAATACTGTCCAATAGGTCACCCGAGTGTCCATGCAAAGGGGCAAGATGGGTATCCGACCCTCTCAGACAGGGAAAAGGGTTAGGAGTTGTTTTACTTTTCGTCTGTAATGGGCAAAAGCAACTCCTAACCCTTTTCCCGCCTATGGCAGCGTCGGGTATCCTTCTTGTCCCTCTGAATGAACACAAGGACAAACTTTTGGATAGTGCTTTTCCACAGTCGGTTGGCGACCAAAGCTGCAACTCCTCTGCTTATTTATTGTCTTTCTACAATTCGTTGGGGAAATCCGCCGACTCCAGGGGGGGGGTCAAGTTCCTGCACCTGGAAATGCTGCCTCATCTACTGGTTGCATAGTAGAGAGGGTTCTTTTACATGCAGATGCCATCGTACGCCACACGGAACCTCGGTTTTACTTCTCATCCGAAGGAAGGCACACTCGGGGCCTCTCTCCTACCCGAAAGAAGCCAACCTACCTCGATCCAGTATCGCACCTAAACTACTGACGAAGTTACCGAGGCAGCCGCTGTATGGTGTTGGTCACACCAGTTCTCGTCTGTTGACTGAAGTTAAGCAACGCAACCCCAGATGGTACTGGCATAAGTGACCACTTAGAAACACTGGGTACTAACTAATGACCAAAAATTGTCGCAACAATGTAATGTCTTTGCAGTCTCTGCATTAGAACTACGCAGTGGACAGGGCTGTAATGACCGTTGTAGTTGGAGGGCCCTAAAACACCATTAGCTACCCATTGCGCCATGGAGCCAGGCTGCTAATGAGTTAATTCAATTAGGCAAAATTCCCACTCATCCTTAGTTGCCTGACGAGAAGGAAAGGGAGAATTAAGAGAAATTGATCTCAGCAAGAAGGCAGGTCGACGTTAACTGAAGCAGGAGTGGTGGAATTAGGTCGGCAACCGGTTGCATAAAAATGCGTTAACGGCACTACAAGAGGAAGAAGTTGTCGTTTGGGTGTGTTAAAAATGTGCACTGCTCTTACCCTAGTCGGGTGCAACTGAGTTTTGACTGTAGTGTGAATTATTAGAGGACCCATGGATTAGTTTTTTGATTGTCAGAGAACGTAACAATGTACGGTGTTTGAGAGGAACGCCCACTGAAGTGTCAAAATTGTGACTCAGACGTGAGGATTTGAATATTTCGCGGGACAGGGGACCGTCTTTGGGCGGTTTTTTTTACTGTTCTCTATGCTCAACCCAACGAGAAGCCTCTTTTCGTAGATTGGTTTTTTTCCTTTTACATTTCTACAAATTAGTTTCGTAACTCAAGAAGAATGTGAAGTTTTTGAGTGAATCACCATGTGCTCACTCGCTCCTCTACATCCCTTGTTTTAGTTGGTGCAGAAGCATCGGGCTTCTGCTTGGCGCACAGCAAATGTGCGTGGGAGGATTTGTTGTTGTTTTTTTTTTTCTCGTTTTGTTCCCGAAAGTGTTTTCTTTCCTCATTCTTCGTCCTATGTACTACGCACAGTTGTTGTTGGTTTTTTTCATTTAGTGGCGGTAAAGGGTGGGTAAGGGGTAATGTCTGGTTGTTTCGTCTTTGGCATAGCAGTTGACTAGGAAAAAAAAGAGGACAAACAAAATGAGACGGGGAAATCTTGTGTCCCAGTGCAAACTTTCCAAGGGTTACTGTGTGCGACTTTCTCTTTTTTTTTCATGCGTTAATATATGTAGGTTTGATTCATCAGATTCTTGGAACAAAACAAAAAGTTGTTTTCCAGGAATGGAAAGGGAAGTCAATATGAATAGCTTGCCTTGAATTTCATAATTTTGAGTGTTTTGCTCGGAGTTGTAAGGTTCCTTTGAAGCTCGTTTGAAGGCACACGTGGTTTTCAAGAGTCAGGTGTGTTATTCGGTATTAATCATCCACAATTTAGGGCTATATTATATGCTTACTTCCTCTTCACAAGGACTTTATAAGGAACAATTTTATTTAGTCGCGATTAACTAACTATTCCTAAGCCCGGGAGGGAGCGGCGAATTGTGTTGGACATACCAGTTCTCGTCTGATCACTAAAGTTAAGCAACACAACGCCAGCTAGAACTGACATGGGTGGCCGCTTGGGAAAACTCGGTACTGCTAATACCCAACAATCGCCGCATTGGTGTAGTGCAGTGTCTGTGCAGTTTCTGCATTAGAACTATACAGTGGACGGGGATCTAATGACCTTGTAGTTGAAGGGCCCTAAAACACCAACACAAAGAGAAAACGAAGTTGAGAGTAGACAAGAATGGAGGGCAAAAACTCCCAAATTCGGCCCAACCATTGGCGGCAAAAGGTTATGAAGTTAAACATCAACAAAACAAAAAAGTCGTCGGTGGATTGCCTCACGAACAATAGTCAGGCAATAAATAAGCATAGGGGTTGCAACTGTGGTCGGCAACCGGCTGTGGTAAAACACTGTCTAATAGAGCGCTCTTGTGTCCATTCAGAGGGGCATGATGGGTGCGAGACCCTTCCATAGGCGGGAAAAGCGTTAGGAGTTCTTTTGCGTTTTGTTTTCAGAAAAGCGCAATATAAAAAAATAAGTAAAATAAAAACACATCTTGTACCTAATATTCTCAAATCTTTTTGGACGGCGATGGCGCCTCCCCCCCCCCGCCTAGGGCCCCGCGTTTCTTAGCCACGGCCCTGACTACTCCACTTAGGTTCAGACACTGAGACTTTACTATTTTTACAGTGCCATTGACGGCATATTTTAGTTTCCTTTGTGAACTTCGTTGGAATTTTCTGTTGACTGTCACTGGTGGTTCCATGATAAGATTTGAGCAGACGAGTTTCGACAAAAATACCACGTATTTGAGGGGGTAAAAACGCACCCTTTGTTGTCGACGACCTGACTAACAGTCAGGTGATATCGAGCAAACTGATAACTTTAACTGGATGCTGAAGTGCTTTCCTGTAATTATTTGTGTACTTCCCAAAAACCTCTCTCCCTACACCCTGTCTCTCCTTCTCTCACCCTCTCCTGCCTATTCTCTTTCTCCCCCTATTCCCTCTCCCCTTTTTCTCCCCCTCCTTCCCCTTCTCTCCTCTCTCGTTCTCTTCCCCCCTCTTTCTCCGTCTCTCTCCCACTCATTATCCCTCTCTCCTCTGGTTCTCTCTTCCTCCCTCTCTCCTCTGGTTCTCTCTTCCTCCCTCTCTCCTCTGGTTCTCTCTTCCTCCCTCTCTCCTCGCTCGATCTCCCTCCCTCTCCTCTCTCTGCTTCTCTTTTCGTTCTCTCTTCCTCTCCCTTACCGGGCCTTCCTAAGTGTCGTCTAGCAACTCTTCTGATAGCGACCACATGACATCGATGGTTTGATTCGTGATACCCAGCTACTCCGTAAATCAAGGATTTGATTTGTCATGTTGTAAATTTCTCGTAATTCTTTCCCCAAGCGAATTATTGTTGCGTAATTTGAGGTGTGGGATTCAATTTGGAAATTGTTCATGCTCTTTTTTTCTGTAGCCGTTGTGGTGAAATGTAGTTTACGGAATTTTTAATTAAACCGTGTATAAAGAGATAATGGTGATGATGATTACGGTATTATTATTGTTGTCACGTAAAAGTTCAATTTTTGCCATCAATTTAATAAGGTGCTTATTTACAGAAAAACAGGAAGTGCTAAGGGTCGCAGCCCACGAACGACTTGGTGAAGTACTGAGGATTCTTCGGACCATCTTGGAGAAATATCCTCCTCTGCAGTCTACAGAGTTGCTGATGGCGGCAGGGCAACTTATACAGCAAGTAAAAGGTATTTATATAATAACTACGTCTTTGTCGTTTAGATCACGTACGTATTTATATGTTTCAACTACCTTGTTTTTCGCGTAAACATTATTAGGCGGATTGGAGGACAGAGGTGTCGACAGATTTTCGTTTCCGGGAAGGGAAAGAAATTAGTAGAGTGACCCTAATTACTACGTGTGTCTTAGTTCCGATGTTCTTGAGTAAAGAAGGAAACCATTTGTTACATGCTCTTTCTACCTGCGATTGTCTGTCCCGGTGACTCAGTGCTTGCATGTTGGACCTCTGACTCCATAGTTGGAGGTACGTTCCTAGCTGTGATGGATAGCGTCATTCGGGCGAATGAGAGTTCCAAGTGCACCCCCAAGAGTCCCGCCTTCCGTCGGATGGCAAGTAAAGCCGTGACCCAGTGTGATGTGCGGTCATTTGCACTTAAAGAGAACCCTCTCTACTATGCAACGGGTAGATGAGGCAAAATTCCCAGGTGCAGGAGCTCGCCCTTGGCGTTGGTGGAGTGTCCCATCGAACAGTAGGCCGGCGGTAAATAAGCATAGGGGTTGAAGCTTTGGTCGGTAGCCGGCTGCGGAAAAATACCGTTCAATACATCACCCGTGTGTCCATTCAGAGGGACAAGATGGGTACCCGACGACCGTGTCATAGGTCGGAAAAAGGTTAATAGTAAAGTCGAGTTGAGGGGTGTGTACGTGTCGCCATTGGGCGCAAAAGAGGTAAAAAAAATAGATCAGCAAAATTCCCAGGTCCAGGTGTAGAAGCTCTCCCCTTCCCTCTTGATGTTAGGAAAGGAATTTTTTCCAGAAGGAAGATGGCTTACGCCAAAATTACCATCCAGCCTTTGTACCTAGTAACTACAGAACCTGACCCTACCATTGGCGGAAATTATCGGAGATTATATTCTTTTACAGTTCCCTATCATCTGAAATTGTCGTCATCGTCTTACAGAGTCCTGTGTAAAACACTCACTAAGTTCGCCTAACTTTCCCTTCACTATTCATTCCGTCCTGTACGAGTCACGAACCCCCTTGAATGGCACTTTCCGTTATAAATCAGCAGTTTGATGCCCAAGAGACAGCCTACCGCGTTGCAGTAGTCTTCCTTTGTATCAATTCTATGGATTGTCCCGTGTAACACTTTCTTGTAGTATCGCAATGCATTCGAACCTTTAGCTAAGCTTTGTGTTTATAACGCATGTTGTGATGTATAAATATTTAATCACTGGCATTCAGGGTGTGCCTTCAAGAATTTGGCAGGACATCTAATAGGAATATTTGTATTTTAATTTTACAGGTTACAATTACGAGAATGACAAATGCAATCCTACGGAGTTCTTCGAAACTATCGATCAACTGGCGTTAGCCTTCAGTAGTCGGTAAGTACTTTCATATCCCACTCTCCCGTGTTCACGTGAACTTCACAAAAACAGTAGCCCTAGATATTCTCTAGCGGGACACCTGTAAATTTGCATCAGCTTAATCGGTGGATGAATGGTTAGCTTACATTCATCATCATCATCATACCCTTCTCCCGCCTGTGGCAGGGTCGGGTCTGCGGGTTCTGGCTCTCCACTCCCTTCTGTCTCCTACCAGGTCCCTGTCCACCCCACACATCGCCATGTCCTTACAGACAACCTGCTCCCATGTCAGCCTCGGTCTCCCCCTACCCCGGGTGCTACCGACCACCTGCATCCCTGGTATGGCCCTAACGATGTCCTCATCCCCTCTTCGCATCACGTGTCCATACCACCTCAGCCTGTTTTCCCTCATTTTTTCGGCAATGTCCACCACCCCCAGGCTACCTCTAACATACTCATTCCTAATTCTATCAGCTCTTGACACACCACTCATGTACCGCAGCATTCGAATCTCAGCCACTTGCAAATGGTTAGCTTACATTCACCTCGCTAATTTACTGCCCGGGTACTTATAAACTAAATGACCATCCACTTGTCTGTATCGATGACTCGTGAGTTCATGGTTGGAGGTTTTGTCCTGGCCGAGGTGATTAGATTCTATATTAATCGAGAGATTGATATCTCGGTGGTGTTTTAGGGCCCTTCAACTGCAATGGTCATTAGAGCCCCCTCTACTGCGTAGTTCTAGTGAAGAGTCTGTACAGACACTATGTTGTTACGACAATGCCTTTTTTGGTTTTGTTGTTGTTTTAGGGCCCGTAAACCGCAAGGTCGTTAGAGCCCGTCCACTGCATAGTTCTAGTGCAGAGACTGCACAGACAGTACACATGATTATTGGGTACTAGCAGTACCCAGTTTTCCCAAGCAGCCACCCATTTCAGTACTAGCCGGGGTTGCTAGTATGCTAGTATGTCACGCTAAACGGGTTGGGGAGTCGGCCAAGCAGCCATAACGGGATGGTCCCTGTGAAGGATACTGGCGGGCGACGGGGAGGTAGCAGTAGGGGATGTAGGAGAGGGGAAGTTAGCAGCACCCAATGTTTCCAACCAACCACCCATGTCAGTACTACCTTGGGTTGCGTTTTAAGTTCAGTGATCAGACGCGAACTAGTGTGTCCCATGCAATAAGCCGCCCCCAAACCCTTTCTTCGCGAGATAAAATATACTTGTAGGTTGGCAAAATTCTCAGGTGTAGGACCCTTCCCCCCCCCCTTCCATCCTTCTCTGGCGTCGGTAAATTACTTTCAGACTGAGTAGAAATTCCGACGTTAAAAAAATCAAATAAACCAAACTTGTTCCCTTTCTCTTTCTCTCTCCATCATGCACGTCTTTTTAGAGTTACGTAAGATATTGTGTTTTACTTGAACTAGAAAACAAGACACACGCACAGGTACACACCCTCCCCCTCCTCCCAAAAAAAAGTCAGTTTTGAAGTGGAACTTTTCAAGGTTGATTGTCACGAGTATGTCTTTAGGCAAGGTGAACACCTTGAACCACACACGATTGCATATTTTGGTATTGCTGTGCATACTGGTCAATTTAATGGTTGGTTGCTTATTGTGTCATTCATTGGTTTCACCTGGTCAATTTCGAAATGGACATTTAAATCGCTAATAAGGGTTGTCATAGTTTTTTGATAAATGTTGGCATACATATCTTGTTGATGACTCCCTTATTTCTGCCCGTTTTCTGTGGTTCCTCTGCAATGTGCAAGCTAACAGTGAGGCGCCTGTTAGGATGAAAGACTCAGTACTTTTGCAATAGTTGGTGCAGAAGGTTGCCTGTTGGCAATATTTAGAGTTTGGTTTGTTTATTTAAGTGTTGTTTGCATTTTACTTGGAATTCCTAAGTTGAAAAAAGCGCTCGTCGTCGACTTGCTTTCTCAAGGGTACGTGACCACCGAAAATAATGGATGATTCCTTAAAAAAATATATGTGTGTTTGGTTGTATGTCGTTTGCAAGGCCAGCCACCTTCCCCTGCCTCTACTGTAGGGCGTATCTTTAGTAATCAGTTTGATTACGCTTAATCATAATCTGTGGCCTTTTAGGGAAAACTATGTGACTCTCTCGTTGAGGAGGAGTAGCAGCAGAGAATACAATGGAGAAAACTTGTCATCTCAAGAAAATTAAAGGAGGGGGAACATTGGGTACCTTTTTTTTGTTACCGCATAACCACTAGTGCGCAAGAATTTCAAGGGATGGAGACGGCTGGTGACTTCTTCCATTCTCTCTCTTCCTCCCTCTCGGTGTCTCTCAGCCTCGCTCTCTCATGCACCCTCCCTCTCTCTTGGTGGCTCAGGGGTTAGCTTGCTTAAATTTGTGAGTCACTGGATTCGATCCTACCTGAGGCGGATGGCTTCTTTGTCGGGCAGATTCCTATGTGTCCCTTCTGTTAGATGGGAATTAAAGTCGTGATCCTGTTGATGCGGCCATTGGGAGCGGCCCTATTGTGCTGGCCATCCCACTTCTCGTCTGATCACTGAAGTAACGCAACCCCAGCTAGTACTAGCATGTGGGTGACCGCTTTGGAACACTGGGTACTGCTAATACCCAAATCGTCGTAACAGTGTAGTGTCTCTGCATTAGAACTATGCGAGCGGCGAATTGCGTTGGACACATCAGTTCTCGTCTGATCAGTGAAATTAAGCAGCGCAACCCAAGTAAGTACTGACATGGGTGGCCGCTTGGGACAGGGTCCGCTTTAAGGGAGGGGGGGGGGGGCGCAACCCGGGCATTTGTCCGGGGCAGCATAAGTGCTACAGCAGGTGCTGTTTGGGAAGACTTGGTACTGTTAATACCCAATAACCGTCGCATTGGTGTAGTGCCTGTGCAATCTCTGCATAAGAACTATGCTGTGGACGGGGCTCTAATGACCTTGTAGTTGAAGGGCCCACCGTTGGACACATCGGTTCTCGTTCGATCACCGAAGTTAAGCAGCAAAGCCCAGATAGTACCAGGATGGGTGCCCGCCGGAACACTGGGTACTGCTGATACCCATTCGTCGTAACAGTGTAGAGCCTGTATGAATTCTACATTAGTATCCATCCTGGGCCCTAATGACCAATGTAGTTGCATAACAACCTTTGGGAGAAATAGGTATCTGATCCTGCCATAGGCAGGACGAGGGTGAGAAATTATACTGGATTGAGTGGTGGTGATGCGTAAGATTTTTTTTGTATATTTCACAAACATCTCTGGTATTGTCAGTGAAACTTCGTGACCTGAAATTGAGTTTGAGCTGCCTTATAAATTATTCACCGGTCAAATATTAAAATGTTGAATCAGACATTATTTCGCTATTCATCACGCGTTTTTTTAAATCAATATTTGAAGAATGTGACCTTTTTTTCCTGATGATTTCACCCTCGACTTCAGTAGTGTGAAGTCGTAATCCCACTAGAGGGGAGGGTCTGAGGCAACCCCAGCGTGATACTTCTCTGTTGTCCCGTCTTGGAATAGACCCCGTTCTGAAATTACTGTACTTAGTTTATTTTTATCCTATGATAGGCTGTAACCAAACCCGCCTCGATGGCGCAGTAAGTAGCATACTCGATTACTGCGTCAGTGGTTCCAGGTTCGATACTGGATCAAGGTGGGTTTACTTCTTTCGAGCAAGAGAGAGGGAGAGAGGCTCCGAATTCCTGGCGACGATGAATATGCATAGGGGTTGCAGCTTTGGTCGCCCAGTAGATCACCCGGGTGTCCATTCAGAGGGACAGACCGACTTTATCAAACTTTTCTCTTGCACTGTTTCAACGGCAAGCGACGTTTCGACGGCGAACACGATTTTGGAGACTACAGGTTCCCTTCCTGATGGAAGTCTTTGATCTCTACCGATCTTGATTAGCGCCGAAATTGCAATAATGCGATTACGAACGTCATCATAAATATGTCAGATATTCGCAAAGGGAGGTACCAGTGATGGTAACAATGGATCAAGATTGGGCTTGATAAAGATAAGATAGGATTGTGAACGTAAATACCTCGCATTATGAGCCTGAGAACAGGGTGAGTGATTAGAACCTTACCAAGTCCTTACCTTCGAAGATCTGTTTAGATTCTTGGAGGATGGTTCTCTTTCAAAATTTCCAGTCGTTGATTGTGTTGAGAATCCTCATCTATTTTTAAGAATATGTAGGCAAAGACTCAAGAGTTAAGACCCTCCTCGGTGGCGCAGTGGGCAACACGCTCAGTAACTGCGTCAGTAATTCTAGGTTCGGTACTGGACCGAGGTTCGATACTGCGTCAGTAGTTCTAGGTTGGCTTTTTCGGGCTAGACGAAGGCTTTTGCAGCTAAAACAACCCTCTTTACGATGCAGTGGGTAGATGAGGCCAACTTTCCGGGTGAAGGAGGTCGCCCCTGGGGTCGGTGGAATGCCCCAACCAACAGTAGACCGACGATAAATAAGCTTTGGTCAGTAATCGGATGTGGAAAAACAATGTCCAATAGATCACTCTTGTGTCCATTCAGAGGGACAAAAATGGGTACCCGACCCTGCCATAAGCGGGAAAGGGGTTAGGAATTGCTTTTGCAGGTAGAGAATGATGACCATGGGTGGTCACCATGAATCTATTTATTGAATCTCATCAACATCGCCTACTCATGGAAGTCACACGCTGTGTGACATTGTTTTACAAATGAATGATAAACGTCCTTAACTTGCTCCTTCTCTGTCCTCTTTCTTCTTCTTCTTCTCCTCCTCCATTTTTATTTGCATTGTTGTTCCCGAAATAATTCGCATTTTGCATCAATGACCTTGTCCCGTGTGCATCCGTCCCTGTAAACTATTACATTTTAATTTGAATAAAGACAATTATTACACTGAGCCACTTGTGCAAAATCAGCCAACAATTCTGGTGAAATAGTGGTTCCTCTCCAGAACGCTAAACTCTGTGACGCAGTAAGTAACCCGCACGGTAACTGCGTCAGTAGTTCTAGGTTCGATACTGGACCTAGGTGACTTGACTTCTTTCGAACGAGTGACGCGCTCCGAGGGCGCCGCCTTTCGGATGAGGAGTGAAACCGAGGTCCTGTGTAGTGTACGATGGCATTTGCACGTCAAAGAACCCTCTCTACTATGCAACGGGTAGATGAAGCAACAATTTCTAGCTGTAGGAGTTCGCCGCCCTCCCTGGCGTCGGTAATTATCACAACGAACAGTAGACCGACGATAAATATCCGTAGGGGTTGAAGCTTTGGTCGGCAACCGGCTGCAGAACCCCATGCCCAATGTATCACCCTTATGTCCATTCAGAGGAACAAGATGGGTACCCGACCCTGCCCTAAGCTGGAAAGGGGTTAGGAGTTGTAGTTACACCTGAAATAGAATGACAGTAAATCGAATTGATTAGCTGGTGGAGTAGTTTTGTGGGTCACAAGTGAATTTGGTCAGTAGGTCTAAATTTCTGACCACTTATAATCTCAGTTTGAGCAAAAGCAACTCCTAACCCATTTCCCGTCTATGGCAGGGTCGGGTACTCATCGTGTCCCTCTGAATGGATACAAGGATGATATATTGGACGGTGTTTTTCTGCAGCCGGCTGCCGACTAAAGCTGGAACCCGTATGCTTATTTATCGTCCGTCTGCTGATCGTTGGGGCACTCCACCAAGCTGCTACACCTGGAAATGTTGCCTCATATACTCGTTGCGTAGTAGAAATGGTACTTGGGGCTTCTCTCTTTACCACGGAGGCGGGCTAATAGATGTAATAAGAGTCACATTCCGGAACAACAACTGCCAATAAATATTTAATCTTCCACCAGGAAAGATACCCTACCTTCTGTAGAAGAACTACAGTTGACTACTGATAAATGCTCTTAGAAGAAGCAAAGGACAGTTGTCCATGCAAAAGTTAATCTCATTGTCTCCATTTGGCAGACTGACTAAATTCTTTCGTCGCAATGCCATTATTGTTTTGCATTGCTATATCAACGGGCCTTTGACACGGAGATCGGTCCAAGAGTCTGGTGTACATAGTGGCGTTGGAGGAAGTGGCTTAATCCTAGGCAGCCAAAAGACTAAAGAATCAATAAAATAAACAAACCGGAAATACCAGTATCCAACTTTATTTGCTTTTAACTGTGAGAGCTTTTAAACACTCCACAGGTAGTAATAACAGGTTTGGTCGGCAACCGGCTGTGGACAACCCCGTCCAATATATAACCCTTGTGTCCATTCAGGGGAGCGGCTTATTGCGTTGGACACACCAGTTCTCGTCTGATCACTGAAGTTAAGCAACGCAATCTTATCTAGTACTAACTTGGGTGGCCGCTTGGGAAAATTGGGTACTGCTAATACCCAAAAATTGTCGCATTAGTGTAGTGTCTGTGTAGTCTCTGCATTAGAACTATGCAGTGGACGGCGCTCTAATGACCTTGTAGTTGAAGGGCCCTAAAACACCAACAAAACAGAAAAAGTGTCCATTCAGAGAGACAAGATGGGTACCCGACCCTGCTATAGGCGGGAAAAGGGTTAAGCGTTGCTAACATGTGCAATTCATTCAGATACAACAGTCTTGGGCCCCAGATCTGCTGCCGTCCTATTCCAAACCCACATCACAACTTCCCCCTTTCCTGCGCATTCATCGATCCGTTTGGTGCGGGTGGACAAGCTCAAGAGTGACAACCATGAAATACAGCAAATATTATCCTCCAATCATCAACTTAATTCTAAATAAATCGGAGAGAGAGAGAGAGAGGGGGGGGGGGGAAGAGTGCCCATTGACAGGATGAGACCAAATGTCTCTCATAAAACTCTTGACGACCATCCCAACTGTTTAGACAGCCAACATGACAGTTTGATACACAAATATCTTATTTTAGACTTAATGTAGGAAAACTCTGCCATCAAACTGCCATTTGAAATACAAACTTACGTTTAATTTACACACTGTTGAAGTGCGTGCCTACGAATCATTACTGCCAATGAGGTTTTCAAGTTGTGGCCCGAGAAATTAGGAGTTCTGCCATAGGAACATAATGGCCATACAACAGAAGATTAACAGCAGCTAGTCAGTAATGAATGCGATGCTGCTGTCATCATCCTACTCCTTTCCCACCTATGGCGAGCTTCGTTAGTTACCTATCCCCTCCCCACATCTACTTTCATCCAAGATCTAATTAACTCCTAAATTCCCTAACTTCCGCCTTTGTCCAACAATTTGATCTATGCAACACCATCAAAAGTTTCTTTGTTTCATTGGTGCTTTAGGGCCCTTCACTTACAAAGTTGAAGGAACACTACGATGTTACGACGAATTTTGGGTATTAGCAGTACCCAGTTTTCCCAAGCGGTCACCCATGCCACTACTAGCTGGGGTTGCGTTGCTGAACTTCAGTGATCAGATGAGAAGTGGTGTATCCAACCCAATACAGCCACTTTCAACATCCAGAATATTCTATAGCAGTGGTCTTTAACCTGTGGTCCGCGAAATGCTTTCACCCGACTATACTGCTAAACCACATATGGGCAACCCTAGGCTTTCAACTTGCCTAGATCCGCGCCCCTGATCTGCTGTAGTCAGTGATTGGAGAGAAGCCCTTAACCTACTATTAAGTCATTTTGGAAAATAAGCCATTCCCTAGTTGGCTCTTTACCCAGAGCCATCCACAATGACCCCCTGACTACCCCCTGACCAGAGCCATCCACAATGACCCCTGACGTTGCCCATGCCTGTGCTACCAGTTTGTGGGATGTGATGCCGATCGGTGAAATATTTCTCCAATTTCTGCCGGGGCGAGGGTGTAAACGGTTGAGGGACATTATTCTGCAGCACTTAACAACCCTTTAGTTTCATAACCTAAAATTGCGCTTTAAATAATCTATATATGTCTATCTTCTTGTAAACGTCATATGCCCCTCTTCACTGCCAATCTTTCCCTCTAATCATCTACAGGGCCATCTTTTCCCGCTACTGCAAGGTGTGACCTCGGTCATAAAGAACGGTAATAACACGAAGTCCTGCAGTTACAGTATCAATTAGTGGGGCAATTAATTTTCACATCTGGAAGGCGTTTAATGACTAACGTTAGTCACGGATGGTGCATTTGAGCATATCACATCCCGAGATTCTTGAACCGCCTCCGTAATGGATGGATGATTCCGTTAAGGAAGGAAGCGGCTTGTTGCGTTGGACACACCAGTTCTCGTCTGGTCACTGAAGTAACGCATCCTCAGCTAGTACTGAAATGGGTGGCCGCTTGGGAACACAAAGTACCGCTAATACCCTAAAATCGTCGCAATGTAGTGTCTGTGCAAAATCTGCATTAGAACTACGCAGTGGACGGGGCTCTAATGACCGTTGTAGTTGAAGGGCCCTAAAACACCAACGAACGAACCGTTAAGGAAAAGTGTTATAGTATTCGGTCAATAAACACCGGAAAAGTGGCAAAGAAATAATTATGTCCATCCCTGACCTCCACTCACTCATCAAATCAGAAACACCTCCACCGGGGTAGGAGGTCATGCATCATTATGATAGTTATTAGAAAGGGGGCGTTCATTAACGGAATGCTTGAATTGCTATTCCCTCGTAGTCTCAAAAAACAACAAAAGGAGGATTCAACGTGCCCTTCACTATATGTCAATCAGCATTACTCCTAACCTCTTTTCTACCTGTGGCAGGGACGAGCACCTGATTGCTGACGTCATGTTACAACCGCTTGCTTATTTAATGTCGACCTATTTTCTTTGAGGGGGAATTTCTTTCACCGAAGCCAGAGAGCAAACTCCCACATCAGGAAATTGTGTGCGTAGATTTCACTCCCAGTAGGAAGGGTTCTTTTTAAGTGCTGTGGTGACATGGGCCACCCATTCGATGGAAAGAGCACTTGGGACTTCCTTTTTACCACGACGAAGAAGCTATCTATCCCAACCACGATCGAATCTGTGGACTCACGAAGCCAAGCACACTAACTAAGGTGTGGTGTACCAAGTCATTTGCACGTCAAAGAATGGCCCTTCAACTGCAAGGTCATTGGAGCCCCGTCCATTGCGTAGTTTTAATGCGGGAACTGCATAGACACTACGCTAATGCGACGATTTTTGGGTATCAGCAGTACCCATGTCAGTACTAGCTGGGGTTGCATTGCTTAACCATCCGTTCACAAGGTGACGATTTCTGGCACAAACTACAAGGTGGGTCTGTTATGACCCCCAAAAGACTTTTTGATTTTGAGGCCGAAATATTCAGATTAACCCAGATATTAAGGGCATTATTATGGATATTGAATTAAATACCATCCATATAAAGGTTAAGCAATGAAAATAATTTGGAAACATGATAAAAAATTCTATAATACCCAAGAAACCCAAGACATCATCATCGCCATACCCTTATCCCCCTTATGGCAGGGTCGGGTCTGCAGGTTCTAGTCCTTCACTCCTGTCTATCTCCCACCAGGTCCCCGTCCACCCCAGACACTACCATTTCCTTATGGACATCCTGCTCCCTCGTCTGCTTTAGTACCCAGTGTTTCCGAACAGCCATCCTTGTCTGTACTAACTTGGGTTGCAATGCTTAACCAGAAATAAAATATGCTAATTACTTAGGAGACCAGGGAGCGGCGAGTTGCGTTGGACACACCAGTTCTCGTCTGATCACTGAAGTTAAGCAACGCAAGCTCAGTTAGTACTGACATGGGTGGTCGCCCGGGAAAGCTGGGTACTGCTAATACCCAATAATCGTCGCATTAGTGTAGTGTCTGTGCAGTATATGCATTAGAACTATACAGTGGACGGGTCTCTAATGACCTTGTAGTTGACGGGACCTTAAACTCCAACAAACAAACAAACTTAGGAGACCCGCCAATTTCCCTAGATAGGTAAAGAAAACATGGGAGTACTCAAAGGTTGGTTAAGATTGGAGAAAGTGGTACATGTGTAGACACAATTTTGTAGGTCTGGGGTCTGCCGAGACCCCACCTTGTGGACAGAAGGTTAACTTCAGTGATCAGACGAGAACTGGTGTGTCAAACGCAATACGCCGCTCTCCCTGGCGTCGGTGGATGCTCCAACGAACTGTAAACCGACGATAAATATTTACCGTAATCATAGAGCTGCAGCTTGGTCGGCAGCTGGCTGCGGAAATATACAGTACCTTCAATAAATCACCCGTGTGTCCAGTCAGAGGGACAAAATGGGTACCCGACGACCATGCCATTGGCAGGAACGGGGTTAGGCGTTGCTTCGCTGTCAGGATGGTGACAATTGAAATATGTCTCTTCTGTGTTTGAAATCGATTAGGAATCGTTTATCAGAGACCTTGTAGAAATATAGCCTTTGTGTGGTTTTCCTGTTACTTAATGTTTGATAAATAAGATTACGGAGCATCCAGGATATGAGATTCATTAAAGATATAACTCTTTGTAAAGTACATTTAGTCAAATTAATATCTGAGGTCAAAGTCGTTAGGATGCCTGTCGCATTTCTCGTCCTTTTGATTACATTGATCAGGGCGGCTGAATTACGTTGGACACACCAGTTCTCGTCAGATCACTGAAGCTAAACAACACAATCTAAGTTAGTACCGACGTGCGTGGTTGATTGGGAACACTGGGTGCTACTAATTTCCCCACTCCTACCGTCCCCTCACCCGGGAGCAGCCTCCACAGGGTCCTGCCCGGTACTGCTGCTTGGCCGACTCCCCCACCCGTGGGCGTAATAAACTGTCAGCCAGCTTTCTCCTCTCCTTGGGACGTCAGTATTGCATGAAGTATTACCCATTATTTTTTTGTTTGGACAATATTGGGGGATAAAAATTTGGGAATTGCTGCTAATCCTCACATGAATCGTTATACTGAGTTTCCCCGATTATTACTTTTCTGAGGATTTTTCTTCTTTTCGTGCCTGTCTAAAAATACACTTGAACCAGGAATGACTTTTATTGAGGTGCATTTAGGTATCTGTTTTAGAGTTGTCCCTGAAATCTAAATATGGAATAAGTCTGTTGTTGGAATGATTGGCATTGTTAGACCAGGTGTGTCTATTTATTTATTTATTGATCCGTAGTCAAAAAAACACCGATGACAGAGGGGAGGGGAAAAAAGTAGATTTGGAGTTATAGCGAAACATTCATCTAATGTCATTTTGGTGTTTATATGTGAAAAGCACTTTTTTGATCGACAGTCAATCTTTGTAGGTTTTTTTAATCGGGAGTTGTACCGTAGTGCCTGCCTGTTATACACAACCGCTGTTTCACGTCCAGTAGATGGCTGGTTGGCATTTGACAAATTAATTGAAGAAATGTTGTCTAAAGCAGTGTTTCTCGAACTTTGCTGATTACAGTCCACTTGGCAATGCCGTCTTAACAGCATTATGGGCCCCTGGACTAAGCAATATGCTGGGGTCCCTACGATAGCCACTCACACGAATAATATGTAAATGGTCACTCCACATACATAATTATTTAGTATGTTAAGCCAATGGGTTGCGGAGTCGGCCAAGCGGGTGAGGGGGATGTAGGAGAGGGGAAATTAGCAGCACCCAATGTTCCCAGCCAACCGCCCATGTCGGTACTAACTTGGGTTGCGTTGCTTAACTTCAGTAGTCTGCCGAGAACTGGTGTATCCGGTTTGCACGGGGTCCCTAGCCATGTGCCCAGCGCGCCCATACGTTAAGACGGCACTGCCACTTGGAACCTGATACATGTGTAGCAATAAAATTTGTGGCCCAGTGGTGGGCTGCAGACAGCACTTTAAGAAACACTGGTCTAAAGGGTAGATAGTTTCCTTTTTTTGTTTTGTTGGTGTTTTAGGGTCTTTCAACTACAAGGTCATTAGAGCGCCGATCACTGCGCAATTCTAGTGCAGAGAATTCACAGACACTACAGTAATGCGACGATTATTAGGTATTAGCAGTACCTAGTATTCCCACTCGGTCACCCATGTTAGTGCTAGCTGGGGTTGTGTTGCTTAACTTCAAGGATCAGACGAAAACTGGTGTGTCCAACGCAATAAGTCGCTCCCTGATAGTTTCCTAATAGTAGGGAGAGGAAGGATCATTTGAACACTTCGGACAAGATGCTGTACGTTGACTGAAAGTATCGATTGAAGAAATGCAATTTTAATTTGATATACTGACACTAATGAAAATACTATCGAAACAATATTGTGTCATAAGTTGAATTGTGTTTTTTAATTACTAACCGTAATCGTCGGCATCACGGTTTCAAATGTTAGTTTCAACTTTGAAAGACAGTATGTACCTTAGTCGAGTTCCCATTCAACATCTTGTTGATGTTTATTGTGTCATAGTTTCAGGTCACGGCATCAAATGTCACTTGCTGTGGTAGCTGAGAGCTTTGATCGAAAATAAAACGCTTGTATAATTGATGGTTATGAGAAATGCTTTTGAAGATATTGTCTTGTATTAAACTTTGAGTGGTTTTTTGACTGGCGCATTTTAAAATTAAGTGGATACATAAAAACTCATTTACCATACAGTTAAAAACGCACCAACAGTAAAACCGTGCGAAAATTTTATCCATTATACTTAAACTGTTCCTATTAATCTTCATAAGAGGCGACTAAAAACGGAATACAGTATAATGTTTTGGTGGGTAGCCAGTCTCGAAAACATCTTTGCCCTCCATCTTTGACGCTTTTGAAATGATTAATATCCATTTTCTTTCTATTGCTCTTCTATTTCGGCTCATATTGATGCAAATGGATAGATATCTGGAACTAGTACCTGCGTTTTAGGGGGATAATATACAGTATCTTCATGAAGGAAGATATTTCTGTACGGATGGCGGCGAATTTAAGGCCTATTTTTAAATAAGAACGTCAGTTCTATAGAATGTGAAGTTCTAAAATGTTCGTTCGTTCGTTCCAAATGGAAGAACATTTTAAAAAATAAGATGGTGTCCATGTCTCGTCACAGCTTCCTTCGATTAATCAGTTTATCATAAAAGGAATACAGCAGAGAGATGTTTGATAGCCATAAATTGTCAAAAGAAATTTCCTGATATTAAAACTATGACCTTCTTTGCAGTTATAAATCAAATCATTAAATCTTACGGCTTTAGTTACCTAAACTGCAGTTAAATCAATAGTAGACAGCGTCTATCCTTAGTTAGAATACAACAGTTGAATTTCATCGGTATTTGGTATTACAGGGTATCGGAATATTTGATGGGGGACATTGACACATCGTCATCAGCCTTGCATCCACCCACGAGAAGTAGGGTAAGTCGGTAACTCGATCACATACTGTACATACAAGTCATAAAGTGTGAAATACTTATGTAGAACTGCTTTAAACATAAACTCGATATTGTTGCTCTTTTATCTTGTATAGTCGTGCGAAAATTTAATACCAAAGGATGCGGAAGTTGGTGATTCTTCACCAAAACAAAGCAAAGATCCAGGTGTTTATCATAAATTCGTTAGAAATGATGTGTTTATTTATTTTTTACTGTTGAAATGCCCTCTTAACTAATTCGCCAGTTTATTGTGGCATTATTTAGAATTGTTTTCATCCGAAGATATTGATGACTTGCTTATGAAGGTTGAGAATGGAGTGAATATTGCCCTACGTCGAGCCAAAGTGTGGTCCAAATACGCCAAAGATGTGATAACCTATATTGACAAGCGGGCAAGTTTAGGTGAGGAAAGAACGTCACATGGTTGTTGTATATTTTACTAAAATAATAATTTTCCAGTGTTTTTCAATTTTTAGAAGGGGAATTCTCGCGAAACTTAAGTAAATTAGCTCTGAGTATGAGACAGTCTCTGAAAGAAGAGGTAAACTTATTTGGAACTTATTTACATGCATTTTTTACTCGGAAGAGCAAATATTAAATACCTTCTGTTACCTACTCATTTCAGAGCTGCTTACCGTTCCAGTCCATTTATTGCACAGCTTTAGACCAAGATATTTCCCGAGGTAATGATGGCGTTGCAATGTGTACAGCATTACAAGAGCATAAATTTGTGGAGGTTGGCAGAATTTGAAGTTAAAAGTTGAAGTTTAAGTTCCTGTTGTGTAACTCGTACGCTAAGTTTTCTATCTTTCTTTTCACTCATTTCCTGTTGTCCATTGGATAGCCTCTCAGTTCAAGAAGAGCCGAACATGAAAAACAGAGAAAGCAGATCAAAGAAGTTTGGCGACGAGAATTAAAGAGAATGGTGAGATACTGAATCTGGATTCCACTAAATTCGCTAACAGAAATTTTATTTTAGTAACAAACCATAGACTAATGAGAAATTATTGTCTTTTAGCAAGAAGCCACTTGCAATTTGAGAAAGGCTCATTGCTTGTATATCCAGAGGAATCAAGAGTATGAAAAAGCGAAAGAATCTGTTTACAAGGCTGAAAGCGTTGAAGGCATAGATGGGAGTAAAATTGACAAAAAGAAGAAGATTGAGGATGAAGCGAGCTTAAAAGTATTAATGAATGATAGTAAAAATATCAGCTTCTTCGTAAATTACCAGAAATTACTTAATTCTTCTATGTCATCATAAGGTACAGGAAGCCGAATTGGCTTATAAGGCTTGCGTGGACATGGCCAATGAAAGACAACAAATTCTAGAAAATACCACGGTTAGTGAACGATTGACTATCCTTGGCATTACGAGTGCACATTTACAGTAACATGTAATATGCTTGCTCTACTTTGAAATATCGTCCTCTTTAGGGAGACGTTTTGAAGCAAGTGCGTGAACTTATGCTACAATGTGATCAGACAATGAAAGCAGTAACTGTCGCCTATTTTCAAATGCAGCATACTTTTTTGGCTCCGTCACCTATTCAAGTATGATCCAAATCTGTCTATTTCCATAACAAGAACTTCCATCATATAATCCCTTGCGATAATTATCTAATGTTTCAACCACAGTTTCAGACGTTGTGTGAAAATAGTCGTCAATATGAAGCTGGTTCTCAATACTTGAAATTTGTTCAACGTTTCTATGGCTCATTTGCACATGCAGAAACTTCAGTTATTCGACATGAATTTGAACCCTACTCCCCAGACAATAGCAGGTAGTTTTACAAATTAATTAGAAGTAAAACAAAATCTCTGACTCTTGATTAATAATCGGTAACTATTTTCAGATTTGGTGAGAAAGACCGTAGATCAGTTGATTCAGGTGATGCAGTGGAAGGCGGGCCCTTGTCTACTCGAGCTGATAATAGAGGTCTATCAGTGTTTTGAGTTTTAACCATATTACCTAAATTATAATTGTATAAGAAATGCTAAAAGCGGTATTTATTGATTATTGTAGATCGTAACGGTCAAGCAGCCAAAGCATGGAGTCAAGTATCTACTGCATTAGGGAGCGATTCTGATAGCATTGGAAGTAGTCAAAGTAATAAGTCGAGGGATACGTCACCTACTGCTAGTCCACAGGTACCAGTTCGCAGGGTTGGAAGTCATGCTTCGTCTGGCGACGAGCTGGAAGCAGACGGAAGTAAGAATCTTCCTATCAGTGGCGTAGTTCCACAGTTTTCACATATTTATTTACATACTGACCGACCGTCGTATTTTAACATATTGTAGTTGAAAATGGAGTTGGAAACGTTCGACGCCCATACTGCTCAAAAGCAGCCATAACTCATTCATTGAAAAAACTTAAAACTCTAGCTAAATGTCGTGAGTGTGAAGCATACGTATATTTTCAAGGTGTTGAATGTAATCAGGTAAAGCGATATGTTATTAGATTTTTTTGTATTCAAAATTATTTATAATTAAGGCATATGAATAATTTTTTATATTCAGTGTGGTTTAACGTGCCACAAAAAGTGCCTGGAAACATTAGCCATTCAATGTGGTCACAAGAAACTACCCCGCAAGATGACTACGTTTGGAGTAGAGCTCAATAGTCATTTACAAGAAACTCAAGTTCCTGTACCTCATTTAGTCTCAAAATGTGTTAAAGAAATAGACGAACGTGGAAATCAGATAAAGGTAACTGGTGAAAAGTGAGCTTAAAAATGTTTGTTTAAAATAATAGAAAGTCCTTTTTATTTGGTGTAGGGCATATACCGGGTATCTGGAGTCAAATCTCGAATTGAAAAACTTTGTCAGAGTTTTGAAAACGGCGCCAACTTAGTAGATTTATCAGATGTCCATCCGAATGTCATCGCCAACGTTTTAAAGCTTTACCTTAGACAGGTGTGAAAAATATTCAGAGATTTTATATATTTAAACTCTTTAAAATTTTAAATGTGGTGTTTTAGCTTCCAGAACCTCTGATGACATTTAGGTTATACCCAGAGTTCATACGCATAGCCAAGGTTAGTGAACTTGTCTCACATCATCAGCATTTGTAATGTTTGTATTTTTGGTGGCGATATTGGAGTACGCCAGTTTTGTTTTTTATGGTTTACAGGAAATATCGGTTAAAAATAGTGACGAAGAAAAATCGAAATTGATCTTAGAATTGAAGTCAGTGATAATGAAGTTACCTTTGAGCAATCGATCAACGTTGGCCATGTTGGTTCATCACTTGAGACGGTTAGACCTGAGGTCCAAATCTCATCTTGGATAAGGGTTACCTTGTTGTCATTATTTTGTAATTTGTATTCTGTAGGGTGTCCGACCTGTGCACTGATAATAATATGCCACCTAGCAATTTAGGCATTGTGTTTGGCCCGACCCTGTTACGAAGGAGTGAGGGAGGGGTGTCTCTGTCTTCTTTAGTAGACACTGTTCATCAAGCAAAAGTCGTTGAGCTTCTCATTCTTCATGATAAGGAAGTATTTGGAGATGATGGGGCTCGACAACTTGACAAAGAAAGCGCTGGAATGAAACAACAGGACTCGTCGTATTCAGCCCCTACTTCTTTAGATGAAATATACTTGCACGTTACCGATGATAAACCGCTATCGGTGAGTATCAAATAGGGCACATAATAATAAGTTAATTACAAGTGTGTGAAGTGCATGACAGTAATTTAATATTTACGTTATCCAGTCACATCACAAAGGAGGTTTACCACGAGGAGATTCAGCCAAGCTCTCGCTTGATTCACTCTCACAAGATCAATCATCATTTGGTTAGTAGGTCTAAATTTCTGACCACTTATAATCTCAGTTTGAGCAAAAGCAACTTCTAACCCTTTTCCCGCCAATGGCAGAGTCGGGTACCCATCTTACCCCTCTGAATGGACACAAGAGCCATATATTCGACATTGTTTTTCCACACCCGGTTGCCAACCAAAGCTACAACCCCTATGCTTATTTATCGTCGGTCTGCTGTTCGTTGGGGCATTCCACCGACGCCAGGGAGCGAGCTCCTACACCTGGTAATTTTGCCTCATCTACCCGTTGCATAGTAGGAGGGTTCTTTGGCGTGCAAAGGCCGTCGTGCACCTCACGGGACCTGGGTTTTGCTTCGCATCCGAAAGAAGGCACACTCGGGGCCTCTCTCTCTCGCCTGAAAGAAGCCAACCCATCTCGGTTCAGTATGGAGAACCTAGAACTACTGACGCAGTTACCGAGCGTTGCTACCCACTGCACCACCGAGGAGGGTGTGTGCGTAACAAAGCATTTAATTTTTTTTTTTTTTGATTTCAGAAGACGATTGGGTTGGGCCTTCTCATGTGGACGATGACACTAATCGTTGCAGTAGTTTCTCTGACGTATGTTCTCCAGACAAGTTTCCAACTACGTCTAACGTTTCAGCAGAGACCAAGGTGCTATCTAAAGTGGAAGAAATGATTGTTTCACAAGAGACATGTCCAAGTATCTCAGAAGATATCCCAGAAGAATTTCAATCTCCATTAACTAGAAATTATAGTTTACAAGGAGTAGAAAAACAGAAAGTCCTACAGACTTCCGTTCCTCGGTTTCGCAACTTGGGGAGAGGGCGAGGAGTTGCTACTCAAACAGATTTGTCGTTCTTGAGAGATTTGGTGGGGTCGCCTTCATCTGGGTCACGTAAACAGCCATCATCGTCATCTTTCTCGCACACGGCTTCGCTGAAAGGGAAACCACAAACTTCTTCCCTAGAATCTGGTAAAGCAACGTCTAATATCTCTGGAGATGATAATTCACATGAGTGTATCAGTGCTGTTATTACTACTAAAGAAGCATCGAAAAATCTCAAAGAAACTCAGGGCAGAGGACTCCCTCATTATGTCAGGCCGGATACTGCGGAAATGTATAGTTCTTAATTATGATTTCATCTTTGGATTGAGATTGCGCACCTTCCGGAAGTAGACTAATCTTAGTTGTTCTTTTATTTATATTTGTAGAAAAGAGGATGTTGGGGCTACCAATAATTCAAAATCGATTTCTTCCCAAGTCGATCTGGAAAGTTCGGAGTACATTAGTATGCAGGGTGCTAATACTTACGAGACTAGTAAAAGGGTGTCAGATGATGCAAGTCATGGAAATTTTTCACATACTCAAACCAGGCAAGGTGAGTGAGTTAGCTTGTTGATAAATATTCATATATGTTGGTATATATTCCAGTAATTCTCAACTGATAATTTATTGATCTTTAAAGAAGATGCCTCACAAGAATCAAAATCCAATTCCGATGATTATTTAAATCGATATAAATCTCCATACTTGGCTGAAGATCCGTATAAGAGATATTGGGTTGGAGTTGGTAGTTCTGTGCGGAAGAAAGCACCTACTCTAATTCCAGACAAAGCTCAGGAGGTAGAATCCCCACGTTTGTCCAGTCAAGTTCCGTTAAAGGTTGGTGGAAAGGTTGCTACAGCTGCTGCAACATCATCATCATCAGCACTGTCTGCTAAAGAAGCTATCAGTGTCACAGGACATGGTACTTCTTTGCTACAAGCAGATGATTGTGCCGACGTGATTAATAGTGAAACACATCATGGTGATGGTAATAATTTCCAAGAACGAGATTCTAACAATTCTACCGACCCACGGGATTTGATCCAGAAAACGTTGGTGTTATCTGACAAGACCTCTAATAATACTCATAACATTAAGCGTCTAGATCATGAGGAGGCATCTACGTCTTCGACCACTGGTCACGCGTGCGATAACGAGAAGCTTCTTATGCTGTCTACTGGTTTATCACAAGATGATAAAGATGACCTTTCAACAGCAGAGCTTCATTTTGTGTAAATTACAACCATATACTAACCGAACTTCTATTATTATTTGTACATCTTGGAACTATTGGACAACGTTGCTTTGAGACAAAGAGTTTATTCACGGGCAATGAAGAAAAATGGCCTTACTCCAGTTGTTTTTGTGCAAATTATAGTAGTTGTGCTTTCTTGTGTCAAACAGGATCAAGTTCTACTGTCATGAAAAAATGGCAGTGTGACTAGACAACGATATATTGTGAGATTGCCGGATGGAAACAAAAAAAGAAGGCCAGTATCTAAGAAATGTATGAATACTTCCTCCAGTGATTCCTTATAATTCGGAGAGCTTTTCACACAAATTTGAAATTGAAACTGTTGTTCTCCACGGGTTCAGGGACAAGACACTACTTGACAGAAAATCTTTACCTCTGCTCTGTGTGCTAACTACTCATTCATTGATTTCAGACCCTGATAGTACACCTCGTGTAGAGGTAGGGAACATCATCAACTCCACATGGGACCACGAATTTACTTCCCATCAGACAAAAGACGTCGATGAGGCCAGAACTGGACCTAGGTACCATGAACTAAAAGAAGTGTGCAAATATCTTGAGCTGCTGCTACAGCCGGCGTTGGAACTACTGTAGATATTATTTACAGTTTTATTGATGATAATAATAATACACTAATTAAGGAATTATTATCTCTTAGTTTTTAATGCTGTCGAATAATTTAAATAGGAATCAAATCATTATTTCTAGTCACCATTGTGGGGTGTAAAGGCAAAGTAAACCTCGTTTTTTTTGAGGGAAGAGGGGATTCCTAGAATTTTTTAAGGTCACCGAAAGTTAGCAAGAGAATTTCTATATCTGTCTGACCTGCGGGCAAAACGTGCACAATGACTACTATGATTGTGACGTTGGTGCCATGACAGAATGACACCTTTTTTATATATATATATATTTCGTTAATTCGCTGTTAATTGCGGTTAATTCGCTGATATCAGCGAATTAACCAGCTTTATTGTAAATATAAGAAATCTCTCATGAGATGATACTGTAACATCCAGAAATTTGCTGTTGTACTATAAAATTTGATTAGTGTTTCATTTCAGAAGTCGTGAATTGTGTGAGGTTTACAGTATGTGACCAGTGGCGTGCCAGTAGTATCTGGCTTTTTGTTTTGTTGATGTTTTAGGGCCCTACAACTACAATAACATTAGAGCCCCGTCCTCAGCATAGTTCTTATGCAGAGACTGCACAGACACTACGCTAATGCGACGATTATTGGATATTAGCAGTACCCAGTTTTCCCAAGCCGGCCACCCATGTCAGTACTAACGGGGGTTGCGTTGCTTAATTTCAGTGATCAGACGAGAACTGGTGTGTCCAACGCAATAAGCCGCTCCCTTAGTGTCTGCCGCCTGTGTGCAAGACCTTATTCGGCCTATATAAAACATAAGTAACACTAATAATTTGGAAAAAGTAATTTATGAAATTTAGAAGGAAGTCATTAAGAATTGCACCTTTTATATTTTCTTATCCCCTGACATCTTTGGCTCCTGTGTGCGTTGCACAAAACGGTAGTTAGGCCCCCTATGCTAAATGCTTAGTGTTGGGCAGTAAGGAAGAACCACGAGAGGGGAATGCAAGTGGCCGAGATGCGAATTCTGCGTTACATGAGTGGGGTGTGTCGTCCGCTGACAGTCCGCAATGAGTACTTTAGAGGTAGCTTGATGGTGGGCAGCATCGCGGAGAAGATGAGAGAGAATAGGTTGAGGTGGTATGGGCAATGTGATGCCAAGGAGGAGAGGAGGAGCTTATTCGGTACATTATTGGACAGCAGGTAGTTGGTGGCATAAGGAGTGGGGGAGACCAAAGTGGGCGTGGGAGCACGTTGTGCGGAGGGACATGTTTACGTGCGGGTTGGATGATGGAGAATTATGGAGTAGAGGATTAGAACCCGCAGACCCGACCCTGCCATTGGCGGGATAAGAGTGTGATGATGATGATGATGTGTGCTTTGCACACCATGGACACCTTGCCAGCACGCCACTGTATGTAACCGTCAGTTATGTCGATCAATCTTTGGGTATAACAGTATGGGTGTCAATTACACTAATATAACTTACGTATCTCTGAAGTCTCCTATAGTTTTAAAGAGAAAAGGTTGTCATGTTGCCGGTAGTGACAACATGACATAACCTGAATGTTGCTTTAAGTTAGAAAATAGCTATGCTAGTCAAAAAGAAAGCACCTTTTTTTGTTCTTGTAACGTCGGTTTTTACAGTACTTCTGTTATTCTCATATAATGCAATTTGATTTCACATGACCATAAAGTGTAACTCTAACCTCATGTCGTATGGTGTACAAAAACATAAAATTTATTAAAACCTTAACAGATATTAGGTGGCGTACGTTTTGTATCCAGGATCCATGTTGGATAACGTAACTTAACAGTTTCAAAGTGTGTGTGTGGAAGATGGGTGAATTATTGATGAACATGTTAAGTTTTTGTTGATTCAGATGTAACTCACAGGAACTTACGGTGCAGGGGATCAAAACCCCAGTGCCGGAGCCAGTTTTTTTTTTTTGTTTTTTGATGTTTTAGGGCCACCCGCCTCGGTGGCGCAGTGGGTAGTGCGCTCGGTAACTGCGTCATGAGTTGAAGTTTCGATACCGGACTAAGGTGGATTGGCTTTCTTTGGGCGAGAGAGAGAGGTGCCCCGAGTGCACCTTCTTTCGGATAAGAAGTAAAACAGAGGTCCCGTGTGGTGTACGATGGCATTTGCACGTCAAAGAACCCTCTCTACTATGCAACGGGTAGATGAAGCAACAATTTCTAGGTGTAGGAACTCGCCCCCCCCCCCCTCCGGCGTCGGTGGAATTGTCCAACGAACAGTAGATTGACGATAAATAAGCATAGGGGTTGCAGCTTTGGTCGGCAACAGGCTAAGGAAAACTGTCCAATATATCGCCCTTGAGTCCATTCAGAGGGACAAGATGGGTACTCAACCGCGCCATAAGTGGGAAAAGAGGAGTTACTTTGTTGGAGTTTTAGGGCCCTTCAACTACAACGGTCATTAGCGCCCCGTCCACTGCATAGTTCTAATGCAGAGACTGCACAGACAATACACTGATAAGACGATTTTTGGGTATTAGTGGTACAGCGGGGGTGAGCGAGCGGACCCCGGACCGTCGTTATCATGCGTCCGCAATGTCATGAGGATGCAGACCTCGGCTCCCATGGCAGATAATGCATTGAGTGTCTTCTTTGGGATAGGCTGGCATCTCCCTACAGACAACCCGTCCAATATCCCTGCGGGTCCCATCACGAATAGAGGCTGATATCAGGTGGGGTGGACGGGAATGGGTAGATAGGCGGGAGTGGATGGGGCTAGAATCTGCAGACCCTACCCTGCTACAGGCGGGACAAGGGTATTATGATGATGATGATGATATGTAACCCACAGGATCAATGCGGGGGTGGTTAAAGTGGAGACTGGCAAGTGGTATCCGTTATGACCGAAGGGTCTCAATAAAACTGAAGAAGTTTTACAGTACGGTGGCCAAACCAGCTATGCTTTATGACTCGGAATGTTGAGCAGTGAGAAAGATCAGCGAAAAGAGATTGCAAGTGGCTGAAATGTGAATGCTGCGGTATATAAGCGGGGTGTCGAGTGTGGAAACGAATACATTAGAGGCAGCCTAGGGGTGGGGAACATCGCGGAGAAGGTGAGAGAATACCGATCGAATGTTACGGGCATGTGATGAGAAGAGGAGCTAATCAGGACAATTACGGGGATGCAATTTTAGGAATCATCCGGGACGTGGGATGACCAAAGCAGAAGTGGGAACAGGTTATCCGTAGAGCCATGACTGAGTGAGGGGTTGATATGGAATTGGTAGCGAGTGACGGGAGCGGAGGGTTAGAATCTGCAGACCCGACCCTTCAACAGGGGGGAATAAAGATATGATAATGATATATACTGTATGTGTAGGTTTTTGCTTTTGAATAATTCCGGTAAATCACTAATTTGACGTTGGGTTGCGCGATATGCTTAACACAATTGTACAACTGCGACTTCGATTACTAATGTCGTTTCTTCGCTGTGAAGAACAATTGACGGAACGTAAGGAACAAATTTTGGCTTACAGGCAACTCCCATATAGAGATGAGGGTCATATCGACCTTCGGGATACATCAATCCCTGGGCTTCCTTTTTTTCGTTGGTGCTTTAAGGCCTTCAACTACAATGGTCATTAGGGCCAGTCCACTGTGTAGTTGTAATGCAGAGTCTGCACAGACACCACGTTGTTATGATGATTGTTGGGTATTAGTTGTACTCAGTGTTCCCAGACGGTCACCCATGCTAGTACTAGCTGGGGTTGTGTTGCTTGGACTTCCTTTCCTCATCACAGTAATAGTAACTTGCAAGACGGACATTGGGCACCTTGGCCCGTATACCAGATATGCATTGCTTACCAAGTAGTAGTCAGCATGTTCAGCTGCCAGTGGTACTTCATGCAGGTTTGTGTTTTTTTGTTTCGTTGGTGTTTTAGGGCCCTTCAACTACAAGGTCATGAGAGCCCCGTCCACTGTATAGTTCTAGTGCAGAGAATGCACAGACATTGCACTAATGCGACGATTGTTGGGTGCTTAGCGGTACGCAGGTTTCCCAAGGGGCCACCGATGTTAATACTAGGTGGTGTTGCCTTGCTTAATTTCAGTGATCGGACGAGAACTGGTGTGACCAACGCAATATGCCGCTCCCTCCCCCCCCCCCCCCCCCCCCCCCCCGAGTGCATCAATGGAGCGCATTTTTCAACTGATGCACGATACAACTTTGGGCAGTGAGGAAGAGCCACATAAATAACCACGTCTGCTCAAATTAAAACATCAGGCCTCCTGGAGAAAGGGAAGTGGAGTCCTTTGTGATAGGAGGGTCCCAATCAAGTTGAAAAGGAAGTTCTGCAGGGCAGTGGTTAGGCGTGCTGTGCTATATGGATCAGAGTGCTGGGCAGTGAGGAAGAGCCACGTCAACAGAATGCAAGTAGCTGAGCTGGGAATGAGTGGGATGTCGAGAGCTGATTGAATTAGGAATAAGGATATTAGAGGTAGTCTGGGAGTGGTGGATATCGCCGAAAAAAATGAGGGAAAATATGTTGAGATGGTAGGGACACGTAATGAAACAGAGGAGGAGCTCGTTAAGTCCATTTCAGGAATGCAAGTGTTCGGCAGCACCAGGGGCAGGGGGAGACCGAAGCAGACGTGAGAGCAGGTTGTCCATAAGGCTATGGCAGTGTGTGAGGTGGAGGGGTAGAACCCGCAAACCTGACCCTGCCACAGGCGGGTCCTGTGCTGGATGGACACACATTCATGCTATAAGGTACAGTAGGTACGAAGTCCCAAGTTTTGTTCTTCGCTCGTCAGGAAAGCATATCTCACCACCTCTACTTGGGGGGGGGCACTCACCAAAAGCCCACGTCCCGCTTTGCCCTCTGGTAAAATCTGGCATCTTTTCACTGATGCAACTTGACCTCCCCACGCAAAACGCGAGATAGCTTACTGTGTTCATGTTGTTGTATCACTTTGCAGTAAAAATGAAAATAAATTACTGTAGTAAACTTTTTTAAAAAAAAAAATAGATCGCCAAACGTACTTCCCCTACAACATATACCGGTACCTTATGTCGATTGTATTGCACAGGACTGCAAGAATACGCAACTTGATTAGCGTTGGTTATGTAACAGTGACGCTTCGGCTTTGGTCTTGTTGGTAGGGGGGCGATGTTATGTAGGTGCTTGGAAATATATTCATGAAATGAGTATTTGTGAAGGCAATGGCGGTTAGTGATGTTTTCGAATTTGTTGTGTAAATTAACTCGAAGAGGGCTTCCTACTATGGAGGAAGCAGAAAGGGGGAATGAAACGACGACACCGGTAGAAGTAGATTCTTATAACGAATTATTGATTGAGAGAGACAACCAAGTGGACTGGTCGAACGATGACACTGCGATTGCATTTCAAAGAGTGGAATCCGATCAAGTAATTTATCAAGCTCGAAAAAAGAGGGCCAAAATGATAGGCAAATACTTAATGGGAGATTTACTCGGAGAGGGTTCCTACGGAAAAGTAAAAGAAGTACTAGACGAAGACAATTTATGTAGGTTAGCAGTTAAAATCCTGAAATCGAGGAAGTTGAGAAAGATTCCTAATGGAGCACAGAATGTGCAAAGGTAATAATATCTTACCATGATTTTGTACTGTATATATATTACTGAAGTTGTATTGCATTGGTATAACTAGCCATTTCAATTTAAATATTAGGAACGATTCTTATAGTTAACTGTTTATTTCAACTCTCGTTTAATATCTCACTTTATCCTTGTAGGCTTTCATTGAGATATAATTGAAATAGCTAGGTCACCTTGTTAACTGCTTTTAAGATTCATTATCCTTTGAAGCGATTATTCTTTCACATTCATTAGGTTTTAAACTGCCATGACTTGACTTTCATGTCTCATATAATCATTATTTATCACATTTGTTTGTGTAACTTTGAAGTTTAGTTTAATCTTAATTTTTTTTACCTCGTGGCCAAAATTACAAGTTCTAGAACGTTTCCTGGTCTAATGTTATTGTGAACTCATCATGAATAACAATCAATGTACACGAGCATCACTTCTGGTCATTTTATTTGCAGAGAAATTCGACTCTTACGTAGACTACATCATCGAAACGTCATTAAATTATTAGACGTGTTATATAATGAAGAAAAACAAAAAATGTAAGATTTCATTTGGTGTATAAAAGCATAAGGCACCTAGAAAACACTTATTACAGTATTTGTGTTTTAAAGGTATATGGTAATGGAATACTGCGTGAGTGGATTACAAGAACTTCTGGAAAGTGTGCCAGAAAATAAACTTCCAATTTGGCAAGCTCATGGGTATGGTTTTCATTAACAGAAATTGCTATTTTATGAGTATCAGTATTACGTAAACAGAAACGTTTCATTTTAGGTATTTTTGTCAGCTATTAGAAGGTCTACAGTATCTACACGGTCAAGGGATCATTCATAAAGATATTAAGCCAGGCAATCTACTATTAACTAATGATGGTACCTTAAAAATATCAGATCTTGGAGTTGCCGAGGTAAGAACTGTTGGTATAAAATAAATATAATTCAGTAAACTGTTCTGGTGAAGTACTTATTGCTTACTGCACTTGTTTAAGGCTCTAGATCCATTTTCTTTGGATGACACTTGCCTCACAAGTCAAGGATCACCAGCTTTTCAACCTCCCGAAATTGCCAGTGGGGCAGACAGTTTCTCAGGATTTAAAGTTGACATTTGGTCTTCAGGGGTAACATTGTAAGTGGACACCAACTTTATTTTGTTAAACTGGGGGAAATAAAGTGCATGCATTGCGTTGGCTTAGAATGCTTTTCAAATGTCCAGTTGACGTTAATTAGAATGGTATTTCCAGATATAATATAACGACTGGAAAATACCCATTTGAGGGTGACAATATTTATAAACTCTATGAGAACATCGGTAAAGGAGTTTACACTATGCCAACAGAACTGGATGAAATGCTGCAGAACTTAATACAGGGTAAAGATATTTATAAATATAGATAATCTTATTTCATTTGTTGTTGGATTGTACGGATATGTTACATCTGTCTGCAAAACTTTATCTAGGAATGTTACAAAAGTGTCCTCAAGATCGATTCAGTTTGGAAGACGTACGGCATCATGAGTAAGTTAAACTAACTTGAATTGTAAGCTGTTGTGGCTGTTTTGTTAATGCCATTTGTTTTATAAAATATAAAGTTGGGTGAGGAAAAAGCATCCTTGTACCACCAAGAGTGTTGCTATACCACCATCATCAACTGGGGATGAATTTCGATGTATGACAGTGATTCCCTATCTAGAGGACTTGCATTATGGTAAAGATGAAGACAAAGATGATAGGTTGGAATTTTATACAGAAAGGGACATAAACGGTGAGTAGTACATGTTGTCTTGAATAACCAACTAGGCCAAATTGTGATGCTTGTAATTTGGTGCGCACTAGGTGGTAGTTCTTTAGACTAAAGCCTCAATCGTCTGCTTTAATATATTAAATGTGTTTCAGAACAATGCAATTCAAACGCGTTTGGCATGACGACCAAAGAACAAGAAATGAACCATTCTTCATTGGGAAAGTTTGAAGTCGGCGGAAAGAAAGCCAAAAAGAAAACTACTAGTTGTATCAGTGTTCGTAAATTTGGTTCATGTAAGCAGTCCTGATGTCCTTGATTTAGTTCTCAAGTGGTTTCATTGATCATCACGTCCGTGGTTACTAACGATTTTTGTTAGCAACGCTGTGGACCTATGGGGATTTCAGAATGAATTTCATTCAGCAGGAAAAAGTTGAAGAATCTACATTTGTGTGCGCTGTAAGGGGAAATTTTGAGACATGACTGCACTAAGCCCCTTCTGACTGTGATGATATATACATATATATATATATATATATTTTTCTTTCTTTCTTTTTTTTTTCTTTTGTCATAATAATTTCAGATTCTCTGTGTGCGTGTGTGTGTGTGAGGGAAGAGTATGAATTAGGTTTAAAAACAAAAAGGTTGCATGCGTTTTAAATCCTCTTTAAATCTTCAGCCGTGTCCAATGAAAATGACTGTATTCAAAATTAGCAAGTTATTTTCGTGCTCTTGTCAAATTTAAAAGTCAATATAAAATAGCGCTTGTCTTAATTTTTATAGTCCTTAATATGGACATTGAATGCCTTCGCTGTGCAACATATCATCTTGTATTGGAACCATCACTGCCACCATTGATGCCTCATTAATTATTAAATTGATAGAACAATTAAATTTGAGCAAAAATTTCGGACTGGAATTGGTGTTCGGTTGCTACGTTTGTGTGGACGAGGGCAGGGTTGCCAGGTGGCGCTTTTGCTACTTCGTGTTATGAAGACGCTATGTGGAACAGTGCGCTTGGCCTTCATAAGTATTTCTTTATTGGCTTTATTTTATTTACAATATTAGTAGAATGTAATGCTTTTATTGAAGGAATATACTGTGGAACAAATAACTGCTATGACGGTAAGTCTTGTAACAATATACTAATTAACTTGTTAGGTGCTGGCGCTCAAAACATTAATACTGTTTTTGACGTATTACTCTGGTGATTATCACTGCCACATTTCACTTCAATATTGATGGTTTGTTTCTTGCAGTGCTTGAAGTATCCAGAGATGCAACCAAGGTAATTATTTTATTGGGTGCATAATAACTGTTTCGTTTATTTTACACTGTTGATTAGCGACTTTTTGTCCTTTAAATTAGGCCCAAATCAGTAAAGCTTATAGGCAACTCGCAAAAAAGTACCATCCTGATGTACATACGTCTAAAGTAATTATTAGATTATGCATTTATTTTCTTACATTTCTATTAATTGTAATTGATTTTACAATTTATTTATTGAATGGACTATTTTAGGATTCCAAGTTGAAAGCTTCGGAGAAGTTTACGGAAATTGCCACCGCTTACGAGGTTTTAATCTTCTTTCTTTGATTCCCCTTTTCTACATATTGGCAGTGTTTTCCATTCATGAGTCTGGAATTTCGACGTTGAATCATAAGAGTGGGAGAAATAAGACGGGGATAGAGTAGAGAAACAATGTGGGAGAGCAAAAGTAATAAAATAAACGATGTGGGAGATCGAAATCGATAAGAGTAGAAAGACAAAAGGGGAAGAAAGGCCCTGGGACCTTGATGGACTAACTTTTGGACGGTGGTCTCACATAGGATTTGAGTGGGGAGATGGGAGCTTGTATTTTACCTTCAGAAACCATACGAAGAATACGAGATTCTAAAACTTTAAAGTTGAATGTTTTGACAATTATTTCCGTCTTATAATTCAAATCGCAATTTAGATTTTACGCGATGAGGACTCCAGAAAAGACTATGATTATATGTTGGATCATCCAGATGAATATTACAGGAATTACTATCAGTATTATCGTAGAAGATTGGCCCCTAAAGTCGACGTTAGGATAGTAATCATTGTAGCAATCACAGTGATCTCAGTCGTTCAGGTGCTCCAAAAATTCAAGACTGTTATATAATTGCGAATTTTCTTTAAAAATAACCATTCTTGTTTTACTTGCGGAAATTTTAGTATTTCATTGGCTGGCAAAGGTATAATACAGCAATAGATTATTTTGCTTCGACCGAGAAATATCGTCAACAGGTAAAAATTTAACTTTGCGATTTTAATACATCTTCATTGTTTGCTTTCTTTCATAATCATTTCATATCCAGGCGTTGCGCGTTATTGAAAAAGATGTGGTGCTACTACAAAAGACCAAAGGAAAGGCAAAATTGACAAAGGTAAGCATTTACTTGTTTGTAGATACATGGTGTAAACGAATAGTAGCCCGATGATAAATAAACATAGGAGTTGCAGCTTTGGTCGGCAGCCGACTGCGTAAAAATACCGTCTAATACTGTATATCACCCGTATGTCCATTGAGAGGGACAAGATGGGTACCCGACCCTGCCATGGGCGGGAAAAGGGTTAGGAGTTGCTTTTGTTTTGTAGATACGTGGTATAATTTGGTTGTTACCTTCACGTAGTATATATAAGTTTATACTTATTTGTAGGATGAATTGAAACGAGAGAAAGAGAAACGAATTAGACAGGTCGTCGAAGATAAAATGGACATTAGGTTGTGTTAATATGATTGAATAATAACTGGTTGTAAACCTTGTGCTGTAATCAATTCGGTGAATACTAATATCAGGTTTCGTCATTTAAAGAGGTGGCTATGCTAGACCGAGCATTAAAAATGTACTCTGGATTCAGATACTCCTTTTACCATTTTCTGCGCTGTCATACGTGAAGTGGTATGGTTCATGGGTGTGGAAATTTTACATCAAAAAAGAGGAATATGGTGAAGAAGAAAAGTTGTATCTCATTCGAAAACACCTCGGTTTAGGTGAATTGCATTTCAGCGTAAGTCGTGTTGTTGGACATTTTGCATTAATAAATGACATAACTGGATTTTTAATAGTTTTTTTTGTTAACCACTACAGGCGCTGGAGGATGAAAAGCATAAAGAGTATCTTGAAAAGAAGCTATGGATTACAGAAAACTTTAATGTACGTATTTAATATACATTTAGCGTATTGTAACTTATGAAAATCGATTTATAGCGTTGCATTAAAATTATTTGAAAAGGAATGGAAAAAAATTCAAGAAGAGGAGGCCAGAATAAAACTCGCCGAAGATCCTAAAGCCAAAAGATATCGCCGATACATGAGAACTCATGGTCCCGGGCAAATAACTTTCGCAGAATGAGTGTTACTTGTATTATCACGTTGCTCAGGTTTTTCTAATAATAACTCAAATGTTATGTTTATATATTTTGTTGTATTTTTCTAAAATCGAACAGGCTTGGATATGAGCTTACGTGACACTGGTATTGGAAGTGAAAGTAAATAAGTTGAATATGGCATGAAAATTATTGATAGCATCTTCCTTTCAAGAATGAAAGTAAAGCGTTGTCAACTTCACTCAAGAATCGGCCAGTTAGCTTGAGACATCTTGTGGGAAATGGTCAGGGCTGCTGCAAACAAGAGGCGCAAAGGGCGGCACAATGTTATTACTCCTGTTAAATTTAAATTATTATTAAGGGTGGTAATTTAATGCTTTTCGGCTAACCGTTTTTCGGTTAGTTAATGAAACCATGTGTACTTTTACATTCTGTAAGAAAGGACTTATTTTCTGGATCGGGCAAGCAGCGGCTGTATTGCGTTGGACACACCAGTTCTCGTCTGACCATTGAAGTTATGCAACGCGACCCCAGTTACTACAAATATGGGCGGTCACTTGGGAACACTGGGTACCACTAATACCCAAAAATCGTCTTAAGGCGTAGTGCCTGTGCAGATTCTGCATTGGAACTACGCAGTGGACGGGCCGCTAATGACCTTTGTAGTTGAAGGGCCCTAAAACGCGTATCGCCCTAAATTGGGCTTATAGATACTTGCATTTAGCTTAGATGTAAAAATGACTAACTGATAAGTATTTTCCGATAGTTCACAGTAATTAGTTTGGCCAATATTATCATTAAACATGGTATCTTTATGGGAGATCGAGGACTTGCAGGCACCACGACCCTGTCATAAATGGGTCGACTACAAGTCGAATGTAGGAAATAAATTAGATTTGTCTCTCTCTCCTTGAGGCATGATTACCAACCTATTGTGGTGGAGAAGTTTTGTCCCAAGAGGAGAAGAGCAGTAGGTGTAACACCACGTATATCTCGCAAATGGAAATCGACCCCAATCATGTTTTTCACTCACCAAGGATAAGTACCTATTTTCTACAAAGCATTTGTGGTATTTCTGTTCAGGAGGCGTGGTAGTAAAGAATTTAGCTTTATTACTCTCAAATTTTCAGAATCAAAACTAGCAGCTAACATTATGTTTGCTATTTGTAGATGGCAGTTAATTTTGAATGATAATACCAAAGTTTTATGAGAGTGGCCGTATTGCGTTGAACGCGCTAGTTCTCGTCGGATCACTGAAGTTAAACAACGCAACGTCAGCTAGTACTAACATCGGTAATGCTTGGGAATATTGGGTACTGCTAATACCCAGATCGTCGTAACAGCGTAGTGTCTGTGCAGACTGCGTTAGCACTACTCAGGGGACGGGGTTCCATTGTAGATGAAACACCAATGATACAACAGTCGAAGTTCTATTGATTGACCGGTTGACTTAACACAGAAAGTAATCTAAAACAATGACTATAGTGCACCTTGTAATGAACCTACGACCAGCATCCGGTCTGGGTCGATCTGCACTTGTTAGTCATTAGAACCCTTTCCAAGCGTCCGGTCAGTCGACATTTACCCAGCGCCTTCGCCACGCGCTGATCGAGTGCTTCCTGAGGTCGGACAGGAGGGGGTGTAACAATATCTCGGCTGGTGGAACAGATGGTAGTACACAACGCCTAGAGGATCCAAATTCAATCCCTAACAATAGCGACCGTATGTTAGCAGTGGTAGGTGGTCTTAGTATCGACACTCCAGATGTTGGTGGTAACTCCTTTCTACAATTGACTTGTGAGTTCTGTTCTATCCTGACAGAGTACTGCCTCAGGCTCGCTGTAACATTTATGAATGTGGTTGATTGAAAGCCGATGGACAGAGCGGTTACCCTGAATGACATGTGAGACGTTTTCTCGTACCAGTGCGGGCACAGAGGCTTAGTAGTAAAAGGAGGCTACTCAGTGGGCATTAATTTGGAATTGAGAAGTACCTGCAAATTTTAATTGATTTTGGTTTTAATATTTCCAGCAGTTGTGACTTAACATATTTAAAGTATTGGTGGTGGTGGTGTGACGCATCATAGAAATTTGACTTTATACATATTCTGTGTCAATTTGTGAATGTTGTAGTTACTATTTATAAGGTTATGGGTGTGTGATGTTTAGATTTTTTTTCGTATTAAATGTTAGCTCCACCTTGTTTGGCTGTATGCCCAACCAGTTACAAGGTTTCATCTTCTAGACGCAGGCAGAATATAGGCCTAGGTCTTTGTGGCCCCTTTCTCAAAACTGCAGCAAGTTGTGCCTCTTCACTTGTAGTCACCACACTTGATGAAACATGGTTGGGATATATGCTTCATATGTCTTCAAGAAAAGTAGACAAAGAAGATCTTTGAAAGATTAAGAGATGATTTGATGAAGATCAGCGATCTCATTATCAGTTGGATATCTGCTCAAATTTTACCAAAATTCCAACAGAAGACATTTAACAGATGCAAGTAATTCTACCGGCATTCCTCAATGATTGTTTCTTGTGCCATGTGTCTAGTCGTGTGCAGGATACTACGAATGTGTGCACTGTGCCCTTACTTCATACATGGTATGTAGTTGTTATTATATTAGTTTGCATTAATGATCGATATTAATCATATTGAATGTTGGCTACTATGTTTTTCTCCTAAAGATTACTCGGAGACTAATCGGTATCAAAATCTACATAAAAACCAACAAGGATAATATTTCTGTAAGATCACTGTAGTGTAGAGACATTTCCTGAAGAATTTTTCACAATTTTTATCTATCCTTCATGCACTTCATGAGTGTTTGAGCAACCAAAAACTAGGTTATTGAATGCTAAATTTGTTGCTTAGTTGCTGGCAACTACCGAAAGCTACCAGCAGTAACAAAGTGGTAGAGAAAAGAAGGGCACCTCGTAAAGATTTTTTCTTTTCCATAGGAGAAAAAAAACTTTCTTCTTCCTGTTTGTTTCAAAGTGTCGTTTTTGTATTAAAGCTCTCTTCAAAAATAACAACTTGACCAATTTGACATCTTGCACTGAAATGTTGCGTATTTTGAGTCTTTTGAGAATTACTGTTCCTGTTTCCATCCAATAATATTCGACAAAACCCAACCCCGTCTATATATACTACAATTCAAATTTTTCAGCCTGACATTTTGTGCTCTGCAGGTTCTGTTCCATATGGCATTCATTACTCAATTTCATTGAATGAACACTTGTTTATTTTTACCAGCAGTCTGTTCAGTTTACAGTTCGCGTTCATTTAAAAAGTAATACTCCTAGTACGCGGAGTTTATAGTGCATATACTGAAATGGAGCAGTTTTTTATATGCACACTGAAAGCTTTTTTTTTATTTAACTGTAGGTACTTGGTTTTATTTAAATTTTTTGGCATTTACACGTGTAAACAAAATTTTCTTGTTTAAAACTAGAGAGCACTACTAAAATTTGTCATCTGTAAGCAATATGAAATATATCGAGAAATGTAATTAAGCCTACTAGTTAATGCACCTTTGTTTGTGTATTTTGCTTTTTCAGTTCCCCGATTAAAGGCTTATTATAGGAGTATGAATATTAATACAATAGAACGCTAAGCTATTTACTTCCGGTTGAATCATAAACACGGATGTTCCATTCACGAGAATACACATGAAACCCGGATTGAATTTTAGGCCTATTAAAGAAAGAATTCTTAATTCCATATTTGTGCTTGAAAGATGTCCCTAAGACCCGGTGGAGGTTCTGGACAAGAATTTAAGGCCCACTTTGTTTCTTTGTTGGTGTTTTAGGGCCCTTCAACTACAAGGTCATTAGAGCCCCGTCCACAGCGTAGTTCTGATGCAGAGACTGCACAGACACTACGCAAATGCGACGATTTTTGGGTATCAGCAGTACCCAGTTTTCTCAAGCGGCCACCCAAGTCAATACTAGCTGGGGTTGTGTTGCTTAACTTCAGTAATCAGACGAAAACTGGTGTGTCCAACGCAATTCGCCGCTCTTAAGGCCCACTGTGTCTCAAGGAGGCTGCTAATAGAGTTGTGACGTTAGATGCAGAATGGTTAGCCCTGTCAAAATGAATGTCTAACTTTTTTGATAAAATCGACAATCAAATATCGACTTTCCAGGATTATATGTAGTTAATGTAATTTATGTCCAATAGTCATTTTTACAGTATTCTTTTCTCTCTATTTTTCCTTACAGAATTTTAAATTGCTTAGTTGGCAACCGGTTACTTGTTGCTGACTGCTTCCCCAGTGTTGGTGAAGTCTTGAATCTATTCAAAAGGAGAAGAAGCTGTGTGAAGAAGATGTCTTCAGTGACAGCATCACTGTCGTCTTCGTCCCTATTACAATCTCAAGGAGATTTCAAGATTTATTTTGAAGCTTCTGTGACTGATATTAAAAGTAGAGCCATAATGGGACACCAAAATGAATTGTCATCATCGTCGACTTCAGCAAGTTTAAAACAGAGGCGTAAGTCTGTGTGTCTCGGGACAGGTTGCATCCAATTTGAACAAGAGGAACGGATGAAATCCCTTGCATCGTATTCGTCGGAACCAGAATTGAATCCTATCAAGTCGACGTGCAAAACAAATAGGCCATTCAGGGTCCCAGTGTCTCATTTGCAATCGAATTTTCGTCTACCACCAGTGACCACCTTAAGGAGACCATCTACGACCAGTTCAGCCCTTGACAGTGGAGTTTGTCGAGGTAAATGGTCAGATAAAGATTTTACTGATCAAACCACAAACAAATGGACAGTGACTTCCGTTTCAAAGAAAAACGATGATCAACCTAATAATAAAGATCGTGAGACATCCATTGGTCATCATCCTAGTGCTGACGACATTGGTGAGTTTATTTCTTCTTTATCCTAATTTTAGTTGCACTAAATATGGAACAACGAGCCCTAAGGAAATGCCTCATTGTGTTGATCAAATCCATGCTTTGATGGAAATTTTCAGGCAGAGTGCTGTATTTGGCAGAAAATTTCAATAAAAAAAGATACACATTTTTCCCCCACATGAAATAGATTGAAATATTATACTCTATCCATAAAATGTGGGGGATAGGGAACTTCGTCGCCCTGTTTTGCGGAGCATGTGCCTCAAAAGTGCAACTTCATAGTCACACACTTGGCGTTTCAAATGTTTGTTAATGCCAATTAATTCAACATGTCTCTCAACCCTATTTTATGCAGTTAATCGTTTTACTACGTAAAAAGAAGCTCTCCAATAAATGCCCAACGAGGATCATTTTTGGCACTTGGTAAAGGGTTGATGTAAGCTACCTCTTTGTTGACTAATTTAGCAGAAACAATTGGAGTTAGAAGAAAAACACTTTTTTCACAACACAGAACTTTTGATGTCGAATTAATTGCCATGAGATTTACATGATCACTGTGGAATTCAAACACTTCATGCCGAGTGTCATTGGTCAACTTAATGACCATCTAGCACTTTTGTTTTGTTGGTGTTTTAGGGCCTTTCAACTAGTGGTCGCTAGAGTTCCGTCCACTGCGTAGTTCTAATGCAGTGTCTGCACTAGTCTGCACAGACACTACGCTGTTACGAGGATTTTTTGGGGTATTAGCAGTACCCAGTGTTCCCAGTTGTTGTTTGTTAGTGTTTTAGCGCCCTTCAACTACAAGGTCATTAGAGCCCCATCCACTGTGTAGTTCTGATGCAGAGACTGCACAGACACTACACTAATGCGACGATTTTTGGATACTAGCTGTACCCAGTTTTTCCAAGTGGCTACCCAAGTCAGTACTAGCTGGGGCTGTGTTGCTTAACTTCAATGATCAGACAAGAACTGGTGTGTCCAACGCAATACAGCCGCTCCACCATCTAGCACTGAAGTGGACAAACTTTTCCTTATGTGGGCCATATTATACTGAATGTAGCTCCTCGCTCTAATTAATGACTCATTTTTGACAAGAAATCATTACAGGCCGGACAATAGATCTAGTGGGCGGTAATTTGCCCACCTTACCACTCCGACACCTTGCAGGCACAGAAGAAGACAAAAATGCATACAATACACGAAGGGCAGGCAGGTTTCCGAAATGGGCGACATACCAAGTTGACTAGGACCCATGCCTGGGTTAATATCCGTGACGAATCAAGGGCTGTGAATTTTCATCTAATCTGGGTCCCTCAGGAAAGGCAGCTGATTCTCGTTATTATCTCACAAAATTTAGCTACCTATTTTGCAGTTCTAATGCTAGAAATTTGGGAATGCATGCATGTCGCCAGAAACCTGCCTCGGTGGCGCTTGGTAACTGCGTCAGTAGTTCTAGGTTCTATACTGGACCGAGGCGGGTTGGCTTCTTTCGGGCGAGAGAGAGCCTTCCGGATGAGAAGTGAAACCGAGGTGCTGTGTGGTGTACGATGGCATTTGCACGTCAAAGAACCCTCTCTACTATGTAACGGGTAGATGAGGCAAAATTTCCTGGTGTAGGAGCTCGCCCCCTGGCGTCGGTGGAATGCCCCAACGAACAGTAGACCGACGATAATTAAGTATAGGGGTTGCAGCTTTGGCCGGCAACCGGCTGCGGAAAAACACTGTCCAATAGATCGTCTTTGTGTCCATTCAGAGGGACAAGATGGGTACCCGGCCCTGCCATAGGCGGAAAAAGGGTTAGGAGTTGCTTTGTTATGCGTATCGCCAGTGATGTCGATCAGGCACAACCGCCCCGGATTTATGATTGCTGACACCTTAAACCAGGGGTTTCCAAAGCGCGCGCCGCCACTCCCTCGCAGGGGGTCGCGAATATCCCACATATGAGTACGGGGAGCCAACACAAGAATGAAAAGGTACGGACTAAGTGTTGAACCTTAGTGCACCCCAACCTTCAGTTGGAGGCCTCTAATAGAGGGATTGACAAAGTGTGCGGTTGCCTCAGAGGTGCGCCGCGAACCTCAAAAGTTTGGGAACCCTTGCCATAAACTATAACTTACCTACCTTGCAAGAGGAATACCTTCATTTGGTAACTTCGAGTTCCGCTTGGTACCTGGAGCACAAAGGCGAACTTTTTAACAGTTGCCACAGTTCTTCTAAAAGAAGTCCTGCAACTAACAATGTAACCTTCCCCTGTCACTGCCCCTTCGTACCTTACCACGTGTGTCCCTAGACTTAAGCCTATTCAGCCTTATGCCACTGTATTTAGTGCCTGGCATTTTTAAAGTCCTAAACGAATTCATAGGCCTAGATTGATGACTCAGCTTGCTTGATGCTGGAGTTCGAAATATGCAGATTCTCCCCGGCCCACCTTGGCTGAGGTGAGTGGTTTACTCCTCGATAAGGGGATGACCTAAAGTCTGTCCTTCTTCACATATAGAAAGTAAAGATGCGAATCTGTGTGTGGATGTGTGATGTCACCTGCCCTTCCACAAAACCTGAGCACACATATCTGGCAGAATTATCATCATTCCTAACCCCTTTCCCGCCTGTGGCTCTAATGCTACGTCGCTCGTCGTCGTGGGCCGCAAGGGAAGAGTCGAGGTCCTACGTCCGAAAATTTTGCCCATCGTTAAGACTTTCATTCCTGTCCGATGGAATACGCATTTAGGGCTTCCATCTAGCCGGAAAGTCATTTGCCTAGGCCGTGATCGAATCTACAACTATGAATGGACATATTTAACCACTGAGTCACCGAGACTGACCATCTGGTAGAGCCAGGGTCTGAAAAGGTTATCTATATAGTGGCCCGTTGTAAGATGACATTATTTTGGTTTATTATGTCACTAGCGACTCTGTCCTATGGTAGGAAGATACGTTGGACACACCAGTTCTCGTTTAATCACGTTTTTTTGGTTCGCTGGTGTTTTAGGGCCCCTCAGCCACAAGGTCATTAGAGCGCCGTCCACTGCGGAGTTCTAATGCAGAGACTGCACATACACTACACTAATGCGACGATTTTTGGGTATTAGCAGTACCCAGTTTTCCCAAGGTGCCACCCATGTCAGTACTAACTGGGGTTGTGTTGCAAACTTCAATGATCAGACGAGAACTGGTGTGTCCAACGCAATAAGCCGCTCACCTCGTCTAATCACTGAAGTTAAACGACGCAACCCCAGCTAGTACTAGCATGGGTGACCGCTGGGAACACTGAGTACTGCTAATATTCAAAAAATCGTTGTAACAGCGTAGTGTCTGTCCAGTCTCTGCATTAGAACTACACAATGGCAACTACAACATGACCGTTGTAGTTGAAGGGTCCTAAAATGCCAACGAAACAAGCTGTTACTTACAAATATGAAATTGAGAGTTGATGGGCTAAAGTATAGGGCTACTGTGGCCCGAGAAGGAATTTGATTAAAATATAGACAAGCAGTTGACTATAGCCAAGAGCCAGGGTTGGGGGGCTTAGAGAGTTAACTGGTAAGCAGTTCAAGAAAGTAGTATTCTATAGTTCCCGGAAAGCAGATTGCTCGTCCTCCTCCTACTACAGATCATTTTTTTTTGACTTTGGCTATGATAGGTCCCTGTCCGTTCAGAGACCCCCTAAACGATATTGAAAGAGGTGTTGATATATGAATGGGTTCGCTTACTTAACCTCTGTGGCTTTTTGTGAATGAGTTGGGGGAAATCATTTGCAACAAAAAGTGGGAGGAGGATCAAGTTTTGGTGGAAAGAGTGACGATTTGGGGAAAAAGAAGTATTGGAGAAAGAGCGGGAGGGTGAGATTGCATAAGGCAAGGGCTCTGCTAGGTGGGGGGACGGGGACAAGGAGATCAAATGCAGTTCTAACTTCCTATATTTTTGTTGTGACGCTTCCTGTTCAATCCATGGGCCATTCCCTCTTAATTTGTGAATTTCAGCATCCATTTCATGTCTACTAGCTCCTACTCAGGCCGTCCTTTGCTCCCTTCTCCTCCCCCTCCTGCCTTCTTCGAGGGCTGAAACTTTTGCGTTAAGAAGCCCCTAGTAGAACCCCTGTTATTTTAAGAGGATTTACGAATTGTTAGTGGGTGTAATGGAGAGTGGTGGGGATTGTGTTGAGTGTAAAGTAAATGCCCAAGAAATACAGACCCTTATTTCGGGGATGCGTGATTTTTTGGTTTCTTCAGGGAGGTCGCCCTGGTGGAGGTAGAAATGTCTTCTTCTTCTTCTCGAAGGGGGTAACTTATGGTGCCTGACGTATACATTTTTTTTTAGATATCAGTTATTTGCGACTTTATATATAGTTAATTTTTTTGTTGTTGTTGTTGTTTCATTCTGCTGCTTTCTTAGATAGGATCTAGTGCATGGGCCTGGAGGAGTACCACGCGTAAGGCGTGTGCAAGGACCTGAGCTTGCACACGTGCGAGGGCTATGGTTATCTGGAGGCCTCCACCGAGGGCATCGAATGTCTCAAAGTGACAAACAAAGCTCATCGTTTTCATTGAAAGATCACTTTTCTCGCAGAGGTTTCGTTTTTTATATCCATATATATATCTATAATTCGACATCATCTTAATGGATACTAGTCTCTTTTACTGAATTTCAGAGACGGAGGACGTGGTCACATGAATAAACATCAACCTCCCCGATTTACACCAAACATATCACAAGAATCTATCTTAACTGCTTAGTGGCATATGGGGCGTGACCCAACAACACTCGTTGATCTCTGCGCGGGTCTTGCAGCTCCCTAGTCGCTTTTTCAATGGTTTTGTTTCGGGAAGAGAAAATATACACACACCATGTCCAGTCAGCTTATTATTACCCCCTTCCTCCTCCTTTCTTCCTTCATATTTCATCAGTAAATACTAGGGAGCGACTGTATTGCTATGGACACACCAGTTGTCGCCTGATCACTCAAGTTAAGCAACGCAACACCCAGTTAGTCCTGACATGGGTGGTCGATTGGGAAAACTGGGTACTGCTAATACCCAAAAATCGTCGCATTGGTGTAGTGTCTGTGCAGTCTCTGCATAAGAACTATGCTGTGGACGGGACTCTAATGACCTTGTAGTTGAAGGGCCCTAAAACACCAACAAACAAATTCATATTTCATCAATAAATACTAGGGAGCGGCTGTATTGCTATGGACACACCAGTTCTCGTCTGATCACTGAAGTTAAGCAACGCAACCCCAGTTAGTACTAACATTGGTAGCCGCTTGGGAACACTGAGTACCGTTAATTACTCAAAAATTGTCGTAACAGCATAGTGTGTGGACAGATTCTGCATTAGAACTATGCAGTGGACGGGGATGTAATGACCATTGTAGTTGAAGGGCCCTAATACACTAACGAAACAAAACACTAAATACTAATTAGAGTCTTGTTTTAGGGCCCTTCAACTGTAAAGGTCATTAGAGCCCCGTCCACTGCGTAGTTCTAATGCAAAGACTGCACAAACACTACGCTGATGCGACGATTTTTTGGGGGGGGGCGGTAGAAGTACCCAGATTTCCAAAGTGGCCACCCATGTTAGTACTAACTGGGATTGCGTTGCTTAACGTCAGTGATCTGACGAGAACTGGTGCCTCCAACGCAATAAGCCGCTCCCTTCGTCTAATCACTGAAGTTAAACGACGCAAACCCAGCTAGTACTAGTATGGGTGACCGCTGGGAACACTGAGTATTGCTAATACCCAAAAAGTCGTCGTAACAGCGTAGTGTCTGTACAGTCTCTGCATCAGAACTACATAGTGGACGGGGCTCAAAGTGCAGACCCGACCCTGCCTCGGGCAAGATAAAGGAAAGACAAGGAAGCCACATGCACAGCTTCCCGCAGTCCCACTCGTCCTAGGAGGCGAAAGAAACCATTTGTGTTAGCCAGGAACGAGCCTACAACCATAAACTCAGCAAGTCAAGTATCGTTTACCAGTTATCACTGAGGCACCAAGACAGACGAAACGAAGACCATACGCCAATAGGAAATAAGTATTTGGCAAAACCTGTGTAGCAGGCATTTCTTCAGTCAAAATGCCAGACTGGCCCAAATAGGAAGGTAGTACCTAGATATTAGAAGGAGGAAGGTATAAATAGAATCCAAAGATGACAGAAAGGCGTAAAGGGAATAAGAGGGACAAAACGAAAAACACCAGCACCTCACAAATAAATTATTGAACAATGGATTTTTTTTAAAAACCTGCATGACCCACCGACTCGTCTGTCCTGGTGAATCAGTGGGTTGCTTGCTTGATTCGTGAGGAGCTCGAAGTTAAATCCAGGACGAGGAAGAAAAGTCCCAGGTGTGGCAAATTTTCCACGTGTAAGATGTTTCTCCTCCTCCAGCGTCAGTCCCCAGAACGAAGTTAAAACAGGGTCGCCGTTGATTCAGCAGGGAGAGTCGTCTGCATAAAAATAAAACCCAAAATTCACTCTCGTGTTTTAGGGACTTATGGGACAAATGTACCTGACTGTGCCCTAAGAGAGCGGCTGCATTGCGTTGGACGCACCAGTTCTCGTCTAATCACTGAAGTAAAGCAACGCATCCCCAGCTAGTACTAGTATGGGTGACCACTTGGGAACACTGGGTACTGTTAATAACCAAAAATCGTCGTAACAGCGTAGTTTCTGTGCAGACTCTGCTTTAGAACTACTCAGTCGACGGGGGTCTAATGACCTTTGCAGTTGAAAGACCCTAAAACTCCAACGAAACAAAGAAAAAGGATTGATCGTGTAGCTATGGGATCCGCCTGGGTCTCACAGTGGGTAGCACGCTCGGTAACTGCGTCAGTAGTTCTAGGTTCGATACCGGACCGAGGTGGGTTGGCTTCTTTCGGGCGAGAGAGAGAGAGGCCTCGAGTGCGCTTTCTATCGGATGAGAAGTAGGCCCTAAAACCGAGGTCCCGTGTGGTGTACGATGGCATTTGCACGCAATAGAACCCTCTCTGCTATGCAACGGGTAGATGAGGCAAAATTCCCAGGTGTAGGAGCTCGGTGGAGTGCCCCAACGAACAGTAGACCGACGATAACTAAGCATAGGGGGTTACAACTTTGGTCGGCAACCGGCTGTGGAAAAACACTGTCCAATATATCGCTCTTATGTCCATTCAGAATGACAAGATGGGCACCCGACCACGCCATAGGCGGGGGGAGCGGTGAGTTGCGTTGGACACACCAGTTCTCGTCTGATCACTGAAGTTAAGCAACGCACGCCCAGTTAGTACTGACATGGGTGGTCGCTTGGGTCTTGGTCGCTTGGGGCTTGGTCGCTGTAGTGTCTGTGCAGTATATGCATTAGAACCATACAGTGGACGGGTCTCTAATGACCTCGTAGTTGACGGGACCTTAAACTCCAACAAACAAACAAACAAAGCCATAGGCGGGAAAAGGATTTCGGAGTTGCTTTTGATCCTGTAGCTATGGACTCCTAACACATGGCTAGCCATGGAGACAGACGTTATTTCTGTGGTCAGGGAACTATCTTTGGATTAAAAAGAGAAAGAGGTCCTATGAGATGGATGAAGTTTAGAAAACGGAAATGGAGTCTTGAAATTTTTTTTTACCGACGTAATTTGGAGGTTTTTGTAATAAGAAGCATTCGGAGGACGATGAAGGGGAGGAGATTCGGTGATTGTTAGCGTCTTCATGGTTCTTGCGACTTCACTTGAGGTTTAATTTTAAAGGATTATCTTTCAGACGACACATAGTTTTGTATTAAAATCGCTTTACTCTCCAAACTTAGATTATCTGGTGTCAGTGATTTGTTTCTGAGCATCTGTGATCACAAACATCTGCTGCAGCTTTTCAAATTTTGAACGGTGGGGTTAGAAGAGTTAGTTGTTCTGTCAAGAAAAGATTTTTTTAAAAAAAGATTCATATTAAAGTAACTACTAACCTTTTCCCCGCCTATGGCAGGGTCGGGTATCCATCTTGTCCCTGTGAATGAACACTCATATGCTCGGTTTACTGTTGGGAGCGGCTTATTGCGTTTTCGTCTGATTACTGAAGTTAAGCAACGCAACACCAGCTAGTACTAACATGGGTGGCCGCTTGGGAAAATTGGGTACCGGCAGTAATGTCTGTGCAGCAGTGGCGTAGCCTCGAATATAACGGGAGCGGCGAGTTGCGTTGGACACACCAGTTCTCGTCTGATCACTGAAGTTAAGCAACGCAAGCCCAGTTAGTACTGACAGGGGTGGTCGCTCGAGAAAGCTGGGTACTGCTAATACCCAATAATCGTCGCATTAGTGTAGTGTCTGTGCAGCCTATGCACTAGAACTATGAAGTGGACGGGTCTCTAATGACCTCGTAGTTGACGGGACCTTAAACTCCAACAAACAAACAAACAAACTCGAATATAACGAAGCGCTATACACCCTATCGAGTCCTATCCGCCCCCCCCCCTCAGCAAATCCTGGTTCACCCTATCGACAGTCATATCTCCCCTTTAGAAAATCCTGGCTACGCCACTGCTGTGCAGTCTCTGCATTAGAACTACGCATTGGATGCGGCTCTAATGGCCTTGTAGTTGAAGGGTCCTAAAACACCATCAAAAGGAAAAAAACTAATTTACTGTTGGTTGGGGCACTCCACCGAGCCCCTACCCCTGGAATGTTGCCTCATCTACCCGTTGCATAATAGAGAGGGGTTTTTTTTACGTGCCAATGGCTTCATACACCACGCGGGACCTCTGGTTTACTTCTCATCTGAAGGATGCTCAGACTATCAGTACTAAATTTTTGACTGTTTTTTGTCCTTTCTGTTGTTGGGATGGGGATACCTCGCAGGACGGGTACACTCCACTTAATGAAGTTGACGGTGGTGAATTCCTTTATGAGGTCTTGGTCGTGGTGTTTTTGACACTAAAGAGTTGTGCTAAGCCCAAGAAAAGTTAAAGGGGCAAAGGGTTGTCCTTCCAGTGTTTCGTGAGAGAATTGCGTAGGTTTTCTACATTCATTGGCGGATCCAAGATTTTCGTCCGGGGGGGGGGGGGGGGAAGGTGCAACCCCAAAACCCCCCCTTGGTCCTGCATGATTTTTGGATGTGATTTGATTAAAAGGGCTGTGTTAATTACGCTGGCTTTGGTTTGTTGGTGTTTAAGGTCCCGTCAACTACAAGGTCATTAGAGACCCGTCCACTGCCTAGTTCTAGTGCATAGTCTGCACAGACACTGTGCTAATGCGACGATTATTGGGTATTAGCAGTACCCAGTTTTCCCGAGCGACCACCCATGTCAGTACTAACTGAGCTTGCGTTGCTTAACTTCAGGGATCAGACGAGAACTGGTGTGTCCAACGCAACTCGCCGCTCAAATTACGCTGGCATCTAGCCACGTAAAAGAGTACATCGTACACCACACGGGACCTCGGTTCTACTTCTCATCCCAAGGAAGGCACACGCGGGAGGTCTCTCTCTTGCCCGAAAGAGCCCAGCTCACTTCGGTCCAGTATCGAACCTAGAACTAATGACACAGTTACCGAGGGTGCTACCCGCTACATAGAGTCTCACATAGAGTCCGCGCCTGAAATATAGTCCACACCCGTATATAGTTTCCATTTTGGTTGTGTAATGCGGTAGGCCGGCATCCCCCCACAAACAACTTAGCCAATATTTCCTGCGGGTACCAGACGCCTGGCTGGGATGCCCCCTGCAGAGCATGTTCAGTGGGCCCGCAGACCCGACCCTGCCACAGGCGGGATGAGGGTATGATGATGACCCGTGTATAGTCCGCATTAGCGATGGGTATGTTTCATAAGCGACACTAAATGAACCTATGTTTCGCGTATAGTCCGCGGACCCTTGGTGATATTTTACGGCAATTAGCACTAGGTTCCTATCGGATACCTAGGCCCGGAGTCTACTTGGTCTACACGTAAATCAGGTTAGTAATAGTAGTAGAAACAGGGTTGGACTGGCTCACCGGCATACCAGGCTTTCCGTCATGGTCCCAGTCAGTGGCGTCGCTAGGGTTGGCGTCACCCGGTGCGGTGACACCCACCCCTTCTCCCGAAAAAAGCCGCGTCTTCTGCTTTGGTGTCACCCCCATTTCTCATGGTGCGAGTGGTGTCCCCCGGTGCAGCCTGCACCCCCGCACCTCCTAGTGACGCCACTGGTCCCCCAGTGCCTAGTTTTAACATTTTAAAGCAGTGTTTTAATGATTTAGGGGCCATTTTTTTTACAGCTTTTCGTCGGGCCTAATTTTTTGTCTTGTCCGACACCGAGTATCAGTAGTAGAAGAACGAAGCAAAGGAGTGCAGATGAAATTTTTTGGTTGTGCCTTGATTTAGTAGAAAGTTAACAGATTTTGATGGACAAAAGTCTGGTAGCCTGGCTTGTCTAAATATATACACACACACTCCTCAGCGAGTGGCAAGTTTCATTGCCCTGTTTCGCCCAAGCATTCCAGATTGCTTTACTGGTTCAATATGGGAGAGAGAAAGAGAGATTGGAGTAGACTTTTTTCTGGTTAACAGATGTTCAGGTGGTATTTAGTGGTTCAACATCATCACCACCTTCTCCTGTTTTTTTTTTTACTTGTTCACTCTTCACCCTCACTCAGTCCATTCTCCACTCCTTCGTTATGAAGTGAGTGGAGTAGTGGTGGTGGTGGCGATGATGATTTGGAGGAGGAAAAGAGAGAGAGAGAGGGGGGGAAGGTCGTTGACCCACCCTTTTGCCTGTTACTCTACAGTAGATTTCTTAGCCCAGCCACTGAAGTCAGACTCCACAGGGAATCTCTGAGCTGATTGTCACCACTACCACATCATTTGGAGTCCCTCAAGAATTCTTCAAGAAAGTCTGCTGGTTGCAAGTAGGGATTCTGGAGTCTTGGGAATATTTTTTTCTATTCCCTCGGCACGGCACTCAAATCCTTAAAAGTCCCGGGAATTCCCGGGACTCTAGACTTTCCCTTTATCATAGAATCCATTATGTCAAAAAAAAAAACAAATTATATTATTTATGAAAAAACATATTGTTCGTAAGGACATGGTAGTGTGTGGGGGGTGAACAGGGACCTTGTGGGACATCGATTAAAAAAAAAGCAACTCCTAACCCAGTCCCCGCCTATGGCGGGGTCGGGTACCCATCTTGTCCCTCTCTAAATGGACACAAGGGCGATATAATGGTCATAGTTTTTCTGCAGCCGGTTGCCGACCAAAGCTGCAGCCCCTATGCTGATTTATCGTCGGTCTGCTGTTGGTTGGGGGCGCTCCACCTCCACTAGACGCCAGGAAAGGGTGGGGGCGAGCTCCTACACCTGGAAATTTTGTCTCATCTACCCGTTGCATAGTAGAGAGGGTTCTTTTTATGTGCACATGCGATCGTACACCACACGGGACCTCGGTTTTACTTTTCATCCGACAGAAGGCGCGCCTAGGGCCTCTCGCCAAACCATCCAGCGTGCTGCCCACTGCGCCACCGAAGTGATAGCCCATTCACTATAAATTGAATAAAATTTGAAACGAAAATTTAGGAGTCTCGGGTTAGTAGGGAGAGACTTATTGCGTTGGACACACCAGCTCTCGTCTGATCACTGAAGTTAAGCAGCCCAACACTAGCTAGTACTGACATGGATGGCCGCTTGGGAAAACTGGGTACTACTAATGCCCAATAATCGTCGCATTAGTGTAGTGTCTGTGCAGTCTCTGCACTAGAACTAAGCAATGGACGGGGGGCTCTTCTGACCTTTTAGTTGAAGGGACCTTAAACACCAACAAACAAACAATTGAAGGGCCCTAAAACAACAACGAAACAAAAGATCGGGTTAACATTTTTGAAATTGTCAGGAATCGAGACAGCGAAAAGCCTTGGAATTCCCGGGTTTAAATTCTCGGTTTGTGTCGACACACACAGAATCACTATTTGCAAGATGGAAGAAGGCCCCCATAAGTCATCTTCCAGTAGTTAGGCCCAAGTGTCTCGCGTGCCCCGATGACGATTTATTATAGGAATATAATTTGTTTTCGGTTGTTTATCGTATGCAAATCTTTGGTCATCCATTTCGAGTATATATATATTGTAATCGTAGCAATAAATTATAATGTGGCGTGGCATTCCGAAGTGGTTTTTAATTGATGAACAGTCTTTTGGCTGCACGCTTAGGGTCAGACTAGGGTCGAACTGTCTGTGACTGCCTAGCATCATCACACAAGGACTGGATCGTGCCGAGTCACACTTTAGTGGACCACTCTCTAAGTCAATGTCAGGGAAACGGCCTGATTTTTTGTTTTCCTCCCATTCCTCGCACACCCCTCTGTCCCTTTCTCCTCGAACCCCCTTGTCACATTGATCTTGAAGTGTGATCTTGAAACAATTTTAGTTCTATGACACTGTAATTGACAGGCAATGAAATATACCATTTCATAGGGGGATCCATTTCACCATGCCACTATCTAGATACTCTGCTACACACTTGCACAGCTGTGACACTAGTACACCATGCGCCTTGGTGCTTCAACCATAAACTACTGTTGCTGCTGTTGTTGTTTGATAAAAAGTTACTTTATTTGTATATGTTATTCAAATAAAGATTGAATCGCCTCGGTGGCGTAGGACATTAAAGAATTCGTCCCAAACTGGAAGGGTGTAAAGCCAATCTAATTCTAGTTCACGGCTAGCAGCCTCTATGGCCAATTTGGCAGTTCTAGAGACTAACTCCCATTGCTACATAAGAAACCAGAAAACTTCTAAGACCCTGAGCTATAGTTGTTGTGCCCCCTACAAAACTTGCAAAGGTGGCCCTCCCTTTCAGTAAGCCCTCCACTCTATTTTCCCCAAGGGTATTCCATTGTCGAATGGTAGAGCGGCAAGTTGCGTTGGACACACCAGTTCTCGTCTGATCACTGAAGTTAAGCAACGCAAGTCCAGTTAGTACTGACATGGGTGGTCGCTCAGGAAAGCTGGGTACTGTTAATGCCCAATAATCGTCGCATTAGTGTAGTGTCTGTGCAGTCTATGCATTAGAACTACACAGTGGACGGGTCTCTAATGACCTTGTAGTTGACGGGACCTTAAACACCAACAAACAACAAAAACAGTCGAATGGTCCTTGGCAAGAAAGACCAGTAGTATGAGTCTGTCTGTGCCCTTAGTTCCTTCAGCTTATATGAATGATTCTTTCTCCCCGTATACCCAGCCAGGGACACATTTCCAGCCAGAGGTCCATTGCACCCCATCAGCAACGGTCTCGTGAAAAGACCAACGCTGTGAGATAAACGCCTCTGGCTCAGTGTGTCCCACCCTAATTCCCTAATTATTTCAGACACACTATCCCTGCGTGAAAACCTGTGGAGCACAATTCTTGCTGCCCTTCTTTCAATTTCCCATGATTATCCCTATAAGCCAGTCTCTAGGATTCCTCTACAGATTTCTATTTCCTACGTCCGTATCCTGCCTCAGTGGTGGCGCAGTGGGTAGCTTGCTCGGTAACTGCGTCAGTAGTTCTAGATTCGATACTGGACCGAGGTGGGTTGGCTTCTTTCGGGCGAGAGAGACAGAAAGAGGCCCCCCCCCCCCCCCCTGTGCCTTCTTTCGAATGAGATGTAAAACCGAGGTCCCGTGTGGTGTACGATGGCATTTGCGCGTCAAAGAACCCTCTCTATACCATGCAACAGGTAGATGAGGCAAAATTTCCAGGTGCCGCAGCTCGCCCCCACTCCCTTCTGGTGTCTGGTGAAGGTGGAGTTCCCCCTACGAACAGTAGACCGACGATAAATAAGCATTGGGGTTGCAGCTTTGGTCGGCAGCTGGCTGCAGAAAAACAATGTCCAATATAGTGTCCATTCTGGAGGACAAGATGGGTAGTCGACTCTACCATAGGCGGGCAAAGGGTTAGGAGCTGCTTATTCAAATAAAGATTGAATGCAAATAGCCGAGATGCGAATGAATACTGCGGTACATGAGTGGAGTGTCGAGAGCTGACGAAATTAGGAATGAGTATATCAGAGGTACCCTCGGAATAGGGGGACATCCCGGAAAAAATGAGGGAGAGTAGATTGAGGTGGTATGGACACGTAATGCGAAGAAGGCTGGAGGAGCTCGTTAGGTCTGTTACAGGAATGCAGTTGGTTGGAAGTACCCGGGGTAGGGGAGACCAAAGCAGACAATTCCGGCCTTAGGAAGTGGCAAGCCCCGGGCAAGTACGACGAGAGAGACTCCCGTCGTCCATAGTCACGGGTACAACGAAGCACAGTCACTACGCCATAGTGTATCAAGAGTTTAATTTTTTCAGTAACTTATTACAGATTATATTCTGCACAAGTTCAATTTGACCCTAATCAGTAGGAAGCCCCGGGCGGCTTCCCGTACTGACCGTACTCCCAAGGCCGACCCTGAAAGCAGACGTGGGAGCAGGTTGTCCTTAAGAACGCTGTCCCCGTAACGCTTTCCGTTACGGGGACCCTCGTCCAGTAATTCGATGTGCTGTTGTAATCCGCCCCGGTAGAGAAGGACTAAATTGCTAAAATGAAAAACAAGGTTAACAAATCATGGGGACCGGGCCGCAACGACGAAGTTTCGGCATATTGTCACTTTTACTCCCATCACTGAGGAGCGGACGGAAAATACTTTTTGTCCTGGGCGGCATAAATGCTACAGAGGGCCCTGGAAGACGATGAAAAAAGTAAAATAAGACATCGTAATTATGTAATAACATGTTGGTGCCTCCAGGCGCTTCATTACCGAATGAGAGGAAGAGAAGTTCCAAGTGCCCTTTCCGTAGGATAGGAAGTGAAGTTGGTGTCCTACCCTGTGGGGGAGTTGTAAGACGTCACCACTACACCACAAAAGAACCCTTTCAACATTGAGTGAGATATACATGTAGATCGACGAAATTCTCAGGTATAGGAGGAACTCGCCCAATGCCCCCCCCCTTCCTTGGCGTTGATGATGGAAAGTGCTCTCACGAAGAACTTAGGCCGATGTTAAATAAGCAAGGATCTAGGACATTAGGTCTGACACCCGGCTTCGTAAAATGTCGTTCTCGGGACATTCTCGGCCGTTGTGGAGGAACGGGCTGTCTAGGGGCCCACAAAATTGTATAGGTTTATTAAGTTTGAAGACACCGACGACTTGTGTTCTGAAGATGCTAGGGAGCGGCTTATTGTGTTGGACACATCAGTTCTCGTCTGATCACTGAAGTTAATCAACGCAACCCCAGCTAGTACTGACATGGGTGGTCGCTTGGGAAAGCTGGGTACTGCTAATACCCAAAAATCGTCGCATTAGTGTAGTGTCTGTGCAGTCTCTGCATTAGAACTACTCAGTGGACGGGGCACTAATGACCTTGTAATTGAAGGGCCCTAAAATACCAACGACCCAACTGAAGATGCTAAAATGTTGAATTCATCTAGGGGGTGGACAACGATGGTTGGTTCACTGATTGGTTTGGTATTTTTTGGGACTTATTGGAGAGAGAAAAGAATCTGTCCCATTTATGATTGATGACATTCGGGTAGCCAGCTGTTTGCATGTCTTTATGAGTGACACAGACGATGCTGTGAAATCAAATCCCTAACAGGGCAAAACAGAAGCCAGAGTTGACTTTTATCTTAGTCATGGATAACGACCAGATATCAGCCTCATGCACACTCTCTCTCCTCTCTTGTTGCATCGCAATAAAAAATACTAAAAAAGTTTAAATCACTGTGGAAAAAAAAACTGTAAATTAGTGGTAGTGAAAATTGAGTATTTGCATGCAGAATTGTGTTTTTTGTGCGTATGATGTTATGATGGGATGAGGAGCTGTGTTTGGTTGGGATTGAGGTGGCACTGACTGGCAGACCCAGGTCTCGAATGTCAACGACTTGACTCAGGCTTTTTGGAGGAGTGCCTTCCGGTGAACGACTTTTTTTTTGTCCACTGTTTTAATGTCTATTAACGTGGGAACCAAATAACTGTATGCAGTTATTATATTATACCTTCTCTGCACCATCCCCTAACCCCCACTCCACAACTTTCTCTCGTCTGGCGAATGTCTTAGTGTTGATGCTCAAACAGATGATTATGAGTTGTATTTCAAGGTTATGCACTGCTGTTACTCTTGGTTTACTGGCATGAAATGTGGCCATACGTGCAAAACTAGCCTGTGTCTCAAATATAATAGTAACAGCTGGTTTTGGCCGGCTTCTTGCGTTGGACACACCAGTTCTCGTCTGATCACTGAAGTTAAGCAACACAATCCCAGCTAGTACTGACATGGGTAGCCGCTTGGGAAAACTGGATACTGCTAATACTTAAAAATCATAGCATGGGCGTGTAGTATCTGTGCAGTCTCTGCATTAGAACTACGCAGTGGACGGGGCTCTAATGACCGTTGTTGTTGAAGGGCCCTAAAACACCAATAAAACAAACCGGCTTCTTGTTACATGCAAATGGTCACTTTTAATGGACGGGCTATTGATTGACGGTCCCCCAGTTAGTACTAACATGGGTGGGGAACACTGGATACCACTAATACCCGAAAATAGTCGTATTTTTTTGTTGGTGTTTAAGGTCCCGTCAACTACAAGGTCATTAGAGACCCGTCCACTGCATAGTTCTAGTGCATAGACTGCACAGACACTACACCAATGCGACGATTATTGGGTATTAGCAGTACCCAGCTTTCCCGAGCGACCACCCATGTCAGTACTAACTGGGCTTGCGGTGCTTAACTTCAGTGATCAGACGAGAACTGGTGTGTCCAACGCAACTCGCCGCTCCCAAAATAGTCGTAACAGCGTAGTGTCTGTGCAGACTCTGCATTAGAACTATGCAGGGGTTGGGGGTCTAATGACTATTGTGGTTGAAGGGTTCTAAAACACCAACAAATCAATCAATTCAACCATCATTTTTGATCTTTTTTACAGGTCTTGGAAATGGTTCAAAGACAAAGCCGGCTGCTTTGAAACCATCGGGTTCCACTTCCCGTGCCGCAGTCTCACTTGATAGTTCAAGACCACAGGGAACTGCTGTCACACCTAAAAAGTCCTTCAACAGGCAACTGTCTGCACCATCCTCGGAAGTGCATCCCAGAGCTGCTAACGCATCCCCACAAGTTAAACAACAATTGCGAATGCTACTTTGCCGCTCATTTAGTCATGTGCCAACAGCAACCATTCAGGCTACGTCAGTGGACACATCGGAGGTAATAAAAAGACAGTCGTCCACCGCAGTTCATGATCAACCAGTGGTCGAAACGCCCTCCTCAGACAGTCTGATTTCACCACCACTACCCCCTCCGTTGAATCCAACTCTTAAGCAACGGACTCCATCAAGCACACTCGATGGATCTCGGCCGGCATCGGGTAGCGTCCTTCGCCCAAAAAATATGATGGAGGCTGTGTCCACAAATTCGACGACCTCTTTGATGACGACGTGCAAGTCGACGTCGACAACCGATTTCGAGCCTTCATTGGTTGATGTTGTGGCTGGTGCTAGCACTGGCACAGTGCAACAGCAGCTGCTCACCACTCTTCAGAGTTGTGTCGCCTCCCCTCCTTCCTCCGTTTCGTGTCCTACGCCTAATTGTCCAACACCCCCCTTTTCTTCTGCATCCCCGCCGTTTTCAACGTCTTCGGATTCAAGTGCTGCTCATTTGCCGTCTGATGCCACTTTGAGTGGCACGTCCAGCACTCTGGACTCCTCGCAAGTGCTCATGTTGCTTCAAACTCCCAGTGAAGAACCAACCGATCGGCAACCTTGGAGTCCGTTTCCAGCTTTGGTACCCATCAGTATCATCGTCGACGAGCACCCGTCCTCTCCCACATCGGCCCTGGACGAGCAAAACCACTTGGTTAACAACTATTACCAGGATCTCGGCGACTCAATGCCTCCAAGCAACAATCCCTGTGAGCTGATGCAGTTTGCAAGCCTTGCGACTAACCAGGGCACATGCAATAGCACCAATTCTTTGTCGCCTTTGCCTTCGAGCATGGGCGACGTATCTCCTAGGTCCAGTTCTAGTTTCCTGAGCCCCAGGTTTCATTCTGCCAAATTGTCGATCCATTCTGGATCGAGTAGCGGAACTGTACGACGCAACAGTAAGCGGGCTTTATCTGTGTCTCCGTTGTCAGCCGAAGGTATGTTGGACCTAAATACCATCATTAGGACCTCTCCAACATCCTTAGTAAGTGCTTATCCCAGCCAGAGTACAGGGACTGGATCTTCTTCGGCTATTCTGGAAAGTTCAGGTTCGAGTCTGGAGAAGCCCGGTTGTTACGGACACCTACTAGCCCGCAGGGGTGGATACGGAAATAACTGTCTTGCCCTCGGAAACACAACACCGTATCCTTACGATTGTAACATGCCATTGACGCCTGCTTTAGGCTGCACCTCGAGCCTTGGTTCCAACGACTGTCCGAGTTATAACGTGGAAGATGTGGACTATTTCACTAGTCCCAATGCAGTGTGCCAGCATATGCAGGAATTGGAACAAGCAATGGACAATGTCCGAGGTCTGAATTCCGCTGCTTTTGACAACCATCTAGTCATGCCTCAGAACACTCTTCAGTTCTTGGAACAAAACCTGTTCAAAACGGAGTCCTTCATCAATCAAGAAATGTCAGACTGCCGTCCATTGCCTCTAATTTCTACTGACGAAGAGGACGAGTCCGTCAAGGAGGTGTTTCACCTGCCGCCTTGCTTCACTAGAACTGTCCTGTCAAGTAGGGGCTTTGAGGACCGTAACAACATGAAGAATTTGAATCTGGATTTGGCAGATTTGGATGACGTCGTCTGTGGGCTTCGCCAAGTGGAAGACGGTCTTACACATTCATGTCCGGGACACCAATCTGTAGATGACAATAATTCCGGACTGGTGGATGGAGATTCCGAATTGGAACAAGTGCCACCTGCAGATTCCACTAGTGACCCGGCTCATCGTAGTCATGTCTGCAAATGGATCGATTGTTCGGCGGCCTATCACGATAGAGGTGAACTGGTTCGTCATATTGAAAAGGCCCATATTGACCAAAGGAAAGGAGAAGACTTCACTTGTTTCTGGCAGGGCTGCCCTAGGAGGTATCGGCCTTTCAACGCTCGCTACAAGTTACTCATCCATATGAGGGTTCATTCTGGAGACAAACCTAACAAATGCACGGTAAGGTGTTTGAATATTTTATTCTAATATTGGGTTTTAGTTGGTTAGGGGGTTAGTGCCACTGCGTGGTTACTTTCTTAACACCAATTTTATTCTCCTTTCTTAACTCCAATTTCATTTCAATGATACATTAATGGACATTTCAAAATGAAATAATTGAACACCATATTTATTCAGACCCTGAACCCCTCTCGACACATGGATGCATGCCGAATTGTGGTACCCTTTTTTCAAATAGGTTATTAATGGGTTGTTCGATACTCATAAATAATTCTCTCCTTATGCACTCCCTCGGTTTTTTTTCCCTCTCCTATTCTTGATGTCATCGTCCGTTAAATTCAACTGTCACCCCAAGATCCCAGGAATCCATAGTTTGGGGGCCTCAGTTAGGGCGGATGTGGCGCTAGGTCGAGAGAAAGGAGTGATGAGAATGCAATCTTTCCAGTGGTTTCAGTTTATTTGCGAATGTCTCTTTTATGTAAATATCATCGAGTCAGGCTTTGAAAGATGCAAACCTTAAGCAAGAGAAACAGGGTTGTGGTTAATTTGTTACTGCTGCCCAATGGCTTTACTTTGGGTAGTTTTGCAAGTGAGACAAAACACGGGCAATGAATGTCTCCAGAGAATATTGGTTAGGACTGGGTGAGATATTGCCCACAGACGAGAGAGACAGAGAGAGAGAAAGCAACTAGTGAGAGTGAAATGGAGGCAGCAGAATGTTTTAGGAGGGAGGTGAATACGAGATAAATGAGTGGATTGAATTACTACGACACTTAGTAGTAGTTGAGTTGTTGTTGTTATGCATTAAATTGCCGAAAATGGGTGTAAAAAAAATAAAAGACAGATAAAAACGTTTGCAATATGGATTACCACAGATGTCGCCGATCCAGGCTGCTGCTTCTGCTTGCCAGTGACGAGGTCCTTTTCTGAGCAGTTATTTTATTTTTTTTTTCATAGTTATATATATTAATGGACCCTGACTTGAAGAAAAATTTTTTTATATAGATGCCATAGTTGATTTTAAATAGTTCAGGTCATTAAACCGAATTTATTAACTCCAAGATGAAAAATGCATCTAAAGTTACAATGTGTAACAGGTGGAGATGTTTAAAACGGTCTGAATTATTAGATGATGGAATCGTACTGAACTAGACATGAAAGCATTTCATTTCGTGTCCTCTTATTTTAATTTTTTTGTTTGCTTCTTAGTTCAAAGGTTGTGGGAAAGCATTTTCACGGCTGGAAAACCTCAAGATACATCTTCGGTCTCATACTGGAGAGCGACCATACATGTGCCAACATCCAGGATGCATCAAAGCTTTTAGTAATTCTTCAGACAGAGCTAAGCATCAAAGGACACATCTAGACACTGTACGTATTTTGAACAGGTACACTTTCTTTCAGACATCACCATGGGTGTATATCAGCTTTTATTTTGTTATTTTTTTTAGAAACCATATGCATGTCAAATTCCCGGCTGTTCCAAGCGTTACACGGACCCTAGCTCTTTACGAAAGCATGTCAAGAATCACGTTACTAGAGACCAGCAAGCTCGTAAGAAGGTAACAAGAAATGTGAAATCTACAAGTCTGTGACTGAATGACATTTAACTCGAACGCATTTTTATAATTCCGCTTTTCTCTTTTTCTTTGATAATAAAACTTCTATCAGATTCGTCCTGTTAGAGAAGAAGTGGATGTTGAATTACTGAATCAATGCCTGAACATCCCTTCAGTTCATCCACAATCCTATGCCAATGGCAGTGTCCTAATGGAAGTAGGAGAAAATGAATCTGGGGTCTCCCCTGATTCTCCAAGCTTGCCCTCTCTTCAAGATCCTTATAATTGTAAATGACTTGTTGTTAATAGAGTTAGTGCATATAGCATATAAAGAAATTGGTTATTTATTTGTCACGTTTGTCATCATAAGGTGGCGTCCACTGTGGTAGTCCGCACTCCTCGAGCAGTAGCCGTTCTGCATCAGCTTCAGTCAGCAATCAAGGAAGTCCACCTTGCCTAAGTCATCAGAATTCTGTTGAGTCTTCTGCTGGGTAAGCATCTTCTCTTTCCACAATCAACGTAGGAGCGGCTGTATTGCGTTGGGCACACCAGTTCTCGTCTGATCACTGAAGTTAAGCGACGCAACCCCCGCTAGTACTGACATGGATGGCAGCTTGGGAAAATTGGGTACCGATAATACCCAAAAATCGTCGCATTAGTGTAGTGTCTGTGCAGTCTCTGCGTTAGAACTACACAGTGGACGGGGTTCTGATGACCTTTTAGTTAAAGGGGGCCCTAAAACACCAACGAAACAAAAAAATACCAGCTACGAGTGGGACTGTATCATAGTTTCGTGTTTATGATTGCAGAAATCATTCGAACATTGACGGAAATTTATATTCATTGTCATCTGAACAACACATCGCTAAGATGAACTTTGATTGCATCACATCAAATCCTGTACAGGACTACTGTTGTGAAAATCAGTCATGCATACCTGGTAAGAACATTTCCTTTTGCACCTTGTCGATTACATTAATATCTAGACTGCTAATTTCTGTTGTTATTAAGGCGAGGGTGAAAATTATCAAAATGGGTACACAGATTTTGAAGACAACTATCAAAGTCAGTCACCTTCATTGTCGCTTGAAGAAGCGATTTTGTCAGCAAGCATCTCAATCGATCAAGTGTTACAGAGAGCATTTTCAACCCAGAATGGTACAATCCTGTGCGGTTTTAAATTCAGTCTGTCATATCCTGATAGTAAGTTTAGTTTTCATTTAAAATTTCTTTTTTTAATCAGGTTATCCAGATGTTCCAATGGAAGACGTCTTTAACATAGCTGATAACTACCAGACACAGATTTATCAGACTTTCCAACCACTCGTCGATCGAAACACATCACTGGTATTTGCTGATGGATCGTGAAGAGGTCAATAGTGAGTGAAGGAGAGAAATGTTTTCATCACACATGAATTCTACCTGGTTTCGGTGAAATCTGCAAATACATAAAATTATTAGGACATTTACAACTCTACTTATCTTCGTTATCTGCTGTACTCTAATGCAAACACCTTAAAGGGTTTCTTTAAGGGGAATAGTTTGCCACAGCGATTGCCCCCTGGTAACCCATCTGTCCATTTTTCAGCTATAACTGAAGAAGTTTTAGGACAAAATATGTTAAACTAATAACTTGACACTATCTCAATGTCTACTTATAGTAATCAGATGTTTTTTTTACAACGAATTTAGAAAGGAAATGTCACCCACTCTCTTCATACGAGTGAATATTAACTTTTTTTTTGGTAATCTCAATCGATAAACTTCAGGTTGAAACTACTTAACCCGAGAGGTAAGACAATTCAGGTGCGCGCGTGTGTGTGTTACAATATATCAAGTGACCAGCACCATAGAGCGGCTCATTGCGTTGGACACACCAGTTCTCGTCTGATCACTGAAGTGAAGAAACGCAACCCCAGCTAATACTGACATGGGTGGCCGCTTGGGAGAACTGGGTACTGCCGATACCCAGAAATCGTCGCATTAGCGTGCCGTGTCTTTGCAGTCTCTGGTTTAGAACTATGCAGTGGACGGGGCTCTAATGACCTTGCAGTTGAAGGGCCCTCAAACACCAACAAAACAAAAAACCAGCACCACTTTTAACTAACGCCTGAATGTGTGTATATCTTTAAGTATTATTTTTATAATATATGATTGAGAGAAAATGTCTGTTGCGTATGATATGTGGACTATAGACATTGCTGAGCAACAAACGGAGGAAAAAAATATTTTATTTACTCTTCTTGTGTACAGAACAAATAGACGTGTCCTCATGCACACATGAGAATTGAAGTTGTAACTATAAAAAAAAAGTTTTGACGGCATTATGTATGACTATTTCTATATAAATTATTTTATAAAATTTATTCTCTTACAACTAATTATAACGTGAGTGAACACGAATGAAAAAAAGTGCCAAGAAAATAATAACATTTACAAATGAAGAATTAAAAACAAAAATAAAATTGTGGCACTTTAGACTAGCAAAACACTGCAAATTTCAAGCGAAGCCTTATTGCTAACGGGTAGCCACACATTATCAGCATTATTAATATTACGCATGATTTCATAATCAAAAATTCAACATATAACTTTGGAATACAAGTATATGCAAAGGTTTCTGAAAGCGGAAATATAAATCGGAAAGCCACTTTGAACTCTTACGAATAAATTCACATAATTCGTATTTTAATCATTACTAGTCACTTCTGAAGGATAATGTGGAATGCATTTTTCGGGGGCAGTCAGTCAATGGTCAATTCACTCGCCACTTATATTATTAGGGTGATACATGGAAGCCCATTTCAATTACTTCGTCTTTGAGCTTACATTTGCGATCATGTTTTTTTTTTTGATGAAATTCTCGGTGTTGTCCTCTTTTCATTGCAGTTGTTCGCATCCGAGTGACTTCTCTCTGTTTTTATGTCAGTTTTAACGAATGTAAGCTCAATATACTCCCGTACTTTACATCTTATTTGTAATTACGTTATAATGAAGGTTGTAAAATATCTTCAAACCGTGCTTAAAACAACATACATCATAGGTAACTGATCATAATTTTACACATTAAAGAGAAAGGGTTAGCAGAGGAATTATGCTACTAGGAAAACCTGATGTTCGTCAACAGATCTTCCTCCCTTTAGAATAACGTAGTTGAATACTTTTTAGAGGTGAATTTCCAGACGATAAAAGGTTTAAAAAGGGGTATATGTGTACGAGTATGAATTCCTTATGTTTCTCTCTCTCTGCAAAATAATATGTGATCATAAGCTCCTAGTGAAGGTGCAGTAAAAGTCTTTAGCCAATGCCACTGACCAGATATTGAGCACAATTCTCAAATTCTGCATCATTCAAAGTTCTTTCTTCTCTTTCGTCCACCTTTTTTTTGTCAATATAGCCGCCGTTTTCGATAAACAAAATAATCACGAGTGAGTAACACCTTTTCTAGCTACTAACATATTCAATACTGGATGTTTCTTGATGTAGTCCACAGCTTTCTTGTGCGTCACCATTGTGAAATCATAGCCGTTCACCTGAACAACAGAAAATATGGAGGGTGTCATTACCATTATTACTGCCTGTTTGATGATGGACATCAATTGCAATTAAAAAAAAAAGTTGACGAATAACAAAAAAAAACTACGAACTTGTAAAATCTTATCATGAATCCTCAAGCCAGCTTTTGCTGCGGGGCTTCCTTCGTGGACTTCAGTAACATATATACCCTAAACGAATGAATATCCTCCACATTACCGGACGACATTATCACATTTCTCAGTAAACGAAATTTTTAAAATAAATATAGGTAGGAGAAATTATTTACATTGTCTGTGTATCCTTGTGGTGACTTACGATAGTCTTGATCGATCCCTCCACCTATTTTGAAACCGCATTTCAAAACTTCCCTACCTTCCACGTCGATTCCTGGTTCTTTGGCCAATTTTATTGGAATCTATAATGAAATTGATTACATTCAATCAATTATGTGTACAACCTACTTTTAATTCCATACAATGGTTTTAAATTGCTGCCGATAACACTGACATATGTCATTTTAAGGCCGCCACAATCATACGCTCGAAAAAGTAATAGTACATTTTTCTTCAATTATAATTGCAAAATTTCTAATAGTGCTAAATTGCACTATTAAATAGCAATAATATATTAAAATGATTCAAATTCAAAGGATCCTATGACAGAGAGAATTCTATTAAATTCAGATAGGTATCAAGCACATAAATGGCTCCTTCGTATGTAAAGCAACTTCATTTTGTAGATTATAGTAAAAAAAATGATTGCACTTACACTTAAACACTCCATGGCTGTCCCTGCTTGGTGCTGAAAGGCCATATCTTGCACTTTTCTACTCATGATTATCGTTATTATGGTGAGACAACCGTCAGTTCACAGTAGGCCTATAGTATGGACTACGGAGCAATTAAAGTAGCCTAATTCCACTCCCTCAACTCTGACATCAATAGCCTTTCTCCGCAGCGCCGACGCAACATCAGCCATTCAGCCAAACAACGGCTAGTACACAAGCCTAGCCACAATGATGGCTATAACTGCCCTCTTACGGCAGTTTCATAACCTTAACCGATGTCAGTCTACTCAAGGTTACTGAGTCTACTGGCGCCATTTATGAATTCGGAAGCACATCGGATGTTCGAGCTACTGCGCCAGTGGTTCTCGGTTCGTTATTGGTTCGAGGTGGGTTGACTTCTTTCAGGAGAGAGAAAAGTTCCGAGTGCGCCTTCCTTCGGATGACAAATCAAACCAAGGTCTCGTGTGGTGTACGATGGTATTTGCACGTAAAAGAACCCTCTCTACAATACATCGGATACATGAGGCGAAATTTCCAGGTGTAGCAGCTCAGTGGAGTGCCCCAACAGTAGAAGTGTCGGGTGCGGAAAACCACCGTCCAATATATCACCTTCGTGTTCAGTAACGCATGGGCCCACTGGACACTTGCCTGCGGGCATCACAAACCTAGAAATCCCATACTAATCTGTGCATGCCAAGTGACCATTTACATATTTTATTCTTGTGTACGGTTGTTGTAGGGGTCCAAGCTCACTCCTTTGTCCAGACGCCCATAAATAATGCTGTTAAGACGACACTGTTTGTGTCCATTCAGAAGGACAAGATGACTATCCCACCTTGCCATAGGCGGAAAAGGGTTAGGATTTGCTTTTGAAGGACGTAGAATGGTCATGTAATGAGAAGAGGGGAGGAGGAGTTGGATAGGTCCCTTACAGGGATGAGGATTATTGGATACACTCAGGGCAGAGGAAGACCAAGGTGGATTGTGACCTGGTGGGAGATAGGCGGGAGTGGAGGGCCAGAACCCACAGACCCAACCAGTAGTGTCCTTAGAGGGGTGCGGGCCACACCGGGTGACACCACTCGCACTGCGAAAAAAAGGGGGGGGACACCAAAGCAGAAGAAGCGGCTTTTTTCGGGAGAGGGGGTAACACCATGGTGTCACCGCACCGGGTGACGCCAACTCTAGCGACGCCACTGGACCCAACCCTACCACGGGCGGGATACGTATGACGACGATGAATGGTGACAGAATGCAGGTCAGATTGTCATTTTTTGATTCGTTGGTGTTTAAGGGCCTTTCAATTACAAGGTCATTCGTGCCCCGTCCACTGCGTAGTTCTAATGCAGCGACTGCATAGACACTACACTAAGTGATGCGACGATTTTTGGGGTATTAGCGGTACCCAGTTTTCCCAAGCGGACACCCCTGTGCAGGTGAGACACAGGCTATAAAGTTTCTACAGTATAATAGTCTTCTCCCCACCCCTTACCTGCCATCCTGACCTTACGCCTTTTCTGAGGGGAGGGAGGAAGAAGTCTTGCAATTACAATCTCTATTCCGAATAATGATGGATTCATTCTATAAATAGAGCGACTACAACCGCGCTTCTGCTTGAGAACATTGCTAAAACACGACCTTAAAGCGATGTGCATTCACTCATCGTAATTGTAGCGGTCGTTTTCAAATTTTCTAGTCCATATTTTGTTCTATTCAAATTTTTATTTAGATTTTTTTCAAGGGCGATTTTGGATTATATTGAATACTATGGATACTCATTGCAGCATTAAGACGTGGTTTAAACAAAAGGTAAAATTTGGAGGTTTTTTTCTATAACTCAATGTTTAGCTGCTGTATATTTCTTTCTGGTGAATGTTTCTTTCGTCATGCATGAGCTGTGTGTGAAGTTAATAATTTTAATAAAATGTACTCATTTCGCGTTTAAATTTATGTCATTCCAACTCTTGTATTATGATGAATGTATAGTTTGATTCAAAGATCATGACTTATTCTCTCTAATTGCAGGTGTTTTTCTGGCGACTTACATATTGCTTATTATGTCTAATTGGAATTCAAATGGTCTCGTCGTTAATCCTTTGTTTTTTAATAAGTTTGGAAAGTGTTCATCCACTTCAGTCGCTGAAAGGTTTATATTTATTATTATTCTAATATTATGTTGAATTTGGCCAATTTCTTCCCACGTGGGGGGCCCCTGGGTGAAATATAGTACAGTAAGTACCATTGGTGACGAACCTTTTTTTTTTTGAAGATGGGTCATAATAACACGAGAAAACCAGAAAGTTGTCCGCGGGTCACAGGTTCGCCACCACTGGTATAAACTGTATATATCATCCAAACGGCCCGACTATGAGCATGATCATAAATGATCATCAGTGCAGGCTCAAATATTTCATAGACTTTATATGGTACCTATTTACTGTAGATATCTGCCCGTTCCTCTAACTCTTTTACATTGCCAATTTTCACTGTCTCGCCTTATCTTCCATCCTATTTGTTATTTTAAATTGTGAGCCATCTAATCATCCTGAAAACCATCTAGTGTTTAGACTTCATGAAGTCATACTGCAATTTATTTTTAATCAGCAACTTTCTCTTTCAGGTGCATTTTCTTCGACGTTTTCTTTGGTCACTCTTGGTTATAATTTCATCTTTGCACTACTTATTTTTAATATTACATTAATTTATTCTTTTTATTATGAAGGTAACATCTTTAATCATTTTCATATACTTTGAAAACAGTTATGTTGAAATTTAATTCTCTTTGCATTACATTAGTCATTCCTCGGGTGTTTTTGACAAGATTACAATTAGTTTGGAATGTACTTAAGCCATCATCGCTTTTGACAGTTTGTTTTTACTCCGTATCAGGAAGTATTTTTGTTTTGTTGCTTCTGGCAATAGCTGATGGCCCTTATAGTACTTTAACTACAATTTGTACCGAAGACAGGTATAATGTTTTGTTTAATTTTTTTTTACATTGCTACTTGAGAACTATTGTACGCATTATTATATTTACTTTTAATGACATGCTATATTGAAGGATAAAATTGTGTTTGAATGAAGGACACTTGATTCTTATACTGCATGGTGCGTTTGTTGGAATCTTTTATTGCACGAGATTATTTGCGGATAACTATAATTATGTTTGCTTCCCTATAATTCAGGTTAGTGTTATTTGTGATTGCTATTAAGAATGACACAATATTGCAAAAAAAATTGTGTTGATAAAAATATTTTCAATTTATTTGCAGCAAAGCAAATTTTTTCAGATTAAGATAGGAATTTCATCCAAACTCAAGAATGCCTTTGTTTTTACTATAGTAAATGCTAAATGGTTTATAGTATTTTACGCTGTGTGTGGTATGTATTATTGTCTTTTTTTTTCTTTTATTTACAGTTTCAACAGATTATTTGAAACTAAATATAATTTCGAACTTTTGATAGGACCAAGTTTGCAAGTTTGGATAACAGATTTACTCCATTTGCGTTTGAGGTTAATTTTTAGTTTCGAACCTGTATGCCATTGATTCCAACCCAAAAGTTCCCTAAATATTATATAAGGATAAGAATTATAGTAACTAATATTTATGGAGGGAACGGGTGTAGTAAGATGTTTGGGGGATCACTGCTTTTTGTACTTAATTCTGAGATCATGGCTCTTACTATTTTTAGATCGTTGTCTACCTTATCTCATTTACGAAACTTATTAGACGTTAAACTGTGGTGGATAGCCTTGTTGACTGGAGCAACTGTTTATTTCCTATTTTGCATTATTGCATTTGTTTTCAAAGTTTTTCAAACAGAGGTGAGCTATTATTAAACAAAACAATCTATAATTGATTTATCACTTATAAGACATTTAAATTGAAATCTTGCTTCCTTTCAGAGAATTATATTTCCAGTTGATAGTTCTTTTGAGCAGGAGCATTCTCTGTCTTTAAAGGCCGCTATTACTACTTCAGACTTACCAATTTTGCAGCACTTGGGGTTCTTGGACTTGAGTCTTGCAGCCAAGCACTCACCGTCTCGGAGGCAAGAAATTTTTTCTATCAGCCAGCCAGGTAAGAAAATCATCATATAGAATCCTTAATTTGAAATATTAGAGAAGTCTTGATGGCTGCATGGAAACTTTTTATAGGCGGACATCCTCACCAGTGGAATACTATTGTAAATGAATGTTTAGGACAAATCAAATTAATCATTAAGAAGTTGAACGGTGTCGTCGATCCACCACTTCCAGAATTTTCGGGGCATCCTGTGGTACCAAACGGTACGTCATTTGTTTAATGATACATAGACAGTTTTTTTTGTATAACTATTTATTGTAAGCTTTCTCTCTAGATCAGGAAAAAGATCAGAAGAATAAGTCATTGATGAGTCCAAATTATGAGAAATGGCGATCTAAAACTCTCTACTCAGACTCTCTGTTTTCTTCAAATACTTTAGCGTGTGGCACTACAGGTTAGTTTGAAAGAAGAACTGTAATTAAATATTTTCAATGACATTAAGCATTAGATTGTTTAGGGGATGGCGTCAGTATGTCTGGTGTTTTAAAGCCCTTTCCTTCATTGTTCACTCAGCTAAAATCCGGCTTTAAAAGAAAATGTGAGATGGTATGACTTTTTAAATTGACTCCGGTGCACGCACATAAGTTCATGGATGTAGAATTGTGCTCAGTGTTTGTTACATTTTAGATGTGGTCAGCATTTCTTAATATCCGCATTGTTGCTTATTTTGTCAAAGACATGTCCGAAGCTAATGTCCGTCGAATTTTTGCGGAGTGTCAGCTTGGTATTTGGGCAATTGAAGGTATTATCGTGTTTTAAAATTCATAAAAGAAATGAAACATTTCGTCTAAGTCGGTCTTTACCTCTTCTTTTTTTTTTGCACAACTTAGCTCTTTCATTTTTGGTCGCAGCATCTTTGTTAGAAGATAAATATGGTGTAGTTCAGAAAGATTTAGCAGATATCTTAAGTACATTATTAGAGTTACAACAAGTAAGTTAATTTTTCGCTTAGTGTTTATGCTTTATTTTCTAATTCCTTTTGCTTCTACTTGTAGACTTTAAGTAGAGTGCAAAAATTTGAATCTGCAACACATAAACGCCTTCCAGCACTTCAAAGCCAAGATATAGATGTTTCACTTAAAATGTCTTTGAAATGCTGTCTGAAATTAGCCTTATATAGAATTACTACTGTATTCAAGAACCATTTAAGGTAATATTATTTTATACCTGCCTTCTTTGGAAAAAAATATGTTGGAATGTAACATTTTATCTCCTTCTAAGTAGTTGTATCGATCTGTCATCTGATCATTACAAACTTTTGAACCGCTACATGGAATGTAAAGAGTAATTTAAGTAGCCATTCGGAATGGTGTAAAGGTTTGTCAGAAATCAATAGTTATGAAAAATCCATGTAAATGTGCTGGGCCATGTAGTAAACTGTAATCGAAAGGAAAGGTCGATGGTGGAATCAGTCATACTTGAATATGAACCACACTTCTTGACAGTTGATTGCAGTGAATGCGATGAGCACATAAAATGTATTTTTGCGTGTATAAACCGATGAAAGTGACGGAGTTTTGTTAAATTTCTGGTCGATACTTTAATTAACTGCTATACGGTTGATTAACTAATTTTTAAAATCATACATAAAATCTCGATTTTAAAAGTGTGGCACCCCGCTAAGAATATTTAAAAATGTGTTGATCTGCAAATACAGGCGCCGCTTCAGCGTTTTTCTTAGTGTATTAACGCGCCGACATATAGGTCTTTGTTTGGTTAGCACTATTTAAGTTAAAGTAAAGAATTGTTAGTCTTAATATTGAAGAAGTTTTGTATTATAATTTGTAATAAAGTGATTGATATTCGATAAGAATATATGATTGAATTAGACATTTGACTTCGTTACTACGCAACGGCGAGCAACAATATCAATCAATGGAGGTGTGCTCAGGATTGGCAACTGTTGCCTTAGGAATAAACGCCGTAGACACCGTAGCTTTGACGACTGGTTCACTGTTAAGAGCAACAAGGTGATTTTTGAGTTCTTTTCTTGTTGTATTTAGTTTAATTTTGTCTAAATATGATTGTAGTTGTTATTACGTTTATGAATAGGATGTATATTATACGGAAAAGAAGTCATGCCATTTTCGGGTTTAGCCGCGGCTCGCCGTGTGCTCATTTCACTTCAAAATGGCGAATGAAAGGGAAAATTTGTCAAAATCGAAAACGCTAAGGTTGGGTTTGGGTTTGCAGAATGTCGTCCGGTAGTATCAGTTGTTTGCCGTACACTGTGCTTTGTTGTTGAATTGACATTGTTGTATGGCGAGAGTGTGTCGTTGTTTTATTGTGGTGGTTTCGCGTAACAGATTGGAAATTGGTGTTGGGATTCGTGTAACGGCGTTGTAAGCGGGTGGTGGGTGCGACATTGGCCTCTTGAGACGCTCGCTAACAATCGGAGTGAAAAACATCTACGTAATCATATAATGCCAAATTCAACGTCGAAAGGCTTTTCATAACAACAAACATATTTACACGTGATGGTATTAGAAAGATTTTGGTGGGTAACGTACATTTCAATTTATGTTTTCGATGTGACCTGTGTGGCAGATGTCTAAGCCTAATATCGGATCTGCTACAATGCTGTTCTTCAAGTAGCGTTGTTTCAACGCTATGGCAACGGACCTAAGCACGCTTTCTTTACAGTTTTTGGTACCAACTGGGGGTGTTAGATTGATTTCGTGAGGTTCTTCGTGTTCAACTGCCTATATGATGTGCTTAGACTACGTTAAAGCAAATTCTAGTTACTACGATGTGGTTTGAATTTAGGGAATTCTTACATTCTCATTAATTGAAATAGCCGTACTTGGGTAATGGGGGTTCCCCTCTTCTGTAAACCACAGGTTGCTACTAAGGACGGCCCAGGACGACAGAGAAATAATGACTTTTAGGCACTTTGTTATACAAATGAATATATACATACTGTAAATGAATGCACATTGTCTTTACCAAACTTTTGCCATTGGCAGTTTCCCGAGGGTGCAAACCTGGTAAAGTGAACCAGTAGTGGAGTAAATTGCTAAACGCTAGCATAATGTTAACAGGGCCCTCAAAATCTTATCCGAATATTATTATTTCCCAAAATAACGTATTGAAAAAAAAGGACGAGGAGAACCACTATATTACATTGTAGCTCCTGTTTCTTTTTACTAGCATTTTACTCTTATTTACATAGTTATTAGTAACGTGATTTGATCGTGTACATGACGAATTTTAAGTAAGGATTTGTTGTCTTTTTCAGGGTATAGGTCCACCATCATTATAGATAAAGTTGGGCAATTTGGTAAGTGCATGACTTATATTTATTATATAACATGATAAAGTGAGGTGAATGAAAAATGTCGAAGAAATATATACCGTATACCTATGTTACTGATCTTAGAAGATGGAATTGTCATTATTATTTCTTCTCTTTATTGAGGTGTTGACCTGAAAAAAATTGGTTTGTAAATAGGCGGAGTGATAAACGAGACGGATGAAATCGTTTATAACAAGTAGTTGTTTGCAATTTTTCGTTATCGGAAAGAAACCCAATTGGGAGAGTTATCAGATAATTGTCATTCTAATGTGGTTTTTCGCAGTACCGATCAAACAGACAGTTTTCATTAATTCTTTCATTTACTTTAACGCAGAAGTAATTTTAGGAATAAATACAGTATGTAGTTTCCAACTTGTGGGGCCGGAGTAGCACAACGTAACAAGCCACAGTTTACATTTTCAGTTAGGATGATTATGAATAACAACATGTTGAGAGACTTTTAAATTGTAGGTTTAATTTTTATTGCTATTTACAGATTGATATTTTTCCATCGCCTTCCACAAGTGGTATCTGTTGGCTTTGGCATTATTATATAAAAGTGTGTGACGTTAAATAATTGCTTAATTCCCGTATTAGTTGATTTCTTTATTTTCCTCATTGTGCCATAGATAGTGATAAGGTAATAAAAAAAAAAGGTGGGCCGCCTTTAATGTAGTGTCAATAATGATAAATGTTTTTCTATAACAAATGTTAAGTCCAAATTCCACTTCCTCTTGTCTACTATTCATTTATATGTTGGGACATTGTTTGCTCACCTTATTATATTTAACGTGACATTAGCAATTCAATACTGTGCCACAATACAGGGGCGTAAGGACCCTAAATTTGTCTGCCGCTGAATAATCGCTTATTAAATATACTAATTGGTGGGTGTTGACACCCACTTAAGTGAGAAGGTTGACATTCATTTTCAGGGCGAAGTGTATTTGTATATTCTGATAACAGTTTGTCGTATTCCTTATGATATTTTGGCTTTTCTTTAGTTTAACTAGGTCACATAGTTTTGAAATCCATGGTGATTAATAATACGAAGCGTAGTTAATAGATGCCGTTATTTTGACGATATATTTTTTATTTCCTCCAATGTGTGATATGACATTACCAATGTTGAGGTAGGTAGCGAAAATGTAGCGTGCTCTCGTGATCATTAAGATAATTGTATTGACAGAAGTGGTACTGGCAAGACACGGGTCTCTCACGGATCAATTGATAGATTCACTCAGTTGGCGGCCCGTACGTAAAGCAGTGGGTTGTGAACGCCCATTCCCGCCTTTTAAATTCATTTAGTAACGATGTAGATGATTGGTTATTTGTAACTGTTTTTTAATAGTTCGTTTAGGACGATGATAGGAAGTAGTGACGTAACAAAAGTACCTCTGTATAACGGTAACAAGGAAAGAAAGTAAATATATGGTTCATTAAGACTTCTCCCAAGTGGGGCTGCTGGATTCTCCCTTGGAAGTGGCCGTATGAACATGCAGAGGTGTTGATCCATTTCGACCCCTTGTTGGCTTTAGTTCTTTGAAGTCTGTATGTTGTTAAGAATTGCAAGTTTTGTACCTGGCTTGTGCCTTTTCTCTCATACTTAAGTGAATTTGGAAATCTGTCATCAAAATCGAATAAAAAGTACTGAATCTGAGCTTGACAAAAAGTGATTCAGTTGCACAACAGGCGCTGCCATATGGGTATTATAGCGACAATTACTGAACCTATAAGAGTTCACTGTGCATTTCTAGTTATTAGTAATTGCTTCCGTATTTGTCAACTTCTCAACATGTGGTCGACTTTCGTGCTGTGTAAGGGCAAACGTTGTGAGGTGGGTCCTATAATGACTTGCAACAATTGATTATTGATCAAAATTGTGTTTGATTGAAAGGAAAAAAAAACATTGTTCATTATTGTAATGAAATGTCTGTATTAAGCTGTTTTGTGAAGGAATACTGGACAACTGCTCGTAATACGTAGCCTAGTTCTTTGAGTTTGCCTCCACATACTCTTGTAATATAACGACATTTGGAAGGCGTTGGGGATATTTTTAAATGAATGCCCTACTGCTGGAATGATGGTTTAGTTTTCTCTTGAACTTTGGAGCATATGGTGGTAATAGTCTGACAACTAACAATGTGTTGTGTTCTGTGGGAAATTTCCGATTTAGTGTTGTGTGTGATCATTAGGACATGAAATTAAATCTGTAGACGAAAAGATGTACTTTATTACAGTGGCGTTAAACTAGTGCAGTATATGAACTGGGGGGGGGGGGGGGTCACCAAATTCAGTTTGAGTATGAGCAGCAGACAGCCAAAAAGGTCTTCCAAAAATTTTTTGCGATCACAAAAGGTGTCTTTTATGTACATTTTTTTTATCGGGAACCGCGATTATATTAGTAATCATAAAACGATATTCCTTGCAATATGCTTCTGTAATTTGCAATTTTTTAAACGTGCATTTTATATGTATTTTTAAATTCTGTTTTATTATTTTATTAAAATCATCTTCTGCCTACCGGTCACGGAAAGCATTCTAGGGTCTTGTGGGCTGGTTGTTTGCTACCACTAATAATCACATTTCCCGTTACAAGAAATGGCCGTATACTATATTTGGAAAATTGTTGTTATAACTAATTTATTTTCAAAAGGTATTTTAAAGGATTTTCCGCATGTAGCTGAGAAATTTTTATGCGAGACTGATATTAGATAAAAACAGTTTAGAAGGGACTGTATGCCATTGTTATCGACTTTGAAAAAGCTTATGATAGGGTTCAGTGGAAGATGCTGTAAGATGTGTTAAGAGATACAACGAGGCTAATTCAAGACATGTGTAAGGGACCAGCGTTAGTACTACAGGGCGAAATACTGGGGACTTCCCTGTGAAGGTTCAGGTACAATAAAATTCTGCACGTAACCCTGAACTGTTCATTTTGGTGGTGGATGAGTTGCTACAGTGCGGGTTGTTTGCAGACTGTCATGATGCGAATGAAACCCTCGATATCAGGTTCAATGGCCGGGCCTAAGACTGTGGGATGGACGGTGACCTGATCTGTAATATGAGGTAATGTAGGACCAGGACTTCCGGACGCCATCCTGCCCTATTCGGGATAGAGATGTTGATACTACTATACAAAAGTTAGTGGCGTGGTGAGCGTGTAAGAAGAGATGGAGCATTTTAAGAGAAGAGGTATTTTGGACGTAATGTGTGGTGTCTTCTTGACAGTGGTAACCATTTGTGGGTTTATCAAGTGCTTAATAAGGAGTTGTAGAGAGATATAAAATGGTTCGTACAGTAATACCACCAAGAAAGTTGAGCGGTATTTTAAGACTTAGTAGAGTGTTGTGTGCATATTCAGTACTTCGTTTAGCCAGTGCGTAATGTACGCTTGTTAGGATAAAATGTAAAGTTAGGGTTGACAGGGAGATTGTTAAGGGCCAGTTTGTTGAGGGACCGAGGGGAATATGCTTTATTGTTTATTAGTTGTATGCCCCTTCATCGTTGTAATTTGCTATTCAATTATGAATTTGAAATTAGATTTATGAATGCAGAACCCGGCATGGTAGCGGCAAATTTGGATACAAAATTAATTTAATGACTTTAAAGGTAATTGGACTGGCTCTGACACACCGCTGTAACACAGGCGGTTTGAGTGAGTTGGTTTACAGTAGCAGGTGGATGTCATTACCGGTATTAACGGGGAGGGGGGGGTCACAATGACTTTTGCAATCTCCTCGAGATTCTCCCACCTCCGCGATGTAATTTCTGTAATTCTGCATCCTAAATGCAATTTAGGAAGGACTTGTAGTGATGGTGTATCGGCTGATGTTTTATATTTTTCGTGACGTGGGGAAGTGGAAGGATGAGTTGTTACCTCTACTGATGTTACCTGAAAGTTTCTTGGATGTTGTTTAACTTGTGGTCTCTCTCTCTCTCTGACTGATCGATTGAACAATCCATATTGTTGACAGAATATGATGTGCTCTCCTTCTAGGCATACTCTTTCATTCTTGATGCCAGCGATTTCGTGGGCACTTTACAACTTGTTACGGTGAATTTATGCCAGTGTGCGAATGACATGTTGTCATTATCTACATTTCATGGAACTTGTAACCTTTTTAAAAAACCTAACTACTTAATCTTGATTTGAAGTTGTCTCATTGAAAGTTTGGGATTTGGGAAAGAGAGCGCGAGATAGACAACATTACTCTTAGGTGACGACGACTATTACTTTGTTGATTGATTTTTAAATAAGACTGAAGTTGAAGGATCTAATGTTACAACGTTGCCCCATTAAATCATTCAGTATTCCTGACCCTGTAGCAATACGTGCGGCGAGGATGTCTTCTTGTATCAACGTTTCTTCAAAGGGATTTTGTGAGTAATTTTGTTATCTTTAGTGATGATGAATTCATTATTGAATTTTGAAGGAATGACGTCCAATTTCTCACTCCTTTGTGAGTTATCTTCAATTTCCCAGTGCTTCATTTTTGTGCTGGGAATGGTAGCAAGAAGAGATTATTGACGCTAAAATTCACACTTGTAGAATTTTGATCAGAAAATAAATTTCGTTTTTGGAGTTATAGTTGAAAAGTTGAAGGCATAGTAAATTGACGATAAAACGCAGACTGGTAGGGCACTTGTTGAATTTGAATGACGTACGCTTTCCTTTTTTTTCCACTCTCTTCTCCCCTCTTGTTACCTGTTAAGGCTTTTTAAGAAAGTACTTGCCAGCTTTCATGGCTCTTGTATCATAGACTTGCTAAAACAAACCTTGTGTACTAGGATGGGCGATTGGTATTACCTGAACTTGTCACTAGATTTCTCGGTAAACAGGATGCCCGAGTTGTAAAGGAAGTTATTTCTTGAAAGGTGCCCTCGTCATCACTAATTCCGATTTTTGGCACCTTAAACCCTCCCCCCTTGTGCTTCGCATCGCCGTGTTACATTGCTTAGCAACCACGCTGATTACATAGCGATTGTTGCTAAGTTCATCCATCTGGAGTTCTCTTACCACACCCTGGCATGTTTTCTCTTTCCTTCCCCGTTGTTTTTCCTCCATCTTCATGTGTGTACAAACCTGTAGATGTGTCTTCATTATCTCGACCTCATCAACTGACCCTGCATTTTGAAAATTCTACTTTTTCTTTGTACGAAACGTACGCATTTTTAAGTTTAGGTAGTAGAAATAAATATATACTGTATGGTCTTATTCCTCTGGGTCCCGTACGTAGAAACATAAATGATCAAGCCATCGATATTGTCTGGCTGGGACTGGTCGGCGTAATTGGAGGCCTGTCGGAAACATTTATTTCAGCCTTTTATAAGTTGGGAGACATCTGTGGCATTATGAAAACTTTTTTCGGTCTTTCACTACAAGAGCCTTAGTCTTGTTATTTCAGAATAGGGCATTCATTACATTTCTGGAGAAGAAAACTGTGCTCTAAAGTTATTTGGTTACCACCGAAAGGCACGTGTCCTCTAGTTATGTTGATGACTAAACCCATGATAGTTTTTTGATTTGTACAGAAATATTGCTTAAATCGTTTGTAGCATTTGTTACAAAAAGGTTTTTTTAACGTAATTGCACCCAGTCTAGCACCCTTTTGGCTTCCTAACTTTAGATTGTCCTCAGCACCAAAAAAGTTTTTAATTTTTTTTTATTTTTCGGGATTTTGAAAAGTAAGTACAAATGCAGACCATATTGAGACATTGAGAATAACTTGTAATTTCATAGATCATCATTAAGATATTGAGGATCGTAAATTGACCCGTAGCTTGCCTAATGTGGTTACTGGAGCAACAAGTGAAGGAAGACAATTTGGAAAATTTCCTGCATGGATTGGAGTTGTTTGATATAAAGTTGCATAGTCGTTGGAGGGTGTCTTGTGAAGTTCCCTCACGTGTGTTTTAGTCTCTAGTTTGGGTAATAGTAAAAGTGATGACTGAGTTATCGTTTCTTTTTCAGTTGCCCAGCTGTCATGGCAACTCAAACTTTCTTGCCCGAGATGCAGTCACTCCCGCCGGGCACTGTTCAAGCTCAACAAGGAAATGGAAATGGTTCAATTGCTAATGGTAACACCGTGACTGTGGCAGTTATCACCCCACCCAACCAGTCGCAACCACCGCCGGGTCAACCTTCTCAGGTAACAAATCTTTTCATGAGTTTATTACTTATATTCAAGAACTTTTATTGACTGTAGATCAAACGTCAACCACTCTATACCTTTTTTTTTGACATTATATAATATTGTTAAACTTTCAAACATGCCTTGACGTATTAGGTTGTATCATGGATTAATGAATACAGTTATTAATATCTTTCAAGCGAAATGTAATTGACATGAGTTACATATGAGCAAAATATCTTGAAAAGGTTATATGACATTCACTTACTCTTCAGTAACTTAGTTATGTTTCTGATGTGGCCTAGACTCGAGAAACCTTGGTTAACACCCACCACTCTGTTTGGCTTGAAGTCTTTTTTTTAGGTGCCTCCTTTTTCACATAATGTCTCCTAAATGAAGCAACTCTGAGTTGTAATCATGTGGTTGATATTTTGCGTAGCTTCAGATACATTATGTCAAAGGCTGAATTAGCAAAAAATCTTAAAATTTACTATAGGAGCGGTTGAATTGCGTTGGACACACCAGTTCTCGTCAGATCACTGAAGTTAAGCAATGCAACTTTGTTTTATTGATCATTATTTAAATGTTACAAATTGTCCTGATGGATTGCGCGGTCACGTAGATGTATGACGTCCACCTGTTGAACATTTTACTGGTATATTTCGATCACTTTAAACAAATGTGGGCATTTTCTCGTGACAGATGGCCTGCATCATTCTGGGATACTTCTTTTAAAAGTTTTAAAGTTTATTAGTTTTAAAAAGTAAATCTTAGGTCGTTAGACTGTCAAACAAAAGGCCAGTCACTGGTTTTAAATATCTTAAATGTATGCTTTTCCCTATGAAGTTAATTTTCAAATTACTTACTATACCTTCTAATTCTTCATTGATTTGGAGAAGGCTTACGATAGTGTTCCACGATAGGTAGTGTGGGAAGTGTTAATGAAAAAGGGGGTAGAAAATTATATCAATGGTGGTTCCATAGTCACAGTAAGGAGTACTTGGGGAAATAGTGGAGGCTTTCAAGTGAAGGTTGGGGGTGCATCATGGTTGAGCACTAAGTCCATACCTTTTCGTTCAGGTGATGGACGAGCTGCTGACTGGAGTAAGGGAATGGGCACCCCAGTGCGTGGTATTTGCAAACGATATTGATGACCTTAGTAACTCCAAAGTGGAAGTACAGAAGAGCCGAAATGATATTAGAACAACGATAAAAAAAAGCCTCAAGCTAAAATATCTTTGAATTGGGAAGGCCAAGGAAATAATGGTGACGTACTCTTTGGGGCGAGCTGGCGAAAAAAGATGCAAGTGTTCAAGAGAGTACTGTTTCAGAGACTAGTAGCGTCCTTACCAGTAATACAAATTAGCACTGCAAATATACAGGGTTTTCCATTAAGAACTCGTATTTTGAACAACTCCATCTCACAATCGTCATTTGCAAACGGAGCAGAGGCAACCAATTTACCAGATACCATGTTCGGAATTTATTGGGAGAGTTTTTTTACTTAACAATAATTTAAAATACGAGTTCTGAATGGAGAACCCTGTACAGCTACTTCCCAAGAGTAGCGCTGTGCTCTAAAACAGTTGAGCACTTGGGTCCAAGAAAAATAGAACAGTGGCAAGATGTGAGCAACGGTCACTTTGGTCCGTCTCGTCCATAGTTTTAACTGTCGATGTGCGGGTAGATATTTGTGGTTCTGTAAGAAACACGAAAGTGGACTGTTGAGAGCAATATTAAACTATAGGTTAATCAAAAGCTACTGATGCAGTTATTGACACTCTAAAGAGCCCTACGTATTTAGGATGCTGCTCGTGAAAATCGTTATTATTTGGGCGTCTGCTATTATCAATTTCTTTTCTTCAACAAATGGAGAAATGGCATCCTGGTTTTTGCTAACCATTTTCTGCCAATCGAACATTGAACTGTTATTGGACTCAACATGTTACGGATTACATCCGTCGACGTTTGAAAGAATTGCTTGTTTGACAAAGGGTGAGTATTGGGATAAGGAAGAAGAGTAATGTGTGTGTTGGATATAGCATTGCACATATTTTCTATGTCAAATCATAAATATGTAATTATGGTAACTAGCGTATTATAACGTTGAAAATCGTTATCCATACTTCTGTGTTGTTTCAGACTGCTACCAGACCCCAGTCGACGACGTCTCAACAGCCTCAGCAGCCTACTGTGGTAGTGACAGTAACCCAAGCACCTGCCTCTCAACAACAAACCCAAGTGGCTGTGGTAGGAGTCAACCAACAACCTAACAATCCCCAACAATCCACAGCGCAAGTGCAGGCACAGCAACCCCAACCACAACCTCCACAACCTCAGCAGTCTACTCAACAAACTCAGTCGGCCACTATTGTACAATCTCCGGCACAAACGCCACAGTTCATCACGGTGCCTGGTAAGAACATAGTGGTATTATTATTTGTGTGTAATTGTTCCTCTACTCGTATTTACGGACTTATTAACTTGGTGGCCAGCACACGAATGAATGCAGATTCAGTTGGGACTTGCACATTTCATTGATTTTTTTTTGTATTGTAAAGGGGAACCTTGTTTGCATGTCCTCTTTTGTTTCGGGTTATGGTGATGGTGATAAACGTTGCCCTGGAAGTTAGTTTTTGACCATATTTTAACATAATGCTGCAGCCACCATTCATTAACTTACAGAGAACTGTTTAACGTCGTTTGATTGCGGTGCGATAACGCTGCAACAGTTTGCATGACATACATTAACTTTGAAAAGTTTAATAAAAAAAACCTATAGATATTCCATACTTCGATCTCAAACCACTTATGGAGGAGGGGAGAACAACGATCGATTACGGTTTTTATAGGCTGAACATGTATTTCATGAAACCTGTAAAAAATTATCAGGTTAGAATAAGGGGGAAGTATCTGCAGCCCATTGCAACTTTACAAAAAAATTTGTCCCATCATTGTCCGAGAATTGCATTGCAATCCCGAATGTAAAAACTGAGTGGTCCTATTAATTAGACGATCAGGAATAACGAGGTCCTATTGATTGGGTTCCAAAAAAAATATGTCTAGAGTTCTGAAACTCACGTAGCTTCTTCTTTAACAAGGTTCGTTTCATAATATCCCTGGTAATTACAATTGATGAAACTATAGCACCATTGGCGAATGATGGGTTTTGGAGATTTGGTTTCCCTATTTGCCTGAATGCACTCACACAACTAAAGAGTTGTTTTTAGGACCTTACAAAATAATAATAATAAGGTTTGGCAAATGAATGAAAATATTAAAAAGCCTCCAAGTTTTCAGAACTTGAAAATTAAGGGTGGAATTATTGCTGCAGGTCAATTATATCATCATAACCTTCTGACATTATCGCCACCTGTCTAGTTTACAATGGGTTGTTAAAATTATGAACCTACTCTTGTTTTGACAAGGCGTTAAAGTTATTGACGGGGATTAAAATTTGAGAAAAGACTTTTTAGTTGCTATTGGTTTTTCCAGTTGCGCAACGCTTACTAGGGTTTAGTGAATCGGTAACCCGTGATTAGATAATAAACCAATATTTATTCGTTGCTTAGTTACTTGTCATTTTCCCCCTCCCATAATGTACTTGGCCGACATATCTTAGTAAGATATATAGATAAACGATCGTTGAGGAGCTGAAAATAGTGAGCAAAAATATGCAAATATGAATGACTTGTACAATGCATTATGAATCTTATTCATTCTTGAGTAGTAAAGTTTTATTTATTTGACAAATGAGTATCCGTTTTGGGATTGAAGTGTTCTGCAAGATTGCCTTGCATAGTTTGCGTTGCACGCATGCTACTTATGTCCAAATTATTAAATTGAGATATTAATGAAAATTAGTTTAATTACTTTAGTGTTATCTATTTGAATGGAACACTCGTTTAATGCATTATTTTGTAGTGGTTTAAAATAACTGCTCTAGGTATCTAAAGCCTTAGTTAGGTCCGCTACTCCGATTCATTAAAGTAGGGTTAATATATAACTTTTTTTAATGATGTTTCAGTGTCGGACAACGACAGTCCTGTTCAAGACAGCGTGTCGTTGCAGAGCGCCAATCAAGCCGTCCATTCTACTTACGTCCAGTATGTAGAGGGTAGCACTGATCCCAACATCTATGCGGCTTCCAATGGACAGATGTAATCATCTAACACACCCTTCCCTTTGCTCATTTTATTTGTAGCTCAAGGGAGTGTTTTTGTGTTGTGGTGGTTGGGCTGTATGTGATCTCTGGGTTTTGCAGTTTCCTTAACACAGTAACCTCACTTTCTTTAAAAGCTTCACACACTTGGTCAATTCTTTGAAGTCGTTTTTTCGACAATTGCTAAAACGTACCAGTTTATGTCACGCTTATTAAGCGCTTTATTAAAAAAAACCTAAAGTGTGTTTAGCTTTTGCATGTAGATTTTAGTTCTGTCGAATATAAGAATCTTCTTGTGTGCTGTTTTATAAAACTTGTGAGATGTACTGAAATTAGAAGACTTTTGTTCTAAACTCTGCATTTTGAGGCAGTCTACTTGGTAAATGTGACTTTTCGTCGACCATTTATAGGTCGGCGTATCCTGTCTATTGTGTGAGTGACACATCAACGATGTATACGTCTGCTACTGCCTATTACAACACTGGTAATAATACCGCTGTCACGTATTCTCAGGTGAGTGTTTTTGGTGGTTACTATCTGCCAAAATATTTTGTACTGTAATGGCACTGGTGGACTTTGAACCTCATAATTAGGTTCTGTTTATAGGTCAGTTCAGCCATTGGTCATGGAGCAGTAGCTGCTAACGTGGGAATGCCGAGTCAGATTCTAACTCATCAAGGCACGAGTACTTATTTGGTTCAAGGTGGTTCACTGGATGGTGAGAGCCATGCTCTCCAACATGCTGCAAGGGCTTCACCACAAACAGTCAGTATGCAGCAGGTGAGCGAATTCCTGTTTTGTTGACATGTGTATTTCAAAGTGATTGAAGTTCTGAGAACCATTTTTTTTTTATCGTAATTCTTTAAAATAGAATTATTTTCAATATTGATTTAATTCCGTTGTCTCTTTACCTGTGTTGTTTTCATTTATTAATGTTGGGGAAATCCCTCTTCAAAATTTACGTTAAAAAATTGCATAATAGTCTTATTTCACGTCTAAAATTTTTAATTTTCTGTAGCTTGATTACACTAACAGATGCCTTGTTCTGGCGAACGTTGGTTAATTTCTAGAGATCCAACCATTTATTATAATCTTTTGCCTAACAATCTTCTTTTTTGTTTGTTGTCTTGTTCATGCTTGTCCACTTATAAGGATGGAGGGGTTACTTATTTAGTCCAGAGTTCTCCCATGGAAGGGGAAAATCCCCACTTAGCCCCAACTACTAGAGTGTCTCCGGCCACTGTAAGTAGCACATTTATTTCCCATGTTCATTATTTTGTTATTCTTTTTTTCATTGATTCAGACCAAAAGTTAGTTTATCCATTGATGGCCAGTCAAAAAAAAAAGTGTTTTCTGGTTAAACTCTGGCCGTTGCTAATACATTCGTGATCACTTGTATTTCTGTTTTTTTGCTTGTTGCATGTATTGCCTTAACTTCACGAATGCCCATTAAAACTCGAAGTGCTGTGACTAATCAATTTTTATGCTTTCATTTACTGGCACTCAATACCAGTGTTGATGTTGTGGGCTGGTAGGGTGTGGTCAATCTCCCCCTCTCATTGAGGCAGCTCTCCATAGTTGGGCTTTCAATGAATGGGCATTTACTTTTTGATATTTTTACCGAAATCTGAGACACATAATCATCGGGCATGTGTATGGACATCTTTTAGAGCGCAAAGTCATAAAAATTAATTAGTCTGGCTAAATAGTTTAATTACTTGTGAGTAGTCCTAATGTCCTCGTTTCTCATCATTTCATTTCTTTTGGTGTAATAATGGTAGTCCCATTTAAATTGATAAGTTTTTCAACGTTCCATTCATTGAAAGCGTCAATATTGTTGTCCTCTTAACCAGATTATTTGTGAAAGTTTTTCAATGATATTTCTACTGTGTGTCATATGATGGTGTTGAGATTTTGTTTTTAATACAGAACAAAATCGTTTTCAATTCCCATTGTTCACCTATTGATGTGTTTACAAAAAAAATTTTGTTTTGCAGCCATATATCATCTCTATATTCTTGTATTTTATTTTGATGTGAAATGTTTTATTTTCCCTGCTTGTAATCTTATGTGGCCCTGTTCGCCTGTTTTTATCAAAACAGTTTCCTGAAGGCATTGAAGGACAACCATTTGGAATGGAGGTACAAATCCCTTACCACTGTTTCCCATCATCCATTAGCTTAGAATCAAACTTTTATTTTTTGTTGTGATGTTAGAATGCATTGTAACTGATTTCCGATTAATTCATTCATGTTGGGGATGTGCACTGTTAATAAGCGATTTTTTTTGGGGGGGGGGGCGGGCAATTAAAGCATTGATGGCATGATGTATTGAACTAATGTACGAAATCAGTTACGATGCACATTTCGTGTGCTTATTAGGTTAGTATGTTTATTGTTGTAGTAAATGCAAGAGAAATGGCCATTGCCAGCCTATGACATTTGCACTTTGAGTCGTTTTATTTCATGCATGAGTATCAGTTATGTTTGACTATTGTTCGTACTGGATAGCCATTTAGTTTGTCTCTTAGTCATAATCTAGTTCAAAATTTACATTTTATAATACTGGCCATAATAAATCTGATTAAAGCATTTTAGGAATTAGACTATTTAATCACACTTGCATTGCAGGCATGGTTGTGTAGGTGTTATAATTTTTTTAAATCAAAATTTGTTAGGGATTTGCAATATAAAATGACAATGCAGCAATGTTATTTAACGGCATTTTTAATGCCTTATTCGAAAAGCAATCGGCTAGCACATTTTTTTATCACCACTATCACTTTCCCCATTTTACCATTTCGTTTCATTTTAAAAAAAGCATAACTTATGAAAGTTACATTTATAAACACTCAATAGGTACAGTGGTTATTGGACAACTACGAAACCGCAGAAGGAGTGAGCCTGCCACGAAGCACACTATACAGTCATTATTTGCGGCACACTGCCGAACACAAATTGGATCCCGTAAATGCGGCTTCTTTTGGAAAACTGATACGATCTGTGTTTTTAGGTTTGAGGACAAGGAGATTGGGAACAAGGTGGGAGTGATTTCTGCGAATGGCGTTAATTTGTTGACCTAAGTTTCATACGTTATTTATATATGTATTTTATTTGCTACAGGGGGAATTCCAAGTATCATTATTATGGCATACGAGTAAAACCTACATCGCCATTAAATCAGATAAGTGAAGATGTTTCAACAATGGCCTTAAGGCAACAACCAATTAATCAAAGCAAAAGGTTTTGATTTGCGGTTTTGACAACATGTCACTCATTGATGATGTTTCTTAATCTCATACACTTTCTTGATAGGTTTAAACCATCAATTGCCAAGGTCGAATCCCAGGCTGATGGACTCCACAGCCAGGGTAATCAAACACATACATCTTCTTCATCTTCTGATTCTACTTCACCACAACAGCCAGTATGTTTAGAGAGCATATTCAATTTTTGTGAATTTATTTTTTAACACATTGATCTTATAAAAAGATTTCTATTTCTAGCGTCATCAGCAGTTTCTTGGTGATGCCACTGGTGCTATTCCTCATTTTAATCATGTCAATCTCGATGAGTATTCGTTGCCCGATGGAATTATGTTGGAAGACCTTGGTATTTTTAAAACGTTATACAAAGAGCATTGTGAAGTAATGAATCAGTTTGATGATATTCGCTCTGAATGGGTTATTGGGCTTTTTTTGTTAAACTGATTGCTCGTGTTTTATTTCGTCACAGGCATTCCTTGAAGCTGTGATGAATTTGCAATTTTCCATGGTTGAAACTTTATGGCAGCAGTTTTGGAGAACCAGTCAAACGTATGCAAAATCAGTATATGTATTGCATCGCATTAATGGACACTCCTAAAATTAAAGCGTACCCATTCTGTGAATGTCGTTTTTATTTCTAGTGATCCAGATTTGGATGAAGAAGAGCATCTTAGTACAGCGAAGCTTTATTCACTTTGTGGTTGTGAGGGAGTGCAAAAATTTGTGCAGCGGGCAGATTATGAATTTTACCAAAATTTAGTGGAAGTATTGATACCAGACGTTCTAAGGCCTATTCCAAGTGAGTCATTGTCATAGCGTTGTAAATCAATTATTTATGATTAAAGAATACAGAAACTTGTGTGAAACAGAACAGCATAGAATTGGAAGCTTTTTTCCTGTCATACGTCCTACAGACATTAGACTGTGTTAGTTTGCAAATCTGTTAGGAGAAAATAAACCACGTACATTTTGCACAGGCTCCCTCACCCAAGCCATACGTAACTTTGCTAAGAACTTGGAAGGTTGGCTAACGACAGCCATGGGCGGAGCTCCCCCTGAAATGATCAAAATCAAGGTATGAAAGGGTATTCTAAAAGAGGTATTGTTTTAGGTTAGTTTTGCATGCAATATTGTTTGTGACGTAGGTCAGTGCTGTGAGTGCCTTTGCACAAACTTTGCGTCGTTATACATCCTTGAATCACCTGGCCCAAGCAGCGCGAGCTGTTCTTCAGAACGCGTCACAGATAAGTCAAATGCTCACTGACCTCAATAGAGTGGATTTCCATAATGTGCAGGTTAGTTAATCATTTTAATCAGATATGCTAAAAAAAATTTTTTTTGTTAAGTTGCAATTACGTTTGTTCTCTTAACGTAGGAGCAGGCATCCTGGGTTTGCCAGTGTGATGATGGAATGGTTCAGAAGTTAGAACAAGACTTCAAATTGACTCTTCAGCAACAAAACACATTAGAACAGTGGGCTACATGGCTTGAAGGAGTAGTAAATCAGGTGTTGCTCCCTCATGAAGGAAAACCAGATTTTGCAAAGGCAGCCCGGCAATTTTTGCTCAAGTGGTCTTTTTACAGGTAAACATGCTCGGCATCAGGCAACACGTCTTATATTTTTATCTGGGTGCATGGATGATGAACTTCTATAATTATATTAATTTTTACCATTTAATGTTGAAATTAGTTCCATGGTGATACGTGATTTAACATTACGGAGTGCTGCAAGCTTTGGATCATTTCATCTTATACGTTTGCTGTATGATGAGTACATGTTTTATTTGATAGAGCATCGGGTAGCACAGGCAACAGGGGAAACACCCATCGCTGTGATGGGAGAGGTAAGAAAAGTCATTTTTTGATTAATAGTAGTAAAGCCTAGATATCGTTGATGACTAGTTTTAATTTGTCACAATCATGTTTATTCCTTTAGTCATTTTCTTTTTTTAATTATATGTTAAAGAAGTAATGCTAAGTGCAATCCCCGAAAATCTTAAAATTATAAGACAGTTTGTTGTTCTTGTCTTTGCCTCTTTTTTTTGGCATACTTATGTACAACTGTAGGACAAGTTAACGTTACACTGTATTGTCATAGTAATACTTGTCATGGTGTACTTTACGCACTGAAAATTTGAAATTTTGGTTTCTTTGGCTGATCCATGCGTTTAGGAAAAAAATATTTAATCTAAATTTGACTGGGTACTGTTTTCGATTTGAAGATTTATATGTCAATGTGTTGTTGTGGTATTTTTCTCTCTTGAGTTAAATCGCTTATGTCCTCTATTTTGAAGCCTGTCTTTGTTATTTTTTCTTGCACATGCAAAAGAAGAATGGAAATTGTTTGTTTGCGAAGACATTTTCACTTCTTGGCGGTGAGTTGTGTGGTGTGTGCCATTCCAATTTCTCAATATCTATATCTCCATATGAGTGTAAAAGTTAACGTGTCCTACAGTAATAATCTCCCGTCGTGATTGTCGTAAAGGGTTGTCTTATGTGTGTTCATATTTTTACTTCAGTTGTCCGTTGCTTCACATATGTTGACTGTGTTTCAGTTCATTGGTTACGGCAGCAAAGCGAATCTACGTGACGCTGGTGACATCAAGCCGTTAGCGTCATCTGTGAATGTGAGCAATTGTAACCTGGTGGCCAATGGTAATCATGAGAATCACATAAACAACGTAGAAGTTTTGGTGAACAGCACTCTCAATCAACAGCAACAGCAGCCGCCTTCTCAACAGTTGCAACAGCAACAACATAATTTGAATTTGGGTTTAACAAATCAGATAGGAATATCTAAAATGGTAAATGTTACCATCAATTCTCCTTCGTCAACCGAAGCTCTTCACATCAATAAGAGGTTGAAAGCCAACTGACCAACCGTTACTTAATGCGGAGTCATAGTCACCAAAGAATCTAGTTTCAACTCTCCTTGCAGACTTTTGGCATAAGATGTCGTACTCTCAACTACGTCGTCAATCATTTGTGCATGTGCCATTTGTGGTGTCAGGTTCATTTCGTTGTTTCTGGCTACCTTCTACTACACCCTTCCTTCCAATTCTGTTGATTCCAACCTCTTGTCATCTGTGAGCCTGTATCCCATTTGTCCTGGTACAATAGACCGCTCAGCGTCTTGTTGCTTCTCATACTGCTCACAACCAACAACCCCACTCCCTTCCTTATAAAAAATGATAAGTCCAAATTATTGTTAAATGAGGTGATGATCAAACTTTGTCTTACCTTCTTCCTCTGTTCTATCATAATTTGTTGTGTTACAAAGTGTTTGATGATTTCTTTCGTAAGTTCTCATTACGAAAATTTGAAGTTCTTTCTCTTGTGAGGTTCACGTCATCCCCCGTTTTTGTAGTATATCGGTCATACTCTCCCCCATTTCCTTATTTATGATGGTCTATGTGTGAGATGTTTTATTGAGCAAATTGTTTTCTGTTGTCTCGTGGCCCTAATTCTCTCACATCTTTTCACATTTAAGTATCTGTTTATTGTATAATATTTTTTCCAGAATGGTGGAATGTGACTAATTTTCTCTCGTCTGTTTGTCGCTGTTTATCAAAATGTTTGGGTTTACATGTTTTGGTTTTTTTTTCCTCTCATTTCTTTCTCTTCCCTTCTACTCCTTTTCTCGTTACAGTCTAAAAAAATGTCTTCTTACCTCTCACATAGACATACAATTACTTGTTCGCATAATCGTCATCTCGTTGTGTCTTCTTCTCCGAATGCTTATATGCATACCATGAGGGACCAAAATCAAAATCAACCCTCTTTTCTCTTTTGTTTTAATTTCTTTCCTTGATATTACAGCTGCTGTATGCTTGGGTGGGTGCTTGATTGGGTCGTTAGTGGCTTTTGCAGTTTTGTTTCTTAACTCTGATCGGTAACTCGTACCTCTGGGACCTGCCAGTAAGTTAAAAATATTTAGTTTGATTGTTAGTGATTATTTCTTCCACATCAAACTCTAAAGCGATTACAAACACCCCTCCTCCCAAAAAAACGGTAGTTCAAGTGATCAGTAACTGTCGATGGGAACGCTGGGTACCGCTAATACCCAAAAATCGTCGTAACAGCGTAGTTGTCTGTGCAGACTCTGCATTAGCACTATGCAGTGGACGGGGCTTTATTGACCTTTGTAGTTGAAGGGCCTTAAAACACCAACGAAATGACAGGCACATCTGGTACTGCTATTTCTTCCGAATTTAAAAAGTTATGCAGAAGTTTTGTACCTACCTCCCAACTGAAAATTTCCAAAAGTCATGTTTGTTTTATGCTATTGATACATAGCAATTGTTATTTCCTTTTTTTCTGCTAAGGAAATAGGTTAAAGGTGGTGTTGTTGAACTATTGGTAGGGGAGTGATTTACTGCGTTGGACACACCAGTTCTCGTCTGATCACTGAAGTTCAGCAACGCAACCACAGCTAGTACTAACGTGGGTGGCCGCTTGGGAAAACTGAATACCACTAATACCCAAAAATCATGGCATTAGTGTAGTGTCTGTGCACTCTCTGCAGTGGACGGGGCTCTAATGATTTTGTAGTTGAAGGGCCCTACTAAAAGCCAATGAACCATCCAATTGAAATATTTGTAATAGTAACTCTTTCTGTCATATGACACCTATGGTGCAAGATAGTTTTTACTTCCCCCCCCCTCAGGCACTCACTCAATGACTTTGCTATTAACATTCCTTATCTGTATTTTATTTGTCTATTTTTTTACTGCCCCAGTTTTCAAACTTAATTTTTCAAGCAAAGAGAAAACTGCAATTTCGGAATGTCTTGCGTACTAGGGAAAGGATGCTCAGAGACTTGTTGATTGTTATTGCTGTCCTTTGATTCTTCATTTTTCTTCATCTCTCTCTTCGTCGCTATCCTCATATATATATATTTTCTTCATTTTATTTGTAGACGGTAAGTGTATGACACAGCCGTTGTTCCATGATGCTAGTCACAAGAAAGCTATAAATATATATTTATATATATATATTTATGCATACTATTTTTCATTGGCTTAGGGGATTTTAATCCTATTAACCCTTTGTACTTCGTTGCCGACAATATGTCGACATGGTCAATTGCTTTGAAATAATTCACGGAGTATAAAGGGGGGTTAAACTAAAGAAGAAATTCTGTAAAGTATTTCCAACAGTGTTATTTAAGGTCAAAGATGGCATTTACCTCCTCCCCTTCACCACCTGTAGCACTGAGTGCTGTAGATGACACGGATAACTGACCATCTTTTTTAGGATGTTTGTTGTCTTGTGTGCCTGTTTTCATTCATCTTTTTGCCATTTTGTTTTTTTTTTCTTAGGGGGGGAATGCCTTATAAGGTTGTCTGTCGTCAATCAGTCGTTTCGTCTTCTTCTTCAACCCTTTCCATCCCCATTATCTTCATCATCATCATCATCTTCATTATTATGAATGTAATTATTATATTTAAATGAATTAGATTTTACATATATATTTTTATTCCAGATCCCTCCTTACCAATCAATTTTTTTTCTGTTTATTTGATGTATTATTTTTTTATATTCTGGTGATAATGACGTTGACTACCTACTGCTATATTGTGCTGACCACCACAATGTGTGATTGTAGCTACTTAAACTCAGTTGTGTGTGCTGATCTGAGCTGAATGATAGATGATGATGCTCACTGGGTTTTAATAGAAGCATAATTTTTTTAAAGAGATGCTTAAAATAGCCAATGGCCCTTTGTGTTTTTCCTTGAGTATTAACTGTTTTGATTTATATAAATAATTTATTAATTAAATTCAAGAGGACTGACTGTGACGTATTGTGTAGCGATTTTGGTTGACTTTTAAGCCAAAAAAATCACTTCGATAGGGGTTTTGTTTGTAGTTGACACCTTGTTCAGATTGGTGTGATGTGTGTGTGGGACGGGTGTCTCTTCTTCTTGAGAGTGGTTATGCTCGTTTCCTGTGTTCTTTTCAGGGGCGGATCCAGGGGAGCAATACAGCAGTGTCTCAATGGGGCGCATATTTCAACTGATGCATGATTCAACTTTGTAACTAATGAGGCATCTGTGCATTGCTATCCTCATTTCTATACTGCCAGTCCAATCTGCAGTTGGCTAAACCACTGAAGATGGGACATTGTCTAAGGAGCAGTAGAGGACCGATTGTAATTGCTAGCTAGGATTATACTAAAGGGCGCACTTTTTTTTTGAAGTGCTTCCCCCTTTGATCCGCCCCTGGCTGTTTTTCTCCCTCCCCACACTTTTCGAGTGTCTTGTGTGTTATTTAAAAAGATCTTTCCTCCTCTCCTCCATAAGTTGTGATTTTTCAACCACCATATTTTTGTTTCTGCCTGCGTGAAACGAGGGTTTTTTTGACCACCACCACCACCACTATCAGATTGGCTTTTATAAAATCCACAAATTTTTCGAGTGCTTTTATTATATTTCCTCTGAGTGATGATGATAATTGTGTTTTCGTGTGTGTGTGATTCGATACAATGGGTGAAATTTTGTTTTTTGTTTCTTTTTTTTATAAACTAGTCACTTACTTCTTCAGCTTTTGCAGCACTTAAAAAACGATAATGCCCAGAATTGAACTCCATCCTCTCCCCTTACTCTGATGGTCAGTGATGAATTACTTGGTAGACTTTCTTTTTTTTATTTCTCCCTCTCTCCATCTGCGTGTGTTCACTCTGAATCTGCAAGAATCGGTGTTGCTGATTACTTATTATTCTGATGCCCACTAACTATATTATGAAGATGAAATTCGGTTCTTGAAGCAGTTTATGACTCTTTCCTGAATGGTTAGTTAGGGTGTGATACACATTCCACTGACAGATTTCTACGTTTTTCAACTTACGTTGTTTTTTTAAACATATTTACTTTTTCGTAGGAGGGGGGGGAGTGTGATGATATTTTGTAATCATTTGACCCTAGTGAAAATGAACAAAACTGGCCAGTTGTTCCCTCCCTCTCTCCTTCCCAGTTTTTGTTTTGCGATTCCTATCGCTCTCTTGTCATCATCTTTCATGTAGTATTCAGAAGTGCCTGTGTTGTTACGTAATGTAGTTGATTTTTTATGTTCATCCTTCTTTTTAAAATAAGACGTTGTCAAAACGGCGCTTATGTACCCCGGGCCATTGTAGTTAATTGTTGGATAATGATTTTCGGTTTACCATATTAGCAAAGGGGTGTCGTCGTGTGGTAATCAATAGGATGTATGTAAAATTAAATCCAGAAGAATAGCAACTGTTCTCAAATGGGACCCCCTCCTCCCCTTAATATATGGATTATTGGAAGTACCTCAGCCATGCGTCGTCGTCCAATGATGGTGTGTGTCACAGTCGTTATTTTTTAAAGAGGTCAGCTGCTGCAGACTTGAAACTATTGACCTTTATAAATTGGTAGTAAGTAGAAGAGGGTTTTCCTTTGTCATAATTAGGTAGTAATACTGCCATTATTGGATTATATCGTCCTCCAGGATCCTGAAATGAGAAATTATAAGTTTTTTTAATTTTATTTTGTGAAGTAATGTGACAAAATGTATTTAAGTATAAAAAAAAATAATGGGCATATACATATATAATTTTGGAGGTATTTTCATGTCATCGGACGTACTCTTGTGTCCATGGCTTCACAGGGTGATCGTTTTCCACTTATAACGCAAAATAACACATATCAACTTTAAATTGTGTTTTATGTCCCTCCCTGTCCCCCCCCTTTTATGAATTTGTCACTGGCCTAAGTCTCCCCTTTGCCCTTACCCCCCTCAACCGTGGCTCTCGTTGCCTCCGTGTGCGCCCTTCCCCAATCTTTTCGTCAGTTTGCTCCACAAATGGTGTGTATCATTAATTTGTACCTCGTTTTGTACAGTGATGGTAAAATGATTTTCAAATGGAAAAAGTAAAAAGAAGAAATCTTAAAAGTTGGACTATTTATTGTGCGACATATTTACAGATTTTTAAAGCCATTTTTAGTTCAACACCAATTGTTGTCAAGTTGCACAAGGTGTTCATGAAAGGCCTAAAATGTGTTTTTGTTGTTTTTTTTAAAATGGCTGCATATCATCTTCGGTACTAAAGAAACGAGTAAAAAGAGGTCCAAATTTTGCCATGTTACTCTGCAAGATACAGTGAAGTCTGTTGGTGTATTTTTGATCACAATATTTTCCAAAATCTCGCCAAGGATACGATTGTGGATCACTGGTCACAAACTCCGCTGGACTTGGAACATTATCCTTCATGAATTTCCACACATCTCCTAATAGCACGTGTGCTTCATAAGGGCTTATTTTTGGAAGAATTTCACTGATGTATGAAAGTGGTGGTGGTAAAAGTTGTCCGATTGCCATGACATCGATTAGACGACAAGTAAGATCAAGTTGTTTTCGACATTCAGTCGTTGATTTTGCCTGACTTGCTGCCCAAAAGGACATCATGGTAGCTGCAAGAGCACGTAATAAGACACTACAATAACAAAGGGCTGGCTTACAATGTGCCACCAGGTGCAACAAGTCCCACAAGAATGGGTTAAAATGGAACATTCGTTTGATGTGTAAATCCCTCTCGATGGTCACCTTAGTGAACTCCTCTTCTGGCCATGGAAAGCCATTGAACATGACATCTGAAGAGACTAATTCAACAAGTAGGAGAGCTACTGTTGTCATACCTTGAATAGTTGGAACAGGACCAATTAGCAGCTTCTCATCTGCCATACGACGACAAGGAACACATGCAGATTTAATCATTTCTAATAAGAGTTGACAATTGATAACGATTTCCTCTTTTGGCCTAGCTGAAAAGTGACACTGAGGCCGTAAGCCGTCGCCAATGATACCAGCGTGAAAGACTGTGGAGTGACTCTGGGGCAACGTATTAGAAACTGCATGCTTTTGATTCTCCTCCAGGAGAGAAACAGTTTCGCTGACTGTCACAGACTTATTCTCTGCAAATGTGACGCATTCATTGGAATTTCTTCCATTGAAATGATGACAGTTATTGGAATCCAGCACTGCTTCCAGAAGGAACCTCAGTGTCATATTCTGTGCACTGGTGTGTTTACACAATTTACTGACAAATTTACAACACACCGGGATCTCCGCAATTTTTGATGGCAGTTCCATTCTTGCTATCACATCAATAAAGAAAGTAACAGTCGATCTAGCCAATGAAGTGAGAACCGTCATGGACAAGGAATCTGGCAGTGGCGTTCGTGCTAAAATGTCCATTGCGCAACAGGCAGCTTCTATACTCGAGTGAGTTAATTGATCTGCAAGAGGCTGCAAGAAGCGGGTCAGACAATCTGTAAATCGAAGTCGTGTCAGACTAAACCCGCCGAGACCTTCAGCCTCCCATCGCACAACACACCATAAATTTTTAAGAAATTGTTCTGGGCAATATTTTCCTCTACCCATAGACTGAGTCATGATTTGAGAAATGGTCATTTCCAGAAGCGAATGATTTGCTGTCGGTTCTATCACAGTCATTAGGTGAGACAAGTATGTCAGATGAAATGGTTTAATCGCACTGACCAACAAATGTGCTAGAATGTTGACTGCAATACATTCTTTGCTATACATCGCCAAACTGCACAGCAATTTTGATACCCAATGTGCTCTTTGCAAATTGTCTTCTTCTCCCAGCAAGTGATGACAAAGTTGCGGAATGTTCTGAGTTAGAGTCAACAGTACCGGAACTTCAACTTGAAAATTACCCGACTTTGTGTTTACCAGGTAATGAATTTGCAACAGTAGAAAATCTACCAGTAAAAGAATCCAAATATATTATCCGTCTTGTTATATTGATGTTTTGAATAAAACCTGTTAATTACCTAGGATTCTGCCACACACTTGGGAAACTTGAGGTAAACATTGTGGTGTGCCATTTGGAGCTGCAATATTTAAGAGGAAGTTTATGATAGGCCAACCTCCTTCCTCACTTTGAAGTACCAAATGAACAACTAAATTGGCTAAATCCTCAGGATTTTGGGCAGCCAACTGATGCCACTTTGGTATTTGTACGTATAATTCATTTAATATCTTGGGTGTCACTATAAAAGCCAATAACATTTGATAAGAATCGAGAAAGTCTCCAAGTTAGAGGAGCTAATTAAACATCTTACGAAACACCATTACTTACGCGCTTTGACAAAATCCGTCGTTATGACACGTCGAAGCATATTGGACATTGATGACAACTGTAACAGAAAAGGTACTGTTGCTAAATGTTGTACTGTGGGCTGTGGTACAAAACTGTCTTCAAATAGGGACAACAAAGCGCGATGGATATCTTCACTGTGTTGACCTGCCAAGTGACCCAATATTCCAACCACTGATGCCATTTTGGGGACCTGTGAATAAAAATAACAGATATCAACTCATTTTTTAAGGGCAACAACAACAAAAACGATAACTAAGGAAGTATGCGGCACACAGACCCTTTTGTTCTGGGTGGCCAGAATGCCAGTCCCAATGTCTTGATCTTCGTGCGAGCAAAAATCTTTAAGACCACAAGCGAGTACTCTGGTGATGATGGTCGTTGGAAAGCACGATCCGATGTGAGCCACAACCCAATCGAAGTGAGGAGAATGTTGCACAGATGTCTCCAGAAGGGCATCAATACAAGTATCTGGGTTGCTACCGATCAGCGTGGAAATACACTGAGTACTCAAATCTACAAGGGTCCTAGTCGGACGGCAGCTCATCCACAACTGTAAAACTTCATTGAGACTTGAAGCGTGTGGGATACCTCTGGAATCCGAGTATTTGCTACTTAATTGCCCTAATAAATCTAATGACCACGTCGAGACGATAGGAGACCAAGCTTCGGGATTTGAAGAGATAAATCTTGAAAGAATGTCTTGTACATCCTACAATAAGCCACCCAACATTAGTCAAGTAATATTGGACCTAGAACGATATACAGGCACAGACAAACCTGAATGATAATGTCCTCTGTCTCTGACGTCGCTAAAGGACCTGTTGAGTTGGAATTAACATTACCCGTTTCTAATTCCAAACTATGAGAATACAGATTAACAGCCTCATCGAAAATGGTACACAAATATTCCAGGATAGCCTCTCGAGCGGCGGGCAAAGTTTTCAGTAGAAATATAGCAGACTTGGCCAACTCCGTACGACTGAATTTCGAACCGAAAGTTGCTCCGCCGACAAAGTTTCTTATTTCTTTTAAAATTTCCTGAGAAAGAGGAATTTTCGGTGTCTTTGAAAGAGACTCCGTCGCAGACTGTGATGTTGCTGTCACCGTGGGAACCATTATAATATTGTGTTTAACAAGCTGTAGATGCAGCTTCACATCACATCAGTGCCCATCGATAAGCCTATTTTGGAGACAGCTTATTAGCGTATGGTCGCTAGGTTTTACTAAAACCTGGAACAATATGTCAAAGCTTGTAGTTCAACATTGGTAAAATATTCAATTTACAAGACGATAAAAAATAATGATTCCCACATCTAATAATAATATACCATTGGGTGATTCGAAGTAAGTAATCCTTTCTAATTAAATTGGCTTGATGTTTTTAATAACTGCGAGCGAGTTTATGTCAGAATCGTAGCAGAATACAGTGTCTGCTTGTCGTGCGTATCTTTATAGTTAGCGCGACCTTTCATGCTGGTTTTAATAAGCTTTTTATTAAAGTTACCTGCTACAAAATCTGCATATTTTTCGAAGAAGTTGAAAATTAGCATTAAAGCATGGTAGGTACAAATACATTCCTATTTTATTAAGGTGTTAGCTCAAAAAAAGCAATAGCAGCTATAATATACGGTCACTACGACTGCAACATTCCAAACATTCCAAAAAGTCATTTTTAAAGGAAAAAAAAAATTGTGTTGAGGTGAAGCACCCCGTTTGGCCTTGGAGCTAGGTCTGAAAACTGCCGAAATACTTTTGCAAAATGTGTGCATCTTGCTGTCAGAAGTATACAACTTAGCTTGTTCTAACGTTAATTTATATTCTGATGGCAATTTATTGAACAATATTGCTCTCTGCTTGTCTTACGTCTTGGACCATATATTAAATTGTACCAAGACGTCTTTAGATATCACAAGTTTCACATTGAATTGCGTGACATTATAGACATGTTTTTACATTTACTACCTGTAGGTGCTTTCCTTATTATGTGAAAAGGAAGATAATTATAATACTTATCAGGAAGATGCTGACGATCGTTACCGAGTGGATAGCATAGAGAATGGATGCATTTGTTCGAAGGTGCCCTTGTCTACGACCCAAAGTCGACGATGTCCGCGTTCTTGACTACCGACATTGCAGTCTGGTTGATGTACCCAACGAAATATTTAATTTCGAACGAACATTGGAAGAGCTCTATCTCGATTCCAATCAAATTCACGATCTTCCGAGGGTGAGGATCCCCAATTTTGACGTACTTTTTAGTGCTTGATTTGCTTGACTTACTCTCGATCCATTATTATAGCCACTGTTTCACTGCCATGAATTACATATTTTGGGCTTAAGTGACAATGAGATCCATTCCTTACCTCCTGCAATTGCCAGTCTTATTAATTTGGAAGAGTTGGACATTAGTAAAAATGGTAATCCTCATGTCGTTTACCTCAACGTAGCTGTTTGTTTAGATGTTTAATCAATTGTGATGTTTGTATTTTCTTTAAGCTATATTGGACATTCCAGATAACATAAAGGGATGTAAATCTTTACGAATTTTAGACGCTAGTGTAAACCCACTGGGAAAGTAAGTCTCACGCGATTGTTATTTGTGCACATATAAAGAAGCTATTGCATTGCACACTTCTTTTTGCAGACTTCCTGAAGGATTTACCCAGTTGATTAACATCGAAGAATTGTACCTTAATGATACTTTTGTTGACTTTTTGTCTGCGAGTTTTGGGAGGTAAGAATCATTATAAAGTATATTAAATCCAGTTGTTTCTGATGTAATTTCTTCGTAAATTCTTTATAGACTATCACGATTACGAGTATTGGAGTTACGTGAAAATCACCTGAAGTCTCTCCCAAAGTCCATTGCTAGATTGATAGATCTCACACGTCTCGATATTGGGCAAAATCATTTTAGAGAATTAGTAAGTATTTGTTACATTTCTATCATAAAATTTCTCAAATAGAAGGCTTTAGGTTACTACGATGGCCGTTCAAACGGAATCAAAATGCTGAACATTTACATTGAGTTCAGACCAGGATCAAGGTATAATAGGTAGTTAAAAGTCGGGAAACAATAATGTGTTCTTTTAGTGGATTTAAGATACGTTATGAATTTTCGGCTTCCTTGAATTAAATCAGAGTAAAAATTATTTTATTTTCTCTTATAGCCTGAAGTGATTGGAAGTTTACCAAGACTATCTGAGCTCTGGTGTGACTGTAATCGCATTTCAGCTTTGCCAATGGTAACAGAACTGATGTTGAAGTTTTTGATTTCCATTAATTTATTGTGCTTGAAACTAAAATATTTTCGAAAAAATTAATGCTGCTAGTAAGATGTCAGATTAGTGAGTGTACTATTTGTAAGATTGGATGGGTGTGGCATTCCTTATTTATTTTGGAATTCATGCATTTGTTTTTTATTAATAGGTTGTTGGTAATTTGCAACAGTTGACATATTTGGATGCTAGTCAAAATAGAATTGAAGAAATTCCACAAGAAATTGAGAATTGCTCCAACCTTACGGATATCACCCTGTCCAGCAACAATTTAGTGAAGTTACCCGATTCGTTTGGTATTGATGGCATTGGCATGGATAAGCTAGTTGGATGTAGCCCATAAAATGATGAAACCCGAATTAGATGATTCAATCTTTTTTCTTTTTAGGTTTTTTAAAGAATTTAACTATTCTCCGACTGGATGATAATAAATTGAAAAAACTACCAAATTCTATTGGAAAGTAAGTGCTCAGATGTAATTTAATTGTACTTGATATGTAGTTGACCAGCATTAAACGAGTATGTATTTTTGACGTAGTCTTTCAAATCTAGAGGAGTTTATTTTAAGTCAGAACGACTTAGCATCTCTTCCACAAAGTATTGGACTGCTTCGTAAAATGCACACGTTTATAATTGACGATAATTTGATACAGGAGCTACCGTGTGAGGTGAAGATTTCTTCATTTTCGCTCTATGTAGTATTTGTGAATTAATAAGCTGGAATTTTATTTAGCTGGGAAGTTGCGTGAGTTTGACCATCCTTTCTGCCCGTAATAATCGTTTAAAAAGAATTCCAGATGAATTGGGTCACGTTCCGCATTTACGAATTCTCAATTTAAGCAGCAATCAAATTCGTTATCTACCATTCAGTGTTACCAAATTAAGAGATTTACAAGCTCTGTGGTTGTCCGAAAATCAGGTGTAGTTAACTTTTTTTGAATGAAAGCATCAAAATAAATTCTAATTTATTGATTAACATGTGTATTTTCAGAATAAACCAATAATCCCATTACAAGGAGACATCGATATTGATACAGGACAGAGAGTTTTGACCTGTTACGCTTTGCCACAAGTTTCAGAGGAGCCTTTTGATGGTAAGACATTTGAAAGTTCATTATAAACTTGAACGATGCGTGATTCTTATAATGTATTGTTTTTAGAACGTTTAGGGGATTCAGACAGCTTTCATTCAGCATCTTGGGAAGAACAGAGACAGCGTCGTCAGCACATAAAATTTGCTTTTGATGAAAAGATGGACAAACCTGTTGAGTAGAAAAGTTCTTTTTGTTTACTTATTTCTGGTCTCTGTTTTATCTATTAATCGTGTCAAGCTTAGTGTTCTGTGGGTTAGTCGTCCCAACGTAATTAGATGCCTTCTCACCTTGGCATGTCGAATTAGTGGACTAATTCAATCATTACTCGAGCGGTTAAGCCCGTAGCTAACACATTGCACAAAATTATCAGGGAAAGATTGAAGTTGAAAACAGCTTACAGTTATCTGAGTTGTCCGTGCTCCAGCCCTTTGGGTGATGGACACGTTACAAAATAATTGTTATACTTGAAATTGTATTCCATTAAGTGAAACTTCATTTTCGTTTATTCATATTAGGGTAAGTTGGTTCGTAATCCAACTCCTTATCCAAAAGAGCTGAAATCTCACGTAAAACATGCAAGAAACCAAGCCTTGAAAAGCAAAAGTGCTAACTACGTTAATGTTGCGTCTTTAGAGACTGGGTCAAGCAAGGTTAATGAGGTAAGGTTTGCTACTTTATTTTGTGTATGCATTAGTGTCTAATTCAAGCATTTGCACGTCTGTTTTAAATCGATTTGCATGATAATTGCATTATATGATTTGCCATTTGCATCTGCTCCAGTCGGGAGATGAACTCGCAATGCCCATTGTTCAGGAGGCTAAAATATTGCATTCTTTTTCTACTGTAATGATCAAAGAAGCTCGCGTAACGAAACCTAAGTCGCCTGGCACGTCTCCTAAGCTGCATGATGGACGCTTATTATATAAATTTGATAAAGTATGTATGCTCTTTAGTTGCTTAGATGATTGAAAGATCGTTATGATTACTAGACTGACTGTATAATGCTTACTTTTATTGTTATTATCATCCTATAATTTTGCTATAAATGCTTTAGGAGAAGAATGCAAAGGATAAAGCTAGACTTCAACGGCAAAACTCTGTTGATGGGCGTATCAATGATGTGTCACCACCTATAACAGCATCCCCCTCGTATTCAAAAAAAAGTAAGATGATATTTAGTTGATGTGTTTTTTTGGGTGTTACTGTCATAAAGAAGAATCATTTTTTAAAGATAAACGTGATGACATTGGTCAACCAGGCACTTTAACCACAATGAAAGCACACAACCATCCGGCTGTTGTCGGCAAATATTCATCTCTACCAGAATTAGCAAACCCTGAGTTGCTATCATCAGTTGAAAGAGAAGGAAATTTTAAATACAATCCATCGAGATTCATGAGGAAACTGGAAGGTCTCAAACAAGGAAAGATTAATTATAAAGGGCTTCCTAGTGGAGAAAATGGCTATCGTAGTGATCATGAATTATATGCAAATCTTGCCAGCCAAAAGCACTTTGAAAATGGTGGCGGTAGGCCTGTAAAAATGACCGGCACATCTGATGGCTATGCGAGTGATTGGGAAACAATAGCATCACGACACCCAAAAAATGTACAAACAATTTCAAAGCGTCCTCCTGATGGTGGCCATACAGCTAAGAAGTATAATGATATAAAGTTATCTCCTCGCTCTCCTTTACTTGGATCACACACTCGTCTTTTGGAGAGAGGGAAGAACAACTATAACTTCCCAGAAAATTGTAGCACTAATTTTTCAGGGTCCGTTAATTACAGTCATCAAAATTCACCACAGGTTGATCAACGAAATATTGAAAATTTCTCGGAAGGCATAAATACTCTGAATAATACCGAATGCAATAGTTCCAACAGTCAGGCTCCTTTGCTGCCAGGTTCATTTGTTGTTAAGGATAACAGTAATGCCTCATCTTACCAGGCAGTTAACTCTATTGTAACCTCTAGCCCTCCTAGTCCAACTTTGTCATTATCTCCACGAAACCGTCTAACTTATTCCTCACCCGTTACAAGGCATTCGCCGCCTGCCTTGCCTCCTAGAACGAGACCTGCTCAGAAACATCCAAGTCTACCAAGCATTTATAATGTACCTTTGTCCCCAAAATCATCACAGTTAGCTACTCCTACTCCACCGTCACCATACCGTAACCAAAAACCGCCGCCATATCACATTGCAGCTGTGTATTCAAAACATATAGGTTAGTAATGTCATTATCGCACCCCGGACCGGTGGGAGCGGACCTTCAAAGCCTGCACTGCCACGACAGGAGGGATACAGCTTCGATATTTCAACATTTCATTCAAGATACAGGGAGGGACACTTATTTGAGATTTGCAGGCGGGCGCTGAAGATCCTAGCACCGGTCCCGAACACACCAAATGAAACTTTGTTTCAATTACATTCAATGAATTGATATTTTTTTTTCATTGAATTTTAGATTCATCCTTAGCATCCAATTCTGGCAGTACGCGCCATTTTAGTCATGCCAATCTTTCACCCTTTCCATCCAGTCCGCAACTCGACAACTTGCGTGTTGATTATGTACCTGTTACTAAAAGATGTGGAGCCCTTAATGAGACGAAGTCTAAGTTGCCATCTCCGTCTTTCAAGAGCTCTGCCCCTAACTTTCATCAGCGGACCCATCGAATGATCTCGCAGGCCCAACGAGCACGTGATTCGGATATTGGTACACGTCACTTGCATACAGGTTATCAGCCTTCACCGTCTAATACGCCGGCTTCACATTTTCACCAGCATTCGTATGATTCAGTGAATGGAGCGGTTGTGTATGGGAATCCATACACCACAGAGCATGAGGCAGTAAGCCACTCACCGTCGCCACTAACGTCCTACAGATCATCTGTTTTATATTCGAATGTAACCCCAGATCACCGACCTATTAATTGCTCCAGACAGTCTTCCCCATACGACGAAATTTCTCCGTCAAGTACTAACGTACTGTCAAAATCTTGTGCCCGTGGCAGTGTGTCTCCTATTCTTTATACAAAACCCTCTGTGAAGTCTTCGCCAATGTCTCCTTTAATACCTCGGTCGTCGTCTGCGCCTTCAACTCCGCCTCTTGGAGAGCATTCACTAGCAAATTTACCACCATATCGGACACCACCTTTATATCAGTCAGTCAGTGTTGGAAATTTGAACAGAACGAGCAAAGATGTTGTGACGTGTTCTCCAAGAACAGGATTTACGTCAACTAAGAAACAGAAAGATGATAAATCCCAGCCACAGTCTATGGGAAGTGCACCCATCAAGGAATCAGTGCTGTCACCGACATGTGAGTTTGGCTCAGAATCTCATCACGCATTATCATCCCAAACAGGCTCGTCCACACACATTTCGTACAATCCTCCTAGTCAAGGGTCTGACAGTATAACAGCAAGAGATGAAGGAAGAAGCCGAATATCTTCACAAAACACTTGTGGAATTCAGAAAAAGAATACATCTCAGTCACCTCAAATGACACCAGTTACTCGTCATCGTTATGCGACATCAGAGCAGAACGGAATCTTTACAGCTCGTCCTGCCATAGCAGACGGGAGTGACAAGCATGATCTGAGTGGAAATGACGATCGTGATGCTGCATTTGTTTATACGGGTTTGCCCCGTGGAACTCAAAGCACCACAGAATTTTGTGGGACAATTTTGACAAATCCATATGTCCAGTCACGGCATCCTCCAAATCTTACTCAGGATAAGCCCAGCTTAGATGGTGTTAATGTCCCTCTTGTGGTGCCAACTCCACAGCGGCCAATGACAGCCACCAATCGTTTACTTATCTCAAACAATTCAAAGAAGGGAGACTGTGATAAGATATATGATGTGGTAAAGGGTGGTACTTCAGATTGTCAATTTGTTTCCCAGCAGCTAACAAAGAAACCATTTTGGATGTTTGGCCAGCATCACAATCCTCAAGTGGTAGGTAGGCAAGCCCAATCTCTAGCCTTCGTTAGCTAAAAATGTAACAAACAGCCTGTGTTAAAATGCTCGCGTTGCAGCATGAAGTGGTCATCTCTTGATGTGTATCTCTCGTATATTTATTTAGATTCCAGTAGTTATCCAGAAAAATCCTGATTTGGGATTTACAATAAGTTACAAAAATTGTAATTCTTCAAATCAAACCGAGTCCGTAAGTCCAATAATAATAAATTTTCAAATTTGGCCAGTCTTGTATGGTGATAAATAGCCTTTAATTCTCTTTTCTTAGGCTATCTACGTTGACTCTGTAAAGTTAGGAGGCGCAGCAAGTTCTGTTCTGAAGCCAGGAGACCGGTTGTTGCAAGTGGATGGAAGCGATTTTACGAATTTGGATTTGAGTAGAGCGGATCGACTGCTAGATGTTACTGGACCTACAGTGTTTATGATGGTGTCTAGAAACTGCTGATTTGAAGTGGGGAAAGGTATTGCTTGTGCCTTTTAATGTTGCAGGATTATCTTTAAAGTTTTTAAGAAACTAACATGTTAGGCCCGTCGTCCACTGCCGCGATGCAGCTGCAACTCAACTGAAATGCAATGCAACTAAAGTTTATAGCAATGTCACCATCGTCCACAAATGCAACTCTTTGGCAATAGTTGTACAGTACTTGTGATGTCGAGCAGTTCAGATGAAGAGAACATGTTCAGTTGCGACGCAACTCGTTACCAATCAGTTGCCTTTACATTGCATTGCAGTTTCATTGGTGGGAGAAGTCCGTATCATTAACATGAGTCAGACTAGCATGCAACTAGAATGTGATTGTATTTCAGTCGAGTTGCAGTTGCGTTGCACCAGTGGACGAAGGGCCTTAAAAGTTTGTTGTATATGCAACACGCATTTACTGTGGGCATTGGCATATTATCTTTTGGAAATTTTATCAAATGAAATACTTTTTATATGACAAGTAACGGTTTCATTTGAAGAATGAGTTAATTTCACTCTTGGCGAGTGCTTTAATTTTGCGAAAGTTACTAATGTACTATATTGTGATAAAAGTAACAAGACACACTGTAAATCAAAAGTTTTGAGTATGTCTGTAATACTCATCGTTGGATTGTTATCTTTTTTTTGTGGTCAAATGATTTTTCAAAAGGATTTTGAGTATATGAATGTGCTGGTACATATTATGTTTTTAAACTAATTTATTTTTACAATATTTCTGCAACTGGTTTAAGATTTGTGTTTGATGTCTATATGTCTGTCATTGTTTTTCATAATGCTCACCGACAATTACTAATACTCATTTGCAAACTGGTATTTTGGATTATCCGTGCTAGCTTTTTTTTTTAAAAAAAAATACTGTACAACATAAACTAAAAGTAAAGTTTGTCAGTGGTTAGTCTAACAAAGGAGCGATTTAAAGCTTTTCGGATATTACATAAAAGTTGGTGGTTATTCATCTGCTGTGTTAGTGGTTGTCTTGCCTCACTCCTCTCCTCGTTTAACGAATTCTGACGCCCAAAAATCTGTGGCGTCGTTTTCTGGTCGAGGAGAGGGGAAGAGGTTGTGAGGAAATATGGTATTATAGCAACGAGCTTTTGAGTGCACGCTGCATATGGAATAAAATCTTTGCAGACGTTTAAGTCGTGTTTCTTTTTATGGGGCTATTATTTTGGCAAATAAAACTGTGCATTACATCATACAGAAAAGTATATTGCGCCCATTTCTTTTTCAAGGAACAATATCGTCGCTCCTCATAATTTGCTAGGTTAGATGAAAATATTAAATTTATAATAGCTAATGAGGTCAATACAGCATGGAGTTTGTAAGGTGTTCTGAGCCGTCATGCCTCACTCAGCTAACTGCTGCTGGTACCACGTAACTCATCTTGATCACTGGTGATTGTGATGCTGACCTTTGGTTATTAAGAATGAAGCCATGTAATGATTATTCGTGTTGTACCATTTCTTTCTTTCGTTGGCGTTTTATGGCCCTTCAACTACCATGATCATTAGAGCCCCGTCCACTGCGTAGTTCTAAAGCAGTCTGCACAGACACTACACTGCTACGACAGTTTTTTTGGGTATTAGCAGCACCCAGGTTAGTACTTGCTGGGGTTGCGTTGGTTAACTTCAGTAATCAGAAGAGAACTGGTGTGTACAACGCAATACAGCAGCTCGTGTGTTGTATCCGCATTTCATCTTCCACACAACTGCTGCCAGCCGGCGATCTTCATACAGTAGGTGTAGTTCGTACTACATCTAATATGCGTGCGATCGTTACCTTTCTGTGTAAGCAATCATATAGTCTGGCGAAAGAATGGCGATAGCAACGACTAGTTGTTCAAAAGGTGTCTCAATTGATCGACCTTGGAATGCAACGTCAAATGAAAGAGTTGCACTATTTATAAAATTGGCCGCCATTTCCGTCCAGCTGTTGAGGAAATGCGTCAAATCAACACTTGGCGTCAGCTGTGTATCGTGACGTCATCCTCGCGTTGCTGAAGACATCGCCATTCGTCAAAGCGCCTTAATTTGAGAATTTCTATTCGCGGTAGGCTGTGAATGTTCTGTGGTTGTCAATGATGCTTCTTGCAACATTTTAATGTGTCGTGACAGTTGGTTGTTTTTGGAAAGAGTGTTGATCTCTTTTTCCCCATCCTAATCGAATGAATAATATTAAATGCTAACATAAGAAAGTCATTTGTGAGTCTGGACTGGAAATTGACGGTAAGACACTGTTACAAATATTGACAGATGATTTCGATCGCTGTTCCATTGTACGAATGTCAACCCTTTGTGTCGTCTGCACATTTAGGGAAAGTAAGGGGGCGGGGGGCAGGTCATCATCATGTTGCTCGGTCAAAAATTAACTCATAATATAATTAATCTACAAAAATATGTACAGTAGATATCAATGAAGCATCTGCTATTATTTTTTATTTACAATGGAAGTGATCGTGGTAGTTGGAAATTATTTAAGCCACTATTTATCATTACAGCGATAAGTAATGATTGAAACCCATTCCAGGGCTACCTTTTATATTTATTTAGTATAATAGTAGCTTTTCGACTTGTTTGTTTCAATTTGTGTGTGATATATAAATTGTGAGTGTAATAAGTGTATTAATCTTTGATTTTAGGTAAAGTTCTGAGAAATAATCGCTAACTGGTTCCCGTGATTCTATTGTGTTATTGATAGGCTCTATATCCAGCCATTGATGGCACTAATTTTTATACGACAGACTTGTTATCAAGGGCGTCACCAACAATGTTTTTTTTATCCTAAGGGAGAGCAGTCCAACAGGAATTAAATAGCTCCATTAACGACTAGGAGTACACCATTTATTTTATTAAAAAAAACTTTTATGCTAAACTAAAACAACAATTTTTTATATTGATTTCAGGAGGCCCATAAGGGATTATTATCCTCTGTTATCCCGTGCCGTGCTTCTGCCTGGCACACTTGTGATATTGTTATTCTTTCACGTTACAATTATCAGAATATATGGAGTAATTAATGCATTATTGAGTAAATTTGGTGAATGATGTAAATTAATTACAAGATGAGGAGTTTGAAACTCGGTAGGTACTGTAGAGGTGACGTTACTTCTTTGGGGTTGCGAAAAGCGAAAAAAAGTTAACATTACAGAAATGACTGCGCAACATATTCCGAAATAGAGTGAATTACTTATCATAATATCACACGGCACGAAAAGGCCCTACATCCAACCTCGAATACCGTGCGAGGAGTTGACAGAATGATGACGTTCATTTCATCACTCTGCCAGTTGTTCAACCGATTACTAGATTCCAACGCCGGATGATTTTTTTTTCTGCTGCTGTCTCTTTGTAACTTTTTGACTTCGAGATACAGTAATAACTTAATTCCGCGCCCAGCTGTAAGGGCCAATTCAATAAAACTCCGTTTACCTGTGGCTTCCAAAGTCTCCACCTTTCTCCATTAAAAAACAGATGTGATTTTCTTTACGTGTTCAACACATACGGTGCTGCGGACTTTGGAAGCTGAATGTGCTTATCGTAACGTGAGTATGTCAGAGTTCGCACGACTGTCTTCAGTTTTTCATCATCTCATTTTCGTACCTTACATGGTAGTATTAGTTCTTATGAGTTCCTGGTCGCAGGCTCCTTCCTGAAAAAGATGGGTGGGTTCTGACGATCTGTTTCCGTATAGCGTGTAAGATATTCACTCCACCATCTCTCTCTCTCCTCTCTTTCCCCTCTCTCTTCTCTCGCCTTCGTGTCCGGACAATTGTTCACTTAAGACAATTGTTCGCTGGACAGTTGTTCACTTAGGACAATTGTTCGCCAGGTTATTGTTCGTTCAATTTATCGTTTTTTTATATTATTATTATATTAAACAGAGAAAAAAAAAAGAAATAAATGTCTGGGGTGGTGGACATCGCCAAAAATGAGGGAGAATAGGCTGAGGTGGTATGGACACGTCATGAGAAGAGGGGAAGAGGAGCTCGTTAGGTGCACCCAGGGCAGGGTGGAGACCAAAGCAGACGTGGGAACAGGTTGGCCATAAGGACATGGCAGTGTGTGGGGTGGACGGGGACCTGATTGGAGATAGACGGGAGTGGAGGGCTAGAACATGCAGACCCCCACCCTGCCACAGGCGGGATAAGGGTGTGATGATAATGATGACGACTCAGAAAAAAGGTCCAAATGAAGAATGCTGTTTTTCTAAATAAAAATAGAATACACTAACAAAAAAACGGCAATTTGCCCTCCCAGCGGCGAAACGTCTGAGGGGCGAAAGGTCGGGGGCGAAACTTCCATAAACCAACTGATGATAATGATGATGATGATGACTCAGAAAAAGGTCCGAATGAATCCTAGGCGAACTATTGTCCAGCGAACAATTGTCCTATAACCCTCTCCTTTCTTCCCTCTCTCCTCTATCTCTGTATCCCTGGTGACGGTAAAAGACCTCATAGGCATCTTTTGATAGATCAAATTAAACCAAATCATCCCCACTTCGCCTACTTTGCCGTGCTTTTTCATTTTTGAAAGCTTGTCCTGATTTTGAAAAAAAAATGTTCTGGGTTTGTTTTGAATTTTTATAAAATTTTGACACATAATTAAGATGAATATTACTCTGGTCGGCAGCCGGCTGCGGAAAAATAATAGGGCGGCTGTATTGTGTTGGGCACACCAGTTCTCGTCTGATCACGGAAGTTAAGCAACGCGACCCTTGCTAGTACTAAGGTTGGTGGCCGCTTGGGAAACTGGCTACCGCTAGTACCCAATTGTTTGTTTGTTGGTGTATTAGGGCCCTTCAACTACAAAGGTCATTAGAGCCCCGTCCACAGCATAGTTCTTATGCAGAGATTACACAGACGCTACACTAATGCGAAGATTTTTGGGTATTAGCAGTACCCAGTTTTCCCATGCGGCCACCCATGTCAGTACTAGCTGGGGTTCCGATGCTTAACTTCAGTGATCAGACGAGAACTGGTGTGCCCACCGCAATTCGCCGCTCTCACTAATACCCAAAAATCGTCGCATTAGCGATATTAGAACTATGCAGTGGACAGGGCTCTAATGACCATTGTAGTTGAAGGGCCGTAAAATACCAACAAATAAAAACAGTGCGGAAAAATACCGTTCAATATATCACACGTGAGTCCATTCAGCCGGACAAGATGGGTACCCGACCCTGCCATAGGTGGAAAAATGGTTAGGAGTTGTTTTAATTAAGATGAATGTTTTAATACTAATGAAGTTATTTGTATTCAATCACTGGAAATTAAATAGAGAAACATCTATTATAAGTTTTTCAGCATGTAGCCTATTTGTTCAAAAACATTTCAGATGACGAGAATCTACGAAATGAAATTCCGTGGAATAGTATATACCCATAATTTATTGGTTTATTGTGTTTGACACCTAATAGTACACACTTAAAAGTGTTATTTAAAAAGACCTGATTTTAGACCAAGAGTGCCTGGCAACTCTATTTGCAATTGAATCTGTTTACTGGCCTTCTCTTCTACTGACTCTTCAATATTTGACAAACTCCCTAACCTTCAATTAATCCAATGCGAATTTTATTCCCGCATATTAATTAATTTGCTGTGAGTGTTTACTGGGTCTACGTCAATTTGGCTTACGACAGACAATTTGGCGTACATACCGATCTCTTGGGTGCCCAAATTTGTTCAAAATTGCAACGGTCATAACAACATATTTCAACATTCATTGCAAGGTAATAGAACAATGAATGCCTACCATAACTGTGTTATAGGGCCCTAATGACCTTTGAAGTCGATGGGCCCTAAAACACATACAAACCCAACTGTGTTATACGGGACCGTTGCAATGACTGTTATGCCCACGCGTGGATCTAGGATGGGGTTTTTGGGGTTGCAACCCCTCCCATGTACATATAAACTTATATTTGCATAATATGTGAGGTTTAGCCCAACCCCCCTGTATTAGCTAACCCCCCCCCCCGACGAAAATCCTGGATCTGCCACTGGTTATGACAGTTCAGTTGCAATTTTGAACAAATGTGTGCACCCAAGAGATTGGTATGTACGCCAAATTGTCGTACGCCAAATTGCCATACGCCAAATTGTCATGCACCAAATTGACGGGATCCCGTGTTTACTATATCTATTTATGTAGTTCGTGTGGTTGGTAGATTCAAATAGGCAGTTTTGTTATATATTTCCATGACAGACGTGTGGTGCAAGTGGATGTGGTTTCTTACTTAACATTTAATCAGAGTTTGGTATCTATCAGAGGGGTATCTATCAGAGTTTGCACTATCCCTATAAATGGTGAGAACAAAATGGAGAGGGCAAGGGCAACCTGGATAAACAGAAGGCTGTGGCAGTACAGAAAGGACTTGGACATCCAGCTCATAGAAAGCAGGGCCCCCTTGATAGGACAGGAGAGATGCTGGATTGGAACTAGTAACCACCCCACAAGAAAGGGCACCAGATTGATGAGGAATCAGATGCAAGCATTTGTGAAGGAGTTCCTAGCTAGAAAGGAGCAAGGGAGGCAAGGGTGATAGGGCCATACAAGGAAGCCTGAGGATTGCTTTTGCAAATATGCAAGGGGTGAGGAGGAAAGGGAAGTGGAAGGAGCTATGTGAAATTATGAGGCAGGAAAAGGTAGATATCATGGGGCTGGCTGAGACACATCTAAGGGGGGAGGAGGGGTATGTAGATGATGATGTCAATGCAACCTTTTGGAACAGAAAGGATGGTGAGAAGAAAGGAGGTGGGGTTGGAATCATGTGGGGGAAGAAAATTAAGGGAATAAGGTGGGGTGAGGATTGTAGGGAGCATGGGTGGATAAAGGTACAGAGAGGAGGTAGAAAGCTGGCCATTGGGGTAGTATACATGGGTATAGAAGGTACAGGAGGGGGCTGGAATGAACGTATATACAACTGCTTACAGGAGGACATGGAGGGCCTGCACCTGGAGGGCTACCAAGTTGTAATAGTGGGGGACTTCAATGGGCATCTACAGGAGATGGATGGGGTTGAAAATAGAAATGGTAGGATGCTAAAGGGCTTTGCATGTCAAAACGGCATGGTAATAGTTAACCTTCTGAAGTGCTGTCAGGGAAGGATCACAAGGGTGGGACCACAGAATGGCTCATGCATTGACTTCTGCTTGGTAGAGAATGATCTAGTGCAGGAGGTGTGTGGAATGACAGTGGATGAGGAAAACAGGGTGGGTTTAGATTCTGACCATAATCTAATTATGATTACTATGAAGGATAGGAACATAAAGGAAAAATGGATACATGTGGGAAGGAAAGTCAGCTGGCAACTGAAGAAATGGTTTAAACAGGAGGAGTTCCAGAAGGACATGGAAGCTGTACTGGAAAGTAAAGAAGCCACATATGCTGAACTTATAAGTGCCCTAATAGACAAAGCTAATGAAGGACAGGGAAGAGGTAAAAGAAATGGGAATAAATGGAAGAAACCATGGATGGATGATGAGACATGGGAGGCTATTGAAAGTAGACGTCAAGCTAATAGGAAGCATAGGCAAGCAGTTAGAGGGGGAGATGAGGAAAGCATTAGACAAGCATGGGATGCCTATCAACAGAAGAAAAGAGAGGCAAAGGAAGTAGTGGGTAGGAAGATAGCAGAGGGGGATAGGAGGAAATGGAGGGAAATCATGGATGGGGGAAAACAGATGACCAAGAAATTTTGGAGATATGTCAGGGATAGACGTAGAGAGAGGAGTGAGGTAGTAGGGGATGGTAGGAAAGCTTTAGTGGATAAGGATGGCAGAAATATAACCAGCAGAGAAGGCATTAGAAGGATTTTGATGGAGTATGGATGTGGGTTCTCCTCTACTGGTGGAAAGGTGGTGGAAGGGCCAAACAGACCAATAATAAGCCAGAGAGCATCAGCTGGAGAGGCATGCTTTACCAGGGTAGAGTTAGATAAGGAGATAAATGCATTGAAGTTGGGAAAAGCATGTGGGGAGGACAAGGTAGCAAATGAGTTTCTCAAGGCACTAGGAAGTAAAGGTAGAGAACTGCTCTTAAGGATATTTAATAGGTGTTTAGGGGATGGAAAATTACCAGATGACTGGGGCATCACACGGGTAGTGATGCTGTACAAGGGCAAGGGAAAGAGCAAGGAAAGTTTGGACAGTTACCGGCCAGTAGCTATAAACAGTTGCATGTATAAGCTATTTGCTGGGTTAGTAAGAGGGCGATTAGGGACAATAATAGAAGGGTCAAGCAAACTAGTAGAATTCCAAAATGGGTTCCAAAAGGGGCGTAGAACGGGTGATAGTCTGTACATGATTACACAGATTATGGAAGTAGTACAAAGAAAGAAAGGGAAGGCATACCTCTGTTTCCTGGATGCCAAGGGGGCATATGATAAGGTGAATAGAGAGAAGCTATGGGCAGTTCTTCCCAAGTATGGGGTTAATAAGGGGCTAGTGGAGCTGCTCCAGAAGCTATATATGGGCACTAGGTATGATTTCCATTGGGAGGGAATAAATACGGGACAGATAGGTGTGGACAAGGGATTGCGACAGGGCTGTCCATTATCACCAATGCTGTTCCTAGTGTACATCAATGAACTGGGGCTCAAGCTCCAAGATAGTGGGCTGGGGTTTCCTCTGGGGGATGGTAACAAATTGCCAGCCATCTTTCAGTGTGATGATATAGTTCTGCTGACAGAGGGTGAGGGAGAGCTCCAAGAAGAACTGGATATCTGTGAGCAGTTCAGTAGGGATTTCCAGTTAGAATTTGGTCAAGATAAAACAAAACTGATGATCATTGGAGAGGATGGCATGCAGCCTAGTAATAAGATGCCAATCAAGCTTGGGGAGAGGGAGATAGAGGTGGTGTCAGAGGTTGCATACCTGGGGGTAAAACTCACAAATGATAGGGGATACTTAAAGGCAATGGAGGAAAACATCATGAGTAAGATAAAAACCAGAGAAGGATTAATAAGGAAACTGGCGTTTGATTCATTCTCAAGGTATGAAATGGTTAGGGGGCTATGGAAAGCTGTAGCAGTTCCAGGGCTAACGTATGGAAATGAGGTTCTGTGCATTAGTAAAAAGGTAAGGGACTGTATGGAAGTAGCCCAAAGAAGGTTAGGCAGGATGGCATTAGGGGGAAATAGGTTCACAGCAGTAGAAGCAATACAAGGGGACATGGGGTGGTCTACATTTGAACAGAGAGAAATGATAAGTAAGTTGCTATACTTATGCAGGATATGGGGGCTAGGGAAGGAGAATCCAGTATGGCAGGTCAATGCATGGGTAAACAACATGAAGGTATTTACCAACTGGGAGAGGAGGGTAAACCAGATGTCAAAGAAGATAGGCATAACACTGCAACCCAGGGAGAGCAAGGAGGGGGCAACAACATTGCAAAGACTAGTACAGGACAAAGTTAAGGAATGGGGGTTAGGGCAGTGGCGGCAGAGTATGGAGGGAAGGGCGGCAAAGAAAACGCTGATGGTGTATGAGAACAAGCTTAACATAGAGAGGGAGATAATCTATGACAATACGTGGGAGAGCTCACTTCTGTTTCGGGCAAGAGCTGGGTCACTGGAGACAAAACAGAGGATGGCAAAGATCACAGGTGGAGAGGTGGGCTGTGGATTGTGTGGGGATCGAGTGGAGGATGTCAGGCATGTGATCCTGGCCTGTCCAGCGCTGGGCCACTGCAGGATGAGTTGGGGAACCCCCACCTTGGAAGAGGTTCTGGGGTTGAGGGGTTCTGGTGTGGAGCGGCTGGAGTGGGTGCGAAAGGCAAAGGTACTCCTAGGGTGCTGGTGGAGATCTAGGTATATGGGCCTGGCATGAAAAATCTCGCTAGCAAGGTATCCGTCACAAAGGATTACATATTCATATTCATATATTCATATTCATAATGTTTTCTTTTTCATGTGCACCTCCAGTAATAGCATTTCAATGTTTACACAAGACTTGCTGCCGTCGATGGGTTTGTAGCCAGATTTTGCAGCCTGTGAAAACCGTCGACCTTGTACTAAAACCTCATGTCATTCCAGGGGCATATCCAGAGGGGGAGCAATCCAGCAATTGCTCCCCCTCAGTGCCTCAATAGGGCGCAACTGATGAGGCATTTTTGCATTGCTATCCCCATTTCTATACTGCCAGTCCAGTTGCAGTCCAATCTGTAGTTGGCTAAACCACAGAAGATAGGGCATTGTCTAAGGGGCGCATTTTTTTGAAGCACTCTTCCCCCAGATCCGCCACTGTGTCATTCGGTCATGGTTAATAGTAATTTGTTGACTGCTCGGAGGGCTGCATTTGTCACATCTCCCAGCTTCGGTTGTTAATAGGGAGATTGAGCGTACAGTTACCGATAACCATTTGTCCCATAAGCAGACGAAATTTAAGGTGCGCATGCTCCACAAATAAAATTAATTGTTCGGAGCATGCGTAACTTAAGTGTCGTCTGCTTATGGGACAAATGGTTATCGGTAACTGTACGCTCAATCTCCCTATTATTTGCTTGGGGCACGAATAGTTGCACGCTCACTTACTTACTTTTTGTCATTCAACTTCATTCATTTGTTGTTGATTGTTGGTGTTTTAGGGCCCTTCAACTACAAGGTCATTACAGCCCCGTCCAATGCGTAGTTCTAATGCAGAGACTGCACAGACACTACACTAATGCGACGATTTTTTTGGGTATTAGCAGTACCCAGTTTTCCCAAGAAGCCACCCATGTCAGTACTAGCTGGGGTTGCTCTGCTTAACTTCAGTGATCAGACGAGAACTGGTGTGTCCAACGCAATTCGCCGCTCCCCATTCATTCATTTGTATTTCTCGTCCGAAGAAGAACTGTGGTTCGCCATATATCTCCGATAACCAATTCCGAATTATAAGCAGAAATAGAAACATAGAAATAGGGATCCGTTGTGGGGGTGTGAAGATACCACGGGTGCAAGAGTTCCGGTATTTAGGATCCGTTTTCCAGAGCAATGGGACGATAGATTCTGATGTGACACATAGGATTAAGGCAGGATGGCAGAAGTGGAGACAGGCAAGCGGGGTCTTGTGGGACGGACGGGTCGCAATTAAGTTGAAGGGCAAAGTGTATAGAACTGTCGTTAGGCCCGCTATGCTGTATGGCTCAAGAGTGTTGGGCAGCCAGGAAGAACCATGAAAGGCAAATGCAAGTGGCGGAGATGCGAATGCTGCGCTACATGAGTGGGGTGTCACGAGCGGACAAAATCCGAAACGGTTACGTTAGAGGTAGCTTGGGGGACATTGCGGAAAAGATGAGAGTCGGTTAAGGTGGTATGGGCATGTTATGAGGAGGAGAGAGGAGCTTATTAGGGCCATTACGAAACTGAGGGTGATTGGGGGCACCAGGGGTAGAGGAAGACCATAACGGAGGTGGGCACAGGTGGTGCAGAAGGACATGGAGGCGTGCGGGGTGGATGGGGACCTGGGGGGGAGAGGCGGGAGTGGAGGATCAGAACCCGAAGACCCGACCCTGCCTCAGGCGGGAGAAGGGTGATATGATGATGATGAAGCAGAAATAGAAACACGAAAGAGGTGAGGAAGGGAAGAAGAAAGAGGTATAAATCGAAGTTGTTGGCGTGCAACTTGATGTTACATCATTTTAAAGATGCTCCTTCAGATTATACGATCCCGCCTCGGTAACTTACTCGGGTGTTTTAGGGCCCTTCAGCTACAGCGGTCATTAGAGACCCGTCCACAGCATAGTTCTAATGCAGAGACTGCACAGACACTTCACTAATGCGACGATTTTTGAGTATTAGCAGTACCCAGTTTTCCCAAGCGGCCATCCATGTCAGTACTAGCTGGGGTTGCACTGCTTAACTTCAGTGATCAGACGAGAACTGGTGTACAACCGCTCTCTGTCCACTACGAAATTGGCATAATAAGGCTGCTTGCAGTGTAGTCAATTGGAACTAGAGAACCACATTATAGTGTCTCAAGAGGAAATGGCATGTCGTCATTATTCGGCATCGTCGTACTTCGAAGACGTTTGGAAATAGTTATCGGTGCCTAAAGTTTTATTGTAAATTTGTGTGCCACCAGCTAGTTTGGAATTGAATATTTCCTCCACCCCCGAAATTAGTAATCGATTTTCAGATTGGTAGAAGCCAAGAATGTTAAATATTATTGCCTATTGAGCACCTCATGTTGGTATTGCTTGAGACCCATTTGGTGCTGCTATTGTATCCTCTTCTATAAAGTTGCCATACAAAAAACAACCCTGTGCACTATCAGCAGCGTGTTGTCCATTCTAGTTAATGGTAGGATAAGGGGGCCCATGAACAACTTGATTCGTCCAGCCGGAAAATAAAATGTAGATCTGAAGACCGAAATTGAGCAGTGATAACTAGACTAATTTTCGGCATGTTGGTTGCCCACCTGACATCACAACCCTATAGGTGGGTTTGCTAGTGATAGTCTAACGCCGCCAAAGTCCTGCGCACCCCATCCGTCACCACAACTTTCGAATTTGTTTGTTTGATTGGTGTTTTAGGGCCTTTCAAATACAAAGGTCATTAGAGACCCGTCCAGTGTTTAGTTGTAATGCAGAGTCTGCACAGACGCTATGCTGTTAAGACGATTTTTGGGTATTAGCAGTACCAAGTTTTCCCAAGGGGCCACCCGTGTTAGTACTAGCTGGGGTTGCGTTACTTAACTTCATTGGTCAGACGAAAACTGGTGCGTCCAACGCAATAAGCCGCTCCCTGGGGGGGGGGGGGGTTTGGAGTCTGCTGACTGAATTAGGAATCGCCAGTATTTAACTGTACTAGTTAGGCCATCGTGGTTGTTTAATGGCCCGACCCATCTTTTTCACTGCCTATCGATTTTTTTTTATTAGTTGTTGGGTCTTCTCCAAATATTTATAATGATAAGTGAAATGATTTGTCCGCTGACTTTGTGTTATTTTTTTTTTGTCTTTGCCCATTTTCTGCTCCATTTAATGTTGGTCACTTAAAGGCGCGCTCGTCACGGAATTTAATTTAGATCTCTGTCTGGATCCAGATGTAAACACTGATACAGCATGTGGGCTGATAGAGCATGATGTCCGATCTGTCCTCTGTCCATTCGATCGATACTACCGAGCAGTTTGATCTGACATTGTTGAAGGTCCAGTGCACATGTCCTGCATATACGCGTCCCACTGCAGCCATTTTTTTTGCTGATGATGTGGACTACGGCAGAAATGACCTTTGTTGGAATTGGCTTTATAGTTATGTATGTAATTTATTTATGACCCACAGGACATTAATAAACGTTATAAAAAATTGACTTCTGTTGAACTCTAATCACACTGACAGCTCTTTTAAAATAATGATGACATCGAATGTTACGGATGTTGTGTGTTGGTCAAGTGATCTGAAGCGAGACAATTAGGGAATGACTTTCATGAAGCTGTCATCATGCCAGTTTTCATTTTTGGAAGGCCCCATTGTATGGGTCTAACCTTGTGACTCACAAATTACGAATCGTTAAACTGAGAATTCAACAAGTTATTTGCGCTTTTTTACCTTGCCGGCTCTGTAACTCTGTTCCTCAATGGAGTTTGTAACTAGCCTATAGGTCAGTTGCTAGTCGAGATTGAACAGTGTCATTTGGCCTATGACAAGTGTTTCTAAAGGATACGCCACGACTTCCTTACAGGGGCGCCACGAAATATTCCAAATATGAATACGGAGATGGGGGGGCAGCTCGGGGGAAGCCTCTAGTACGGGGTTTCCAAAGTGTGCGGCTTCCTCACAGGGGAGCCGTGAGATATTCCAAAAGAAATGAGCACGGGGGCGCCTTGAGTAAGCCAACATTCAGAAGAAGCCCAGCCAATCGCAAAACTTTGGTAACCCTTGGTCCAGGGCCGGCCTTGGGGCGGGCAGTACGGGTAGCCGTCCGGGGCATATTACTGAATAGGGGCAATTTTAAGTTCTGTAAAATATAATATCTAATAAGATACTGACTGCTATGCTCGGGACGGTGGACGACTGGGCCTCCCAAATTGTACTTGCCCAGGGCCTCCCACTTCACAAGACCGGCACTGCCCTAGCCTATGGGAATCGCGGGTGTGCTACAGAAATATGTAGCATCCACTGTTGAACATTCAGAGGCCATTTACGAGTTGGTGGTGTTGGCTCTGGCCAACTATAAGTCTCAGAGGGCAGGCACGCCTTTGCTAGTGATCACATCTGCTCTTGGCCCTAATAACCAAAGTAGTTGTAAGCCCTAAAACACCACCCATCTTTTCTTGAAATAATCTAATGCTTTACTTGGTTACACCACTTCTCGTCTCCCATCCCCATCTTGTACTAGAATGGGTGACCGCATGGGAACACTGGGGACTGCTAATACCCAAAAATCATCGCATTAGTGTAGTGTCTGTGCAGTCTCTACATTAGAACTGCGCAGTGGACGGAGCTTTAATGACCGTTGTAATTGAAGGGCCCTAAAACCCCAATGAAACAAACAATTGACTATCACTCTTATTGAGTTCAAAGGGGTAAAACGTTGTTTGAATCAACTGTTAGGTGGAGCTCGTTAGGTCCGTTACAGGAATGCAGGTGGTGGGAAGCATCCAGGGCGGGGTTAGACCAAAGCAGACGTGGGAGCGTGTAGTGTGTGGGGACGTAGTCCGTGGGGAGTAGTGTGTGGGTGGGATGTAGGCGAGAGTGAAGAGCTAGAACCCGCAGTCCCGACCGTGCCATAGGCGGGATAAGGGTATGATGATGATGATGATGATTGAGTGTGCATTTCCGATTTGAACATTGTCGTTTTATATTGTTCATGAATATTTAATGCAAATCTTTTTTTTTAATGTCTTTCTTTATAACAACATAGGGATAACGAAAATCGACATTTTGTGTATAGCTCCACGATTTAAAAACGTTTTTCAATTATTTGGTAGACAACTTTGCCTTCTCCTCCTATGCATACGCACGAACACATGTTGTAACCTTTTCTCATTTATCTGTGTCCTTGGTTGCCTTGCAAAACTAAAATTATAGTTTCTTAGGCGCTAAATGAAAATGTCATGTTTTTCTGATGAGAAAATGGTTTATTTAGAACAAAGGCGGAAAAAGTGAGATCAGATAAGACGTTGTATAATACATTACTCTGACAACGGTGTGCATGTGCTAGTGATGTTCGTTGTTTCGTTTAATCCACGCATATTGATATGTCAAGACTGTTGCACAGCACACACACAACAGAATCATTATGAAAATTTTACTTTAAAAGTGCCAGATAAATACTAAGTCGAAAAGCGACGATAAATACTAACCCTATCTCTCCCCCGTCAACTAATGGTGTTGCATTTTTCTCTTGATTGAATTCATCACGATCCCGACGACAGGGAGTGATGGGTTAGACTTCTCCCCAGCTGTGGAAACAGCAGCACCCGACAGCTTCGTCTTGTTTTGTGGTCGTTCGTTGTAGAGTGAAACAGTTGGGAGATCCGACAGAGAGAGGCAGAGAGAGAGAGAGGCAGAGAGAGACAGGCAAAGAGAGAGAGAGAGGCGGAGAGAGAGACAGAGAGGTGGAGAGAGCCAGAGGGAGAGAGGCAGAGAGAGACAGAGAGAGACAGGCAAAGAGAGAGGCAGAGAGAGAGAGAGGCAGAGAGAGAGAGAGAGAGGCAGAGAGAGAGAGAGAGGCAGAGAGAGAGAGAGAGGCAGAGAGAGAGAGAGGCAGAGAGAGAGAGAGGCAGAGAGAGAGAGAGGCAGAGAGAGGCAGAGAGAGACAGAGAGAGAGGCAGAGAGAGACAGAGAGAGAGACAGAGAGAGGCAGAGAGAGAGAGAGAGACAGAGAGGCGGAGAAAGCCAGAGAGAGAGAGAGAGAGGCAGAGAGAGGGAGAGACTTAGAGAGGTAGAGAGAGAGGAAGACAGAGGCAGATGGAGAGAGGTAGACAGAGAGGGGCAGAGAGAAGCCCCGAGTGCGCCTTCCTTCGAATGAGCAGTGAAACAGAGGTCCCGTGTGGTGTACGATGACATTTGCACGTTAAAGAACCCTCTCTCCTATGCAACGGGTAGATGAGGCAAAATTCCCCAATTTAACAGCTCGGTGAAGTGCGCAAAGACTGACGATTAATAAGCATAGGGGGGAAGCGTTAGGAGTTGTTTGTTGTACAGTGCTTGAAGGAAATGCACTTGGGTATCCGCCTGGTGTGCAGATAGACTAGGTTCAATTCTCAGCTGCGACGAGAATGATGGCCATTCCACCGCGTTGTTCTACTCGTCCGCTTTGGCTCCTTGAAGGACACGTGTGCCCATGCCAAAGAAAGCCCCGATTCGGTGACGAAGAGGTAGCGAACTGGTCTTATACTTTAGTGGTTCTGGGATAGTTCCTGCCGTCTTTTACATGAGCGCAGCCCACAGTATGCCTTCAACGGTTGAGAATTAAAGTCCTGTCTCCCCCCTCCCCGGTGATACTAACTGCTCCTAAAATTATCATTTTTGCATCTAACATGGAAATTGGTAAAATTTCCAAGCTCGCTCCCTGGTGTTGGTGGAAGAAAAGTACCCCAATAACAATAAGTTAGGAAGTTAGGAAAGGGGTGGCAACAGTAGATGGACAGTCTGCTGAATAACATTGCCGTCCTATAAACCACACCATGTATCTCTGTTTTCGTTGGTGTTTTAGGGCCCTTCAACTACAAGGTCATTACAGCCCCGTTCAATGCGTAGTTCTAATGAGAGACTGCACAGACACTACACTAATGCGACGATTTTTTTGGGTATTAGCAGTACCCAGTTTTCGCAAGCAGCCACTCATGTTAGTACTAGCTGAGGTTGCGTTGCTTAACTTCAGTGATCAGACGAGAATTGATGTGTCCAACGCACTGCAGCCGCTCGCCTTATGTTCCAATGGGTCATAAATGGGCACTGCGCCCCACCATAGGCGAGAGAATGGTTGGTGATGGTGATGAAAGGCACAGGCAAAAAGCCTGTTGACGTTCATTAATCTCAGAGCACTTGAAGTGTTGAGAGCATGTTCTGTCTTGAAATTGTGAATGCATTTGACCTGATTGCACTTACAGTAATGACCAAAGCAGACGAAAAGGGGTGAGAGGGGATAGTCAGTCGTTTTGTTTTCAAAAGCTTTTCCATTATTAATAGTAGTGTGGTGCAGACAAGCTCCAACTCTCAAGTATCTAAGCTCTACTTCATTGTGTCCTGTCAATTAGTATAAATCACTACAACCTGTCACTTGAAGGCATAAGCACATCTCACGTCGCCTGCCTTGTCCTTTTTTGGTCTTGATCAGACAAAATTTGCCAAATTAGTCGCTAGAAAATCTAATCTTTTTTTCTGGTATTGGACGGATATTTCTTCCAACTTAAAATGAAGTGGTTTCGCTCCTCTTCGTATCCACTCCCTTCCAACTCGGACTTACCATTTAGACGTGTGCCTACCATTTGTGGCTACTTTAAGAGGTACTTAGTTTCTAGAATTACTTACATTTAATTAAAGACGATGGCATAACTTCAATCCTAATTGCAGTTAGGATTGAGAGATCACAAGCAAAGCAACTATAGTAACTCCTCACCCTTTTCCCGCCTCTGGCAGGGTCGGGTACTCATCCTGTCCCTCCGATTGGACACAAGGGCGACTTTTTCACAGCCGGTTGCCGACCAAAGCGACAACCCCTAGGCTTATTTATCGTCGGTCTACTGTTCGTTGAGGAATTCCACTGATTCCAGGGGGCGAGCTCCTACACCTTGAAATTATGCCTCATCTACCCGTAGCATATTAGAGAGAGTTCTTTTACCTGCAAATGCCATCGTACACCACACGGAACCTCGGTTTTACTTGCATCAGAAGAAAGGAGCCTCCCTCTCCCGCTCCCCGAAAGAAGCCCAACGTGTGTCCAAAGTAATAGGTCGTTCCTGACAATAGATTGAGGCGGTATGGTCATGTGATGAGAAGAGGGGAGGAGCTCATTACGTCCATTACGGAAATGCATGTTATTGGAACAGTGGCGTAGCGTGGGTTTCAGCCGTCCGGGGCGTAGGCCAAATTCGCTCCCTCCCCTTATTTAGGTGTTTAAATCCTTAGCCCCCCTCATTTCTTCTAATATTTAATTCCTTCGCTGTATTTTTATTTTAATCTGTCCGAATTGTAGGTGCGACAAAAATATGAAAAGAAATGGTTCAGATTTTTTGTTCAAATTGGTGGGGGGGGGGGGTGCGGGCCGCACCCCCACCACACTACTCCGCTGTATTGCAAGCACCCGGGATATAAGACCAAAGAAGACATGGAGCACGTTTTGAGTAAGGATATGGTAGTGTTAGGTGGAGGGCAATCTGGTGGAAGACCCCGCAGACCTGATCCTGCCACAGGCAGGTTAAGGTATTCGTGGTGATGGTGACACTCTATATAGACTCGAACTCCTAACTGCTTCATTTATTTGGGATGAGGCACAGAGGAGAGAGAAAGAGCGAGGTTTTTTGTTTTGTTAGTGTTTAAGGGCCCTTCAACTACAAAGTTTTCAGATTCCCGTCCACTGCGTAGTTCTAATGCAAAGACTGCACAGACACTACACTAAGGCAAGGCGCAAAATGAGGCCGCAGGGTGACGCAGCGTAACGCAGCCCTGCGAAATTCTGCTAGCAGGCAATCACCACACATTAAATCGCAGTTTTTCAACATACTGGTTTGCAATTTGCGTCAACTAAGATGGCTTTCAACGTAACAGTGATTGCCTGCTAGCAGAATTTCGCAGGGCTGCGTTACGCTGCGTCACCCTGCGGCCTCATTTTGCGCCTTGCCTAATGCGACTGTTGTTGAGTATTAGCAGTACGCAGTTTTCCCAAACGGCCATCCATGTTACTACTAACTGGGGTTGCGTTGCTTAACTTATGTGATGAGGCGAGAACTGGTGTTACCAGCACAATACAGGCGCTCCCTAGAGAGGAGAGGGTGGGGAGAGAGGGGGGAGATAGAAAAGGAGGGGAGGGAGGGGGAGATCGGGCAGGAGAGAGAGCGAGAGTGAGTGGGCGATAGAGGAGAGGTAGAGGGGAGAGAGTGAGGGAGAGAAAGGGGTCGGGAGAGAGAGAAGGAGGGTGAGAGAGGGAGGAAGATAGGGATGGGGAGAGAGGGCGATAGAAGAGGGAGAGGGAGGGCAGAGGGGGAGGGGAGAGGGGTTAGACGGAGAGAGATAGGAGAGAGGAGGAAGCGAGAGGTGGGGATAGAGGAGGAGGGAAGGAGGGGGAGATCGGGGGCGAGAGAGCGAGTGGGCGATAGAGGAGAGGGTAGAGGGAAGGAGGGAGGGAGAGAGAGAGAGAAGGAGGGGGAGAGAGAGGGAGATGGGGAGGAAGAGGTGTTAGACGGAGAGAGAGGGAGAGATAGAGAAGGAGGGGGAAGATAGGGCGGGAGAGGGCGATAGAGGAGAGGAACAGGGGAGAGAGAGGGAAGGGGAGATTGAGTAGGGCATTGTTGGTGTAAGAAGGAAAATTATTAATAATAGCGACATTTTTTTGATGTGGAATTTACTTTGGCTGAGAAATGTTACTTATTTGACGTAAATTATTTACTTGTTTCTGTCAAGGGATTGTTTTAACATTTAGATGTCGAAAAGTTGGCTCAGTTCTCATTGCATTTTGATAGTCGGGCGATGTTAGCAGGCCGCTATTTAAACTGACCCTTTGTTGGTTTTTAAAAAGGAAGTCCTTGGTGATGGTTAGAGATATAGGAGGGAGAAGCTTGAGGCTGTTGATTGTGGGCTCTTAGGGGTTTGTGTTAACTGTTGTACGTAGATGCAGAAGAGAAAAATCAATCTAAATCTCTGCCTTTGTGAAACTTCCATGTTAGTAATTTTATTTGGTTTTAATATCTTAAGACTAATCAGATTAGATTTAGAGTAATTCTCTTGAAACTACCGAATCAATAAAAAAAATGTTCTTTAAAAACCTGGCAAGTGCACCATACAATAGTCCTTCATGTAGCCCCAAGTCGAAGTGGAAGGGTCTAAAGGTGGCCACACACGATCGATCCAACGGGCCCAAGGCCCCGCGCCGATCCAAAATTCACCGTGTGTGGGGGAACTCAAACGGATTGTTGTGAATCGGCAGGCCCGATTAGATTTTCGTCCAGTCCAAGATCTGTGACGTCGAACCGAGGCTCGGCCTTACCGTGTGTGTGGGGAGCAGCTGTATTGTGTTGGATGCATCAGTTCTCGTCTGACCACTGAAGTTAACCACCGCAACCCCAGCCAGTACTAGCGTCGGTGACCGCTTGGGAACATTGGGAGCGAGGTCCCAGTGGTTTGCAGCTGGACAGTGGTGTCACTAAGGGGGTGTGGGCCGCCCTGGGTGACACCACTCGCACAATGACAAAAGGGGTGACACCAGAACAGAAGCTGGAACAGAGCAGGTTTTTTGAAGGGAAGGGGTGACAATATGGCGTCACTACCCTAGCAATGCCTCTGTAGCTGGATATTAGCTGGTGGTCACATTAATATGGCCAGGGACTGTACGCAGTGGACGGACCTCTAATGACCCTTGTAGTTGAAGGACCCTAAAACACCATCGAAACGAAACGTGTGTGAGAAATCCCCGCGCCGAAAGGAGTAGGAAAATCTTCCGGTCTCGCCGTGCGGGTACACCCAAGTCGGACAGTATGACCTGTTCTATGTCTGTGGCTAATGCAAACTGCAGCGGCAGCTACGCAACTACTAATCCTTTTCCGACCTATGGCAGGGTCGGGTACCCATCTTTTGTCCCTCTAATTGACACTTTTCGACAGTATTTTTACACAGCCGGCTGCCTACCAAAGCTGCCATCCCTATGCTCATTTATCGTAGGCCTACTGTTCGTTGGGACAGTGGCGTACCTAGGATATTTCGTGCCCGGGTACAAACTATACTACTAGCGACCCTTTGGGAAACTGTACAACTAGAGTACGCTTTTGGAAAGTCTGCTTTAATGGATTACAGTGGGTATGACCTAAAAGGGTACTAATTTTCACAAACATTTTCTGGAAAGGCCCTCCTCACCGAATCCTTGCTTCACGCCCCGCGTTTCTTAGTGCAGGCTCTGCATATATTCGTAATTTGCTGTTCAAGAAATTCACAAGATGTACACTTGATGGTGACAGAGCAAACCGGAACTGGCCTGGCTCGGCATGGATTGATGCAATCGCCAATGACCCTCCAGTTTGGATTGGACGCAAATGGACTCATGCCAAATTGCTTCGGGCAAACTGGATGGCTACCTTAAAAGATGTTTTCCAGTCACATGATCATTGAGTTTCCAGCGCATGCGCTCATCAGCAGATAGCATTGAATTATGGGAGTGTTCTACAATATGACGGCGGCGCTCCATAGTAAAGCTCTCGTAATATCCTCATTTAAAAAAAAATTCTTTTTTTTAAAGGAATCGGTTAGGCTTAAAGCTGTTGGCGATACAAAATAATGAAGTCATTTTTTATCTATCCATTTCGTCATGCAAAATTTAATTCCCCTGGAAAATGACTTGACAGTTTCCTACTTCCCCGTTATGTTTCTTTTATTGTAAGTCTCATCAGAATCGAAAGTAATGTTTAAACAGAGGAAATTCCTTGTATACGTGAAAATATTTCTTGTGATATCTGACCAAAAAATTTAACATTTTAAGCCTCTTCAAGAAAGGAAGCAATTGATTCATGTTCCTCGAGGTAAATCCATTACAGTAAATTCCTGTCTGTTTTTCTTGTTGTAATTCTTCAATGAATAAGTTAATAGTATGGATAATTTAGCTCTGGTACGTCTTTTTCTTTCTTCTTAATGACTATTCCGATTTTGTTAATGTCCTAAGTGCTGGTTTTTGAATATCTCGTAGTTACGGGTTCTCTCAAAAAGGTTGTCATGACATCTTGCAGTATTCATCATCACCATCATACCCTTATCCCACCTGTGGCAGGGTCGGGTCTGCGGGTTCTAGCCCTCTACTCCCGTCTATCTCCCACCAGGTCCACGTCAATCCCACACCCTACCATACAGTGGCTGTTCTAGCATACGCGAGGCCCTGTGCAAGAAGTTGAAAGTGCGAGGCCCTTTCCAAAAATTTGCAACTTGCAACAGCGAGGCCCCGTGCATTTGCACAGTTTGCACGTGCCTAAAACCGCCACTGCTACCATATCCTTACAGCCCCGGGTGCTTCCGACCACCTGCATTCTTCTCATTACGTGTGCATACCACCTCAACCTACTCTCCTTCATGTCCCCCAATACTCCCCTTCCGATGTCCCCCACCCCCAGGCTACCTGTAATATACTCAAACTCTCGACACCTCGGTCATATACCGCAACAATCTCATCTCGGCTACTTGCATTCTATTAACATGGCTCTTCCTCACTGCCCCCCCCCCCCCGGGAGCGGCGAGTTGCGTTGGACACACCAGTTCTCGTCTGATCACTGAAGTTAAGCAACGCAAGCCCAGTTAGTACTGACATGGGTGGTCGCTCGGGAAAGCTGGGTACTGCTAATACCCAATAATCGTCTCATTAGTGTAGTGTCTGTGCAGTATATGCACTAGAACTATGCAGTGGACGGGTCTCTAATGACCTTGTAGTTGACGGGACCTTAAACTCCAACAAACAACAACAAAAAAAAATCCTCACTGCCCAACACTATGATCCGTATAGCATAGCGGGCCCGACCACTGCCCTGTAAAACTTCCCTTTCAACTTGATTGGGACCCTTTTATCACCCAGGACTACGCTTGCCTGTCTCCAATTCAACCATCCCATTGATTCTATGAGTCACACCCGAGTCTATCTCCCCATTGCTTTGGAACGTTGATCCTAAGTACTTTACTTTTTGCACCTTTACCACCAGTTCGCCCCTCTGTCCTTCCTAATTGAAAGCTAAATACTCTGTCTTCTTCATGTTTATGTTTAGCCCTCCCTTTACGATCGCCCTTCTAATATCGTTTAGGCCCTTCTGTACTTGTTCCCAGGGGTCGCTAAGTTTTCCAATTTCGTCGGCAAATACCATGCACTGAGGGGTCCATTCTCTTACTCCCGTCAGCATCTCGTCCATAACCAGAATGAAAAAGTGTGGGCTTAGGGCTGAACCTTTGTGTACCCCAACCTTGACATCCTGCAGTAGTAAGGTACAGTATTTGGTAGCATTTTTCCTTTTCAGGACAGATAAATATCGTTATCTGAAGTTAACTCTTTATTTACTTACACACTTGTATGTAGTACCTTTTATGTTACTGTAATTTCACAGATATCTTTTGTTGTTTTTCTTTTTTTTTGCCAGTGAATGAATGCATTTGAAAGCAAGCATCTAAAAGATTATGTTAGTAAACCGAGTAGAAATGGAAGTTACTAGGAAGCTGTGGCTGTCATGACTCGTCTGGAAGCGACCCATTATAATTCGCGGGTAATGACATTTTTTTTTAACTTTTTTTCTTCTCAAATGAATAAATCATCCAAAGTCTAACATTTCAGACCGTAGTTCCGGCTTCAATTTCACTTTGTTACCTGCTTTTGTCATGTTCCTTGGAGATCTTGATAATCTTGAATAATATTAACGTTTCATAAGTGATTTTGGGGCTGTAGTAAAAAAAGTCGAATTATTTCAGCTAGTCTACTACTTCAGGACGTTTTTTTTTTCGTTTTCAAAGAACTTATAGTCGGGTATAACTCTAGGCTCCTTAATCTTGTACTGCAAGACACACGATTGTTTCTAGGGAAGGCACCTTCTTCTTGCCAACTCGTCCCGTTTCGCATGCAAAAGGAGCTCTGCATTGAGAATCGATAGATATAATTAGAGAATGAACTCAATTAATGGGCACAGCTATGCGTTAACGTGACTATTTTCAAATTATTTCGCAAATTAGCATCCTCGTGTGACATTGGATCGGATTATTTTGACTCCCTGTCGACTGCATGGTTCACTACTATACACTTGAGCCGTAGATGTAGAAAATGGGGACTGTGTGGTGTGAAGATGAATTGAATGATTGGGTGGAACCATATTTTACTGGTAATAGAGTAAGTTCGAGTGCAAAACAGTGGATAAAGGGGCTTAATGTACGGGCTAGGGACAATAACAAGCAATCCCTAACACTTTTCCCGCCTATGGCAGACAGTGGCGTCGCTAGGGTTGGCGTCACCCCATTTCTCATGGTGCGAGTGGTGTCACCCGGTGCGGTCCGCAGAGATGCCCCGAGTGCGCCTTCCATCGGAGGAGAAGTAAAACCGAGGTCCCGTGTGGTGTACGACGGCATTTGCACGTCAAAGAACCCTTTCTACAATGCAACGGGTAGAGGAGACAAAATTTCAGATGTAGGAGCTAGCCCCCCTGACGTCAGTGGAGTGCCCCAACGAACAGTAGACTGACGATAAATAAGCATAGGGGTTGCAGCTTTGGTCGGCAACCGGGTGTGAAGAAGCACTGTCCTATATTCTGCCTTTGTGTCCACTCAGAGGGACAAGATGGGCATCCGACCTTGCCATAGGCGGGAGAAGGGTTAGGAGTTTGCTACCCGTTGCATAGAAGAGATGCTTCTTTCACGTGCAAATGTCATCGGACACCACACAGGATCTCGTTTTTACTTCTCATCCGAAAGAAAGCGCACTTGGGGTGTCTCTTTCTCGGCCGAAAGAAGCCAACCAACCCACTGTGGTCTAGTAGCGAACCTAGAACTACTGACGCAGTTATCGAGCGAGTTGATGTAAGGAAAAAAGCTATAGTTTCGTCTTGAAGCATTTCACACATTGTGCAGTTTATCTAGAAAGTACCATTAGTGTGAGATCATCACCATTTCATTTTCTCAATTCAGTAACCACCGCATCACTAGCAGTTAGTGGCTATCATATTAATGGTGGCTACGTTGTCTACTTTCTACTCCATTGCTCTTAATCACTCGTCAGTCAAATGTGTTAAAACTAATTGTGCGAGTATCGTCGTAGCATTTCTAATATTTATTTAATGGTACATTGGACGCAGTCTCTTTCGAAGCCCTTTAAACTCCAAATGCTTTGAAATGCCATGGCAGCGGCTGTATTGCATTGGACACACCAGTTCTCGTCTGATCACTGAAGTTAAGCAACCTAACCCCAGCTAGTACTAACATTAGTGGTCGCTTGGGAAAACTGGGTACTGCTAATTCCCAAATATCGTCACATTAATGTAGTGTCTGTGCATTCTCTGCATTAGAACTACGCAGTGGACGGGGTCTAATGACCTTGTATTTGAAAGGCCCTGAGACACCAACGAACCAAAAGTCATTTGCCTCCTAATTCCTGAACCCAAGGCCTCAAACTATAACAATTGAGGTGCCCTAAAAATCCTTGCATCTTATTATTTAGGGGTCCACTTGTGTCATTTTTTCGTACAAGGAATGCGTGATCGTTTGTATTGGAAACTTAGTGACGCCAGAGAACAAGTAGAGAAGGGCCTAAAGTAGTGGCCTAAAGGACAGGAAAGTAGTGGTGGCGTGCTCTCTAGGGGCCAACTGGTGGCAAAGGTACAAAAGATAAAGTGCTTAGGATCACCGTTCCAAAGCATTGGGGAGATACAGTAGATTCGGATGTGACCCATAGAATCAGTGAGGGATGATTGAAGTGGACACAGGCAAGCGTATTCCTTTTTGATAGGAGGGTCCCAATAGAGTTGAAATGGAAGTTTTACGAGGCAGTGGTTAGGCCAGCTTGGCTAAATGGATCAGAGTGTTGGGGACAGTGAGGAAGAGCCACATCAATGGAATGCAAGTAGCCGAGATGCGAATGCTGCGGTACATGAATGGGGTGTCGAGAATTGATAGAATTAGGAATGAGTATGCGAGAGGTAGCCTGGGATGTTGGACATCGCGGAAAAAATGACGAAGAGTAGGTTGAGGTGGTATGGACACGTAATGAGCAGAGGGGAGGCGGAGCTCGTTATGTCCATTTCAGGAATGCAAGTGGTTGGAAGCACCCGGAGCAGAGGGAGACCGAAGGTTGTAAGTAAGGCTAGGGTAGTGTGTGGGGTGGACGGGGACCTGATGGGAGAAAGACGGTAGTGGAGAGCAGGAACCCGCAGACCCCACCCTGCCACAGGCAGAATTATGGTATGATGTTGAATGAATGCATGATCGTTTGATGGTGTTGATCCCCAGTGATGTTTAAATTTCAAGTCTTTAAAAATCAGTCAATTTATTTCTTCTTTCCTTTGTAGGAATGCAATCTGTAAGTGTTTAAATCATGCTGCTGACTTTGTGGCTTCATCTAATGGTGATTTCTATTACATGTAAGTATGTAAACTTCTTCTTATTGTCGTGTTTTTCAGGGGTGCATTGTTTTCCTGAGAGGTTCCAGAATAGTGAAAACATTGGAGAACCTTCAGTTAATAGGGAGTTTTGTGTTCCCGTTACGGGAATAGAAAATACGGTATTGAATACAGGAAAATTGCAATTCGGTAGAAAACCTAAAAAGAGTTTTAGTTTTGCGTTACGCATAGTGGGGCACGCACAGTGGCGGCACCTACTGGTGAAGGTCCCCAAATCTATCGCCGCCATTTTTTTTATACAAGAATGCAGCACGCGCATGCGCCAGAAATTCCCGTATCTGGTTTGCGTACAACGTGCAGTGCGTGAACGAAGCCCTGTTCACGTAGCTCCGGGAAGAAAAAAAAAACGCTTACTTTTTGCGACGCATGCGCAGATGCATTTTCGTCTGCTAACATGCGTTACGGTAAGCGGTTGACGGCAACACAAAACTCTCTATTGATAATTATCGCTGTAATTCGCTTCCAAATAATTGCGCGGTTCAGTAGGCAAGAGGTCCTCTCACTCAAGGTTACTACAGTAATCGTGCTCCCACTTGCATGTCTTCTTGGTTGATTTCATCGAGGGATCTTAAGTATCTTCTTGCGTACATCGTGTTACCTACCACTGCATTTAGCAGCTACAGAACGCCGCTTCTAAACCTCCTCCCTGCTTATGGCAGGGTCAGGTAACCATCTAGTCCCTCTGAATGGATTACACGGTTGTTATATTGGACGGTATTTTTTCCGCAGCCGGCTATGCTTATTTATCGTTGGTCTACTGTTCGTTGGGGCACTCCACCGATGTCAAGTAGGTGCCTCATCTACCCGTCGCATAGTAGAGAGAGGGTTCTTTTACGTGCAAATGCCATCGTACACCATACGGATCCTCGAGTTTATTTCTCATACGAAGGAAAGCGCCCTTGGGGCGCCTCTCTCTCTCGCCGGAAAAAAAACTACCTTCCTCGATTCCGTATTCGTGGGGAGCGGCGAATTGCGTTGGACACACCAGTTCTCGTCTGATCACTGAAGTTAAGCAGCGCAACCTCAGTTAGTGCTGACATGAATGGCCGCTTGGGAAAACTGGGTAGTGTCTATGCAGTCTCTGCATAAGAACTATGCTGTGGACGGGGCTCTAATGACCTTGTAGTTGAAGGGCCCTAAAACACCAACAAGCAAACAACAAGCAGTATTCGTGAATTCCCCAAAATTCTCAGGTGTAGTAGGTCGTCCTTCCGGCTCTCGCCCCCCCCCCCCCGAGCGGCTGTATATTTCGTTGGACACATCAGTTCTCTTCTGATCACTGAAGTTAAGCAGCGCAATCCCAGCTAATACTAACATAGGTGGGTGGTTGGAAAAACTGGATATTGCTAGTACCCAAACATCGTCACATTAGCGTAGTCTCTGTGCAGTCTCTGCATTAGAACTACGCATTGGACGGGGCTGTAACGACCTTGTAGTTGAAGGGCCCTAAAACACCAATATCGTAACGCTCACCCTGCTCGCCCTTCGTCGGTGATAAAATATCTTCAGATAAGCTGCATTCAGTATCCAAATAAACCAAGCTGTATGTAGAGAGATTTGTAAACTGCCACTGTATGTAAACGTTTGCGCAATTGTAACTTTGTTTACGAAATACATGAAGGGCAAACACTCCTGAATTTTACTGGTTAAAATTAACTCTAAAATTACTTCATTTCACGATGCATTATTCTACTAACCTGGGCTATTTTTAATATTTGGATGCGAAAGTTTATCTTGAAAGAATATCAGGCCTTTCCTTTGCTGTAATCAAGGCCGGCCCGAACAAAACCGGGACCCTGTGCAGAGTTGACTTGCGGAGTCTGGTGCATAGTTGAGTTGCTGGGCCCGGCCAACTGTCGGCCTTTTAAGTGCTGACTAAACTGGCCTTGAAGTACCGGTCATAGACTGCCGGGCTTTGAGGGCTAGTCATAGGGAGCCAGCCTTGGAGTGCCAACTGTGGAGTTTCGTCCTTAGTGTTCCGGCAAATTTCAAGCGTTTGTTAACATTTTTTTTTTTTTTTTGCAATTCGTTTTCCAGTTTTCTGCGACCCGGCTGAGTAATTTTTTTCAGTCAGTCCTTTCCTTGGGTTGGTCGATATTCGCGTTAGAGCAGTCAATGAGTGGCGCGTGAGGCCTTGTGCACCGTTTGGTGTACCATGGCACGTCAAAGAACCCTCTCTACTATGCAACTGGTAGAAGAGACAAGATTTCCAGGTGTAGGAGCTCGGTGGAGTGCCCCAAGAAATAGTAGACCGACGATAAATAAACATAGGGTTTTCATCTTTGGTCGGCAACCGGCTACGGAAAAAACAATGTCCAATATATCACCCTTGTGTCCATTCAGAGGGACAAGATGGTTTTTTTTTTGGGAGGAAAGATATGTTGATATTTTTGGAAGTTTTGTAGGTCGCTGTTGATGCAATATTTGGAAGACTAAAGATGGGGGTGGGCAAGACTTCGTCATCGATGCTTTTTCTTTTCGCGTCGCTGAGTCGAGGGATTTATTATTTAATATTCATTACCTTATTTGAAATTCTGATGAAGTCTTTTTGACGATGGATAGTCGTCATAAAAAGTACAGTAAATGATACCCTCCGCTGCATGTCTCAGTAATTTGGCACCCAACATTCATTATAATGTATGTGGCATTTCTGAGGAATCCCGAGACTGAGTGATATTTTGATGCAATAGTTGGTTTGTCATACATAGTTTTTTTTTTAATATTTTGCTTCTATATTGCTCCCCCCTCTGAAGGTCTCCTAAGAAGGAACTTGTGTCACATTGAGAGCACGTCGCACCTCAGATGAATTGCATCCAAAGTTTATAGTCTTTTCGACACAGGCCACACAGAATTTCGCAGAATTCACGTGATTGCCTTAGCGACAGAACGACCGGTAGATGTTACCTGACCCTCAACTTTACCATGTGCCCGTAATCTGACATTTGGAAGAGAGGGCTGACGTGTAGGATTTTGGTTAATTCCTGGCTTCTGTCCTCTTGCACCTCTCGGTGACGAAGAGGGTAACGTGCTCGACTACTGCGTCAATGGTTCCAGGTTCGATACTGGATCAAGGTGGGTTGGCTTCTTTCGGAACGGGAGGGAGAGAGAAAGAGAGATAAGCCCCGAGTGCGCCTCCCGTGAAATGGGACGCAAAGCTGTGGCCCCACGTAGTGCACCATGGTATTTGCACTTAAAAGAACCCTCTCTACTTTGCTACTAAGAACATTGGGGAGTGGCTGTATTGCGTTGGAAACACCTGTTCTCGCCTGATCACTGAAGTTAAGCAACGCAACCCCGGCTAGTACTAATATGGGTGGCTCAGACAAACTCGATACCGCTAATACCCAAAAATCGTCGCATCCACGTATTGTCTGTGCAGTCTCTGCATTGGAACTACGCAGTCAACGGGACTCTAAAGACCGTTGTAGTCGAAGAGCCCGGAAACTCCAAGAAACAACAGCAACTTTGGGCATTACGGCTCAGAAAGACAGTCATTTCTTGAAGGAACGGGGGTGTAAAGTGCCGTCCCACCATAGTGACATTTAATAAAAAGGCAAAAGCCAAAACGGGCACAAAATTCCCAGGTGCACGAGCTCGCCTCTCCCTGGCGTCAGTAGAGTGCCCGGACGAACAGTAGGCCGACGATAAATAAGCATAGGGGCTGTAGCTTTGTTCGGCAGTCGGTTGCGGGAAATGCCGTTCAACAGATCACCCACATGTCCATCCAGGGGGTTAAAGATAGGCACCCGACCTTTTCATAAGGGGTGAATGGGTTAATACTTGCTTTTCAAGCGAGGTTAATTGCTGAAAATCTCGCATTGGTCCAAAAATTGACTGACAGGATCCTAAAGTGGGGATAACTTAAATTGTAACTGTGTTGACGGTTTAATTTAAAATTTAATAACCTGTTAGCCCACGTCCTTTGCCAGCTGCTACTCTCTTAAAACTTATTTTTCGAAAGCCATCGGTTTCAAGGGATGAGTGTTCGCCCACGTAGTTTAAAAAATGCACAGGGTGGTGCTGCCATTAGGGTACATTGGGTTGCCATCCGCTTCTCATCTACTTTATTCTGTTATAATGTCATCCATCACTCTTTTTTGTTAGAACTTAATGTCGGAAACGACGAAATCGTTTTGGTAGCCACCCATTATATACACACACATACTCTGTAAGTTGAAAAGTGGGGCATTTTGGGCAACTGGTGCAGGATCTTTTTTTTTTCTTCTTTTATAATATTTTTAAGGAGTTGACTCCACTCGATATTTGAAACAGAATGCCTATGATGACGGTACTTGAAAGCTTCATAAAGCTTACAACTCTCTTTTCCCCCTATTTTATATCCCAGTCCAGGTGCAGATTTCTCACCGCTGCAGAAGAGAAAGAGGAACGTGGCGGATTTGGGTTAGATGCCAAAAAAAGCGCGATGATCGATCAGAGTTGCTGCATTCACACGACCAATCTCAAGGGAACAAGTTTTTAGAACTCGCTTTTTTTTTTTTTTTGGTATTTTTATATTTGTCTTTCTCTCCCCTCTTTCCACTTCACATTTTCAGTGTTGTCCCTAAATATTACTGCCGAATTTGAACCTGATTATTCGGACACTGGTATCAGCTGTGATTTTAGAAATCCCTGGTGCTCTAACCCAATGCCGCCTTGGTGGCGTCGGAGCGGCGAATTGCGTTGGACACACCAGTTCTCGTCTGATTACTGAAGTCGTGAATCACTGAAGTTAAGCAGCGCAACCCCAGCTAGTACTGACATGGGTGGCCGCTTGGGAAAACTGGGTACTGCTAATACCCAAAAATCGTCGCATTAGTGTAGTGTCTGGGCAGTCTCTGCATAAGAACTATGCTGTGGACGGGGCTCTAATGACCTTTGTAGTTGAAGGGCCCTAAAACACTAACAAACAACTACGACTTGGTGGCGCCGTGGGTGTCGCGTGTTTGGTAACTGCGTTAGTGTTTCTAGGTTCGATACTGGACCGAGGTAGGATGGCTCCTTACGGGCGAGAGAGATGCCCTGAGTGCGCCTTCGGATGAGAAGTAAAACCGACGTCCCGTGTGCTGTACGGTGGCATTTACCAGTAAACGACCCCTATCTACTATGCAAGGGGTAGCAACTCCATCCCCGTCTATGACAGGGTCGAGTACCCATCTTGTTCTTCTGAGTGGACACAAGGGTGATGATCTATTGAACAGTGGTTTTGCGCAGCCGGTTGCCGACCAAAGCTGCAACTCCTATGCTTATTTATCGTCGGTCTACTATTCGTTGGGGAATTCCATACAGGCCAGGGAGCGAGCTCCTACACCTGGAAATTTCGCCTCATCTACCCGTTGTGTAGACCTCGATTTTACTTCTCTCCCGAAGGAAGGCGCACTCGGAGCCACTTCCAGGGGTAGGAGCTCGGTGGAGTGCCCCTACGGAACAGTAGACCGACGATAAATAAGCATAGGGGTTGCAGATTTGGTTGGTAACCGGCTGCGGAAAAGCACTGTCCAATATATTTCCCTTGTGTCCATTCAGACGAACAAATGGTTACTCGACCGTACCATAGGCGGGAAAAGAGTTAGAAATTTCTTTGCTTTTGTTCGAGTTCCAACTTGGGACTCTTGTCTTTTAGGTATTGGATTCATCGTTGAAGTAGTGGAAGGAATGATAGTGTGTCCCTCCCTCCCTGCTATCCCCGTGTTGATGTATGGCGATACTAGGTGGGAACAAATGTCGTTCATAGTTTTTGGTATTCCTGTCTCGGCCAAGTGTGATTGGAAATTCAATGCTTTTTCACTTATTTATTTATCGATTTGGAATCGTATTTCATACGCGGCCGGCTGTTTTTTTTTGTCTCCCCATCTCCTCTCTTCTTCCGTTTAAATATGTGCGGACCTGACTTTATTGATTCAAATATTTACCATTAACAAAATTCCCACCTCATCGCTCGCAGCCCCTGCCCCTTTCTTATTGTCTTTGGGTACATACAGTTCAGGTTTTTAGATGGACACCATTGGCTAGTGTTGGCTTGTAGTAAGTAATGAACTCGAGATTCCACTGTTCGGCCCCTGACATTGCTGTGAGTTTTCTCTGGTGATGAGGTTTAAGGGTGACACGAATCGCATTATTCCAGGTTGAATCTGTAAAATTCGCGAATCCAAAATTATTGCAGTAGTATTATGCTTTAGGGACGAGATGGGTACCCAACCCTGTCGTAGGCGGGAAAAGGGTTAGGAGTTGCTTTGCAGTGTAGTATTATGATTATTATTAGTACATTCCTAATCAGGATGAGTAGAGGATAGCAGATCTGCAGTTTCTTATTCTGGTCCTTATTGGGATGAATGTACAGTTCCTCTAAGAATTGGCAACCATTATTAGAGTGGTTTGTTTGTTTCTTTGGTGTCTTAGGGTCCGTCAAGGGAGCGGCGAATTGCATTGGACAAACCAGTTCCCGTCTGATCACTGAAGTTAAGCAGTGCAACCCCAGCTAGTACTGACATGGGTGGCCGCTTGGGAAAACTGGGTACTACTAATACCCAAAAATCGTCCCATTAGTGTAGTGTCTGGGCAGTCTCTGCATAAGAACTATGCTGTGGACGGGGCTCTAATGACCTTTGTAGTTGAAGGGCCCTAAAACACAAACAAACAACAACAAGGGTCCGTCAACCACAGCAGTCATCAGAGCTCCGTCCACTGCGTAGTTCTAATGCAGAGTCTGCACAGAGACAACGCTGGTATGCGGTTTTTTTTTGGGCATTAGCAGTACCCAGTGTTCCCAAGTCGGTCATCCATTCTAGTACGAACTGGGGTTATGTTACTTAACTTCGTGTGTCCAACGCAACTCAGCCGCTCAAAGAGGCGTGCTCCTCGATTAGGTGGAACACTGCGCCTCCTTTGTCTCTTGATATTGGAAAAGCAGAGGCAGGACTGAAAGCAGCCCGATGTGGACTCGCACTTTGAACCTTTTCTGAAATTCAGCAACCTGGGCATCTAAAAGGATCGTCTTCTCTGTCGTTATCTTTATGCATGTTAGTCACAGGTGGGTCAAGTGTGATTTTAAGCGGTTAACCTGTCCTGGGGGGGGGTATAGAAGGCGGTATGGGCCATGGCCGGAGAAGTCAAGACGTTTAAGTTTTGTATGTTCCAAGAGGAGGAATCCACAAGTTAAAAAGGCATTTCGACTTACAAATCTCATGGGTGGTCGTTTCGATTTACTTGAGTTTCAACCTGTTTATCACTGTTGTCGTAATTACCAAAGTTGTTGTTGTTGTTGTTATGATGCATTTCAGACCAACCCCCCCTCACCCCTACCACTGCTGGGATCTGGCAGAATACTCATCCTTGCATTCCTTTTATCGGTCTGCACCAAGCGGATTTGAATAATGATCGACTCTGGCGTTTAATGATAAGATGAATACGGCAATCCTGCCAAAATAATTGTGTGGAGTTGAAAGTAATTACTGACTGGTGACCCCCTTCCGTGGTCTCTTCGTTTATCCGGTTACCCGAATGGTTACCCCCATCGTTTCTACCTCTCATATTATGAAAAGGGCCGTCTTTTTGTAATTTGGTCTTTTCCCATCTGCCGTTTGTGCTAATTAGGAAAGTGCAAAGGATTTGTATTTCTTATTATCTTCGTCACGCAGTGGTGATGATGAACGATCTAATCAAAAGCCATTCTTTGGTCGTTTTGGGGACTTAATTCCTTCCATTTATTTCAGGTCCCAGGTGGGAATTTGGGTCTTGTAGTTCCGGAGTCTACCTCAAACTTGGAACGATGAGGACAACGTAGATGAAAATTTTGTAGATTTTTTATTTAAAAAAAAAGTAATAGACCATTTCCGTTTTCTCTAGAAATAAGAGTCTTAAAGAACTGTTGTAGCAGTTGGCCGAATTATTACTGACCACATGACAACTTAGGCTTTGACATTTTTAGTTTGCCGAACTTGAGGCGTACTTAACCCCGCCACGGTGGCGCAGTGGGTAGCGTCCTCAGTAATTACGTCAGTGGTTCTAGGTTCGATACTGGACTGAGATGGGTTGGCTTCTTTCGGGCGAGAGAGAGAGAGATATGCCCCGAGTGCGCCTTCCTTCGTATGAGAAGTAAAACCGAGGTCCCGTGTGGTGTACGGTGGCATTTACACGAAAAAGAACCCCCTGTACTATACAACGGGTAGATGAGGCAAAATTTCCAGGTGTAGGAGCCCGCCGGGGAGGGGGCAACTAACAGTAGACCGACGATGAATAAGTCGGTCGGCAGCCGGTTACGGAAAACAAACCGTTCAATAGATCACCGTGTCTATTCAGAGGAGACAAAATGGGTACCAGACCCTTCCATAGGCGGGAAAGGGGTTAGGAGTTGCTTTTTGAACTTGAGGCGCACCTCACCCATTAGTTGATATCGACAGTTGAAACAGCATTTCTTTGAGATGAAATGTTTTAAAGATGCAATGAAGCGGTAACACCTTCCCGTTTTGACCAACAGGTTATAACAGGCTGCTTTTAAGAGGGAACCACTAGGTAACCGAGAGGGTAACACATCTTGGGAGAGATGTGAATTATTTTCACTTATGTTGATGTTTCCGTCAGATGGTGTAATTCACCTGGGTTGTTGCTTAATACTATTTCGGTCCCAGAAGAGCATCTACCTGTCTGTCAGTCTCGATAGAGCCCTCGAATATCGGTTGACATCGGAAATAAATGCGTAGACGTTGAAATCTCTCTCCCACGGTATCGATCGCGCCCACACTTAATTAGTTTTCATATAATTTCATCATCGTAACGATTTTTCGGTTCTGTTCTCTAGATCCCACTGGAACAGTGGAAGGCCCTTAGAATTCCTTTCTGTCTGCTGATCACTTTCCCTTCACCCATGTCCGGTGTCCACCCGTGTCCGGTCTTTCATCTTTCACCGTTAGTCGTTGTACTCTCTTTTAGGTACGACAATTTTATCCTAGGGTTTGCATTGTTATCATTATTTTATTGCATTGCGGTCATTTCATCTATATTATTTTGGACATAAGGAGAGTGAATAATGACATCAAGTGGTCAGTTTGTGACCGTCTGTTTACTTTAGTTGCTTATTTCTCCATCCTTCCCCCTCATTTTTTTTTCGTTTTATTGATTGGCTTCGGTTTTTTCTCCAGCTTAACTCAATAGATTTTTTTGGACACCCATTTCAAATATTAAGATTTATGCCATCTTTTCATTCTTCAACCCCTTCCTTTTGTGGCCATCGTACCTCTTACAGAGGAAGACCCCCCCCCCCCCCCCTTCTTCTCAAGCCCTCCTCTCCATCCCTGATTTCAATAGCTGTAGAGTAGAATTTGTAATAACTTAGGAATCGGATGCAGAGGCTGTGGAAGAAAGAAATGGACGCCCTTGTGTACAGAGTTTAACAATTTTAGAACGTGACTGGACTATTGAGTTTAGTTATGGGAAGGGATCTCGGGACGCTTGTGGACTCGGGCCCCTTCCCCTCAGATCTTTGTCTTTACGATGGCATTTGCATGTCAAAGAACCCTCTCCATTATGCAACGGGTAGATGAAGCAAAATTCCCGGGTGTAGGAGCTCGGTTGGAGTACCCCAACCAATAGTAGACCGACGATAAATAAGCATAGGGGTTGCATCTTCGGTCGGCAACCGGCTGTGGAAAAACAATGTCCAGTATATCGCCCTTTTGTCCATTCAGAGGGATAAGATGGGTACCCGACCCTGCTATAGGCGGAAAAAGGGTTCGGAGTTGCTTGCTCTTTATTATCATCTTGTAGTTCTTTAATTGCGGCCTCCCGGGAAAGCCCTTGTCCCATATGGCCCAATTTAAAGCAGGAATTCATTTTATTATTATTGAATAATTTGACCTGTGGTAGACTTGTAGCCGTTTAATGGTGAGCCATCTGCTAGTTGGTTCGACCACTGCCCCGGGCAGACTACTTGGAGGCGCCCCTAAAACTATTTTTTTTAAATATTCCTGTAATTCTAAACCACCAATATTAATTGTTAGCTACTGAGGCGGGAAACTTCTAAAGTAGTCCAAGAATATCGTAATTGGCGCTCCCAGTTAGTGCCACGGTATGACACCTCTTGTTTTATTTTAAAACATTTGACGCTCGCTTATGTTGGCGCCCCAGATGATGTCCCAGTCAGCTTGATGTCCGAAGAGCAGCTGTATTGCGTTGGACACCAGATCTCGTCTGATCACTGAAGCTTAGCACCGCAACCCCACTTAGTACTAACTTGGGTGGCCACTTAGAACGCTGGGTGCTCTAATACCCAAAAATCATCGTAACAGTGTAGTGCCTGTGCAGACTCTGCATTAGAACTATGCAGTGGTCGGGGCTTTCATGACCTTTGTAGTTGAAGGACCCTAAAACACCAAGACATTTGATGCCTGAATCTGGCATTGGATTTGAATCGTTATGCGATTTTCACGTCCAGGATTTCCAGAATTGCGTGTTTTCGAAATTGCTGTAGCATTATAAATTTATAAGGTGGGCCTTAGTGCGGGGGTGCTTTTGAAAGGAACCTGATAATTTGAAAAGAAGCATTTTTTATTGGTCGCTCCCTGTTAAGACCACGTAGCTGATGAACCAATGACGACAGACCGTGTATCGAGCGTACGCAAAGCACTTTATAACGCGACTCGTTCATTGCTATCGGCCTTTTGTTTGAAAGCTGGATTTGTGTATTTTGATGCAGTTAAGTAAGACAGATCTATTGAGAAATTCGCCTTCTGTTCTTCAACCTGGCCCGTTGATGTTGTTGTCATTTGGATTCGATGTTGGGCTTCCAGATCGTTGTCAAAGTGCGTGGCTGATATTACTTTTGAATTTGTCGTGGGGCAAAGTTGAGAATCATGTTTTTAAGGAACGTCCCATGTGAAAATGAATATAGATGTTATACGCGTCGTACAGTGACAAACCGAAGAAAACGGACTACTCTTTAAAATTTCGCCAGAAATGTGTTTGAATGGACCTCTCTGAACCTGTTGCTAACTTTTTTAGGGCGTTAGGAGGATTCAGTTTTCCTCACAGCGATAAAAAGAAGGTCGTGGCGTGGGGGTGACGTTTCCAGGGCGACGATGTTGTCTTTTACCAAGCATCTACGAATGATATTTTGTCTTCTTCACCCGTGTCTTTCTCTAGCAGCTGCACTCTTTTGCCGAAATGGTAAATGATGTTTTTACTAAACTTCTTGTAGGGAAGGTTTTCTCTTGCAGTGCTGTTAACAAATAGCTTCCTTTCTTTTTTTTCCTAGAATTTGTATCAGCGTGTTTATTTAGGTAGGGTCGAAACTACCCCCGTTCCTTGCCCTCTTCCCAAATATTTCATACCTTGAAAACAATATGTACCTTTCTTTCATTTATTTCACCACTACTGGTAGTGGAACAAGCAGTCTTAATCTGAGCAGTGGTCCGCCCATATTTCGAGCGAGGAATCCTAGTTGCTGAGATTTTCGGATGGACCGAAAGGAGGTGTGACTTTGAAGTAAAAATGAAAGCCGCCCATCGTTGGCCAAAATGGTAGCATGCTTAACTCTTGAGCACGTGATCACAGGTTCAACTTGACAGAGGCGTGAGTAACTTCTTTTGGATGAGAGGGAAGCGTTAAGTGTACCATCTCATCTTCATTATACCCTTGTCCCACATGTGGCAGGGTCGGGTCTGTGAGTTCCAGCCCTCCACTCCCGCCTATATCCTTACGGACAACTTGCTCCAACTTGGTCTCCACCTGCCCCGGGTGTTTCCAACTGCCTGCATTCCTGTAATGGCCCTAACGAGCTCTTCCTCTCCCTCTTCTCATTATATGTCTATACCACCTCAATCTACTCTCCGTCATTTTTTTTTTCTGCGATGTCCCCCATTCCCAAGCTACCCCAAATATACTCGTTCTTAATCCTTTCAGCTCTCGACACCCCACTCATGTACCTCAGCATTCGCATCTTGGCTACTTGCATTCTATTGACTTGGCTCTTCCTCACTGCCCCAATATTCTGTTCCTTATTTAAAGTGTACCGGCTGTCGGATGGAAAGTCGTGATCCCGTGTTACGTCGATTGCACGTAAAAAAAAAAACAAGACAGTGTGTTCGTGGAGGACACCTCCCCCCTGTCTTCCCCCCTCCCCGATGACGGTAAATGACCTACTTAGGTAGTTCCAAGCCCAATCCAATTAAAATGCAATCCGTTGAGCAGCCCATCAACACATAGTGGTATTGTGTGATTGCCACTCGTGTAGGGGCAGCAACGTCGCCATTTCTAAATGATGAATTTGTGAAGGTTTTCAGATTATGATGGAAAGGTGATAGAAGGAGTTGTGGGTTTCATGAAGGAGGATGTTGCTTTCGTGATATCGAGCTTAATTGTCAGGTTTGTGCTGCTCCGCCCATAATGGGGGAGGGATAATTATTGTGTTAGTTGTTAGTGACCGTGTCTTTCGCCTCCCCCATGCTTCATTTTCACCATTCCAGTTCTTTCTGCCTGCACACTTGGCTTTTAATTGGCACATTTAGACTGTGGCAGAATAGTGTTCCTACTTGTCAATTACCACTTTAGCCGTCACTAATCGTCACGCAGAACGAGGTTTTCTCTTTTCTCTCCGTCCTGAAAATCAGGATAAGCATGATGTTGCTCTTCTCTCCCATCTTCCATCCATCAATTGTCCTCTTCCTTCCATTCCTGCCGAAATCTCTTCATTTAGCCGCTTAACCCGTTATTCTATCGCTACGCTCTAATAGTAAATTATGATTACGTGGCAATGAGCAGTGTCCGTGATCCCAAGCGTGTACTTTATATGTTGTATCGCCCTCATGACCTCCGACATTAGAGATGCTGATTCACTCATGGTTACTGTATTCAGTCACGCATCTGTTATAACGAGCAAGGTACTGAGGGAGCCGTGGATCATCACCTCCTTCCTTATCGCTCCGATAGGTTCTCTACTACTGTTTGCTGACCAGTTGGGCTGTAGGGCTACGAATATGTTCCCATGTTTTACATGACATTTAATTGTTTTGTTAATGCTGTTAGGTTTGTTGCAATAATTCCCAGATGATTGGTGAATTTTCATAATTAATGACCACATGATGTTTTTGGGTTTGCTATTTCCCCTCGTCGTTATCGTCGTACTTTCCCCTCGCAGGTCGTTGTCTTATCCTGGAGGTGTGTTGTAGTTGTTGCAGTGGGGCCCGATGATGTGGTGGACTCTCTTGATTTATTTGGCAGATTAGCTTTTCGCAACTTTTGTTGTTGTTGTTATTATTGCTCATGGCGCATGTTGTGGACGTGCTAAGGGAGTCTGCTGATAAAAGCGTATAGGAGCGGCTGTATTGAGTTGGACACTCCAGTCCTCGTCTAATCACTGAAGTTAAGCGACGCAACCCCAGCTAGTACTAGAAAGGGTGCCCGCTTGGGAACACTGGGTACTGCTAACACCCAAAAATCGTCACATCAGCGTAGTGGCTGTAATGACCAGGGCTCTAATGACTTTTGTAGTACCTTGGAGACGGATTGAGGAAACGATTTGTTAGTTTGTAACATCAGCGGGTGGTGAGTCGGCCAAGCAGCCATAACGGGCTGGACCCTGTAGAAGCAGTTCACGGGTGATGGGGAGTTAGGAGTGGGGAAATTAGCAGTACCCAGGTGTACCCAGTACCCAATCAACCACCCATGTGGCTACTAACTTGGGCTGCGTTGCTTAACTTCATTGGTCTGAGGAGAACTGGTGTGTCCAACGCAATTCAGCCGCTCATTTTCAAGATGTTTTTTGAGTGTCGGAAGGGATTAACTCCCGATTGGCCGGCTTTATTCTATCCTGGGAAAATTTGCTTAGAAATGAGACTCTCAAGTATTTGTTGCTGGAAATACCAGTAAATGTTTTACGATAGTCTATCTCATTGGATAAATTACCTTTTTATCGATTTTTTTCCTCCCTCCCCTTCTTGCTTGCCGTGATTTTCTTCTCATGATATTGTTGTGCACTGCACCTACGAAAGTTTCGTAATCACTGGCTGTGGCGCCTCCTCATCTTGACCAACATTAGTTGCTGGTTTGTCCTAATCGACAGAGTGATTGGAGTCAAGTTGATGTCCCGTCTTTATGTTGCTGTATATCATATACGTTTTCTGGCAGAATTTATGTTCAGTTCTTGGATTTTTTTTGTTGGTGTTTTAGAGCCCCGTCCATTGCGTAGTTCTAATGCAGAGACTGCACAGACACTACGCCGTTGCGACGATTTTTGAGTATTAGCAGTACCCAGTTTTCCCAAGCGGTTACCCATGTCAGTACTAGCTGGGGTTGCGTTGTTTAACTTCTGTGATCAGACGAGAACTCATTTCTTAGAGGAATTATGTGATTGTCATTTAGATGAGTCTTTGCAGGCTCCCCTTGCGCTCCTCATCTAATATACTTTTTCTTTTAGAGGTAGGACAAAGATAGATTGTTGGCAGTGAAGATCCTACTCATCTATCTTCATCTTCGTAGTCGTTTTCATTTCGTCTCTCCGTCTATCACGCTGCTGCGCCCACTTCCCTTTCTGTTTCCGCCACCCCGCCTCCCACTGTCGTCCTCGTCTTTGTTTTCGGAGTTGCTCTCAAAATATCTCCTTGCCGGCAGCGATTATGTCGTTACAGACGTTTTATCATGAATTATATTTAATATCTCCTCAATAACGAGATATATCTCATGTGAGTGTCAACCCCCCCGGAAAGATGCTAGAGATTAAATACTGACTGTATGTTAGGCCGAAGAACTCGGGATGGTGTTTTAGGACCCTTCAACTACAATAGTCATTGGAACCCCGTCCACTGCGTAGTTCTAGTACAGAGACTGCACAGATACTACGCTGTTACGACGTTTGGGTATTAGCAATACCCATGGTTTCCAAGTGGTCACTCATGCTAGTACTAGCTGGGGTTGCGTTTCTTAACTTCCGTGATCAGGTGAGAATTGGTGTGGCGATCGTCCACCTTTCTGTATTTAGTTAATACAGTCAAACTCGGATATAACACACACCGTCGGGACTGCTCTTGTCTGTGTCTTATAACCGAGTGTGTGTTAAAACAGAAACAGTGCTAAATGATGCCAAAGCTATGTTAACTGAACAAAAATTGCTAATTTCAAGATAAATTCAACCTAGACTTGTATAATTATACCTCAAGACGCACACACTTGCAGTCAGCTGCAATTTTGCCAGATTCCACACTGCTGAGAATTTTATCCTTTTATCATCATCATCATCATCTCACCCTTCTCCCGCCTGAGGCAGGTTCCGGTCTGTGGGTTCTAATCTTCCACTCCCGCCTATCCCCCACCAAGTCCCCTTCCACCCCACATGCCACCATATTCCTTTGCACCACCTGCACTCACGCCCGTTTTGGTCTTCCTCTACCTCTGGTGCCCCCAACTACCTGCAGTCCCACGATGGACGTAATAAGCTCCTCCTCATCACATGCCCATACCACCTCAAACGCTTCTCTCTCATCCTTTCCGCAATATCTGCCACCCCGAAGCTACCACTAACGTAGTCGTTTCTAATTCTGTCAGGTCATTACACCCCACACACGTAGCGTAGCTTTCGTATCTCCGCCGCTTGCATTTGCCTTTCATGGGTCTTCCTAACAGCCCAACACTCTGAGCTATATAGCATAGCGGGCCTAATGGCAATTCTGTAAAATTTGCCCCACTTTCCTGTCTTCACTTCAGCCATCCTGCATTAACCCTACGGGCCACGTCAGAGTCGATTTCCCCATTGCTCTGGAAAACTGATCCTAGATAGGAAAACTCTTGCGCCATATAGCGGGAGCGGCGAGTTGCGTTGGACACACCAGTTCTCGTCTGATCACTGAAGTTAAGCAACGTAAGCCCAGTTAGTACTGACATGGGTGGTCGCTCGGGAAAGCTGGTTACTGCTAATACCCAATAATCGTCGCATTAGTGTAGTGTCTGTGCAGTATATGCATTAGAACTATGCATTGGACGGGTCTCTAATGACCTCGTAGTTGATGGGACCTTAAACTCCAACAAACAAACAAACGCCATATAGCCTTACTTAAGCTGTGGGGTATGCCATCTAGTTTCATGTTACAGCTGTTTGTTATATCCGAGGTGTCTCACACGTTGAAAGTGCTGTAGGGACCAAACCAGTTGTGTGTTATATGCAATATCCGAGTGTGTTATAGCCAATCAATTTCTATATACTTATGCATTAGCGCTGGCTGGGACTTTCCCTTGTGTGTGTTATAAGCCAAAAAGTGTTATAACCAGGGTGTGTTATAGCGAAGTTCGACTGTATAATAGTTGCGCAGTGGACCACTGACAATGGTAGCCTTGTCAGCATTTGATGTCCTTGTTGTTAATTTATCTAGTGACTCCTCTGTCATGCTGTCTTCGATGTTAAAGGCCCGTGATTGACGTCTGACTAAACAACTTCCATGTTATTAGGTTGTTGAAAGCCTGTCTCTTTATAAAGGTCCCTTACGGACGCGAGGAGGAGTGACAAATACTCCGATCTGAAAATCTTGTTTATCTACAGGCCTTGTTAAGTTGTAAGAATGTTGTTAGAGAAGGGTGAGACCTTACAACATTCCGAGGATTGGATAAAGCATTACTTCCTTTCCGACTGTAGGCGTGTTTTAAATTTTCTTGTCAAAAAAGCAGGGTTGATCCTACAATCCTTCTCACACGGCGAAAGCAAACTCCATATTTGGCGGGAGCGGCTTATTGCTTTGGACACACCAGTTCTCGACTGATCACTGAAATTAAGCAAGGCAATCCCAGCTAGTACTAACATGGGTGGTCGCTTGGGGAAACTGGGTACTGCTAGCTTCAAAAAATTAGTGTAGTGTCTGTGCAGTCTCTGCGTTAGAACTACGTAGTGGACGGGGCTGTAATGACCTTGTAGTTGAAGGGCCTTAAAACACCAACGCAACTAACAAAATCCAGATTGGGATAAGCCTTTGAAGGTTGAAAAGGATGGGACTACTTGTACTTCGCGCTGTAAAAGTATGTCTAATTTGTGAAAGGGGTGCGCTTTGGACTAGGCTTGTCGACATCTAAAAGCACGCGAGGAATTTACTTTGACGGACAGCTTGAAGACAACAGTAGCCTTTCTTTGTAATGCCGTTTCTAGTTTTAATCCTCTTATGTTTCTGCATCCAAATTAGAGTTCAGCGTTCGCGTCTTCATCGTTGAGATCTAAAAATACTCACTCTCTGTTTGGTTAGCGTTCATTAATGTAAACTCCAATTTTTCCTTACAGTGAGTGTTTATTTTTTTTCTTGGATACTAGTGTTCCTTTCGGGACCCGCCTCTATAGCACAGGATGTAGCGTGCTCGATTACCGCGTCAGTGGTTTCAGGTTCGATCCTGAATAAATGTGGGTTGGCTTCTTTCGGGAGCTGCTGTATTGGTCCCCGTCCACTGCACAGTTTAACGCAGAGACTGCACAGACACTACACTAATGCGACGATTATTGGGTATTAGCAGTACCCAGTTTTCCCAAGTGGCCACCCATGTTTGTACTAGCTGGGGTTGCGTTGCTTAACTTGAGTGGTCAGACGAGAACTGGTGTGTGCACGGGAATCAGCCGCCCCCGTTGTGTACCATGGCATTTACCCGTAAAAGAACCGTCTCTACTATGAAGCGGATAGATGAGGCCAAATTCCCAGGTTGAGTTTGGTGGAGTGCCCCATCCATTAGTAGGGTTTGCAGCTTTGATCGGCAGCCGACTACGGAAAACTCAAGTCCATTATGACACCCCTGTGTTCATTTAGAGGGGCAAGATGGATGGGTACCCGACCCTATCCTAGGCGGAAAAAGGGTTCGGAGTTTGTTCGGAGCCTTTACTATAATTTTATAGTTTGCCTTTCGGATGTCGCGAGACGATGTGTTTATCACTTTGGAGGAAAAGTTTATTTCATTAAAATTTGATGTCTTTTCTGTCTCGTATTTCTTGAAATGACAATTCGCTTTTGTATCTATAAGTAGACGAGCGCTTTTCTCATTAGTTCGATACTATTTCAAGATTTGCATCTGTACTATAAAAATCAAGACATTTACCTTAGAAGAAAGATTTTGAATGTTATTGGTTTATTTTGGCAATTTGTTTCGCTCTCTCTCTCGCTCTTCTGAATGTGCCTCTAGGATTTTCTCCATTGATTGAAAATTTATTTCTGCTTCTGTGCTCGCAGAATCCTATTATCGATAGTTTTTAAATTTCCCTATCAAATGGAAGAAGCAACAGACTGTTAACGGTCAGGAAAAAATTATTTTTATTTGAATTTCTATTGAAATCTTTGTTCTCCTCCCTCCCATCTTCCTCGCATACGTATTTAGATCCATCATGGCGCTGTACTGCGTTGGATCAAGACCTCCTAAACAGAAGGCCTTCTCACTGTTTCGTGACGTCATCCTAAGTAGTGCTAAGACCTACTGAAAATAATGATGAATGATGACGCTTGCCCTTACAAAGCAATGAGATATTTATTCATAAAATATAAAATAGATTTTAAATGCACATGTAAATATTGGTTTGACTGAATAGACAGCATGAAAATATTAATTTATTTTTAAATTTTTGTAAGAAACACATGCATTTAAAACACATACTTTAATGCTTAATTTTCAATTTTAACCTCTTGTAGACTTCATCCTCTCAATATTATTATTTTGATTTTTTCCAATAGCTGTGCAAGTGTCTAAACCATAGGGAAGATTTGCTTAGGTGTGGATTGTAGTGCTTCAATGGCATTCTTATTAGAAAATTTTTAAAATTAATTTCACATGAAAAATACTCATAAAAGGAGGTTGTTGTTGTTGTTGTTGTTGTTGTTGCTTGTTAGGGTTTTAGGGCCCAATGACATCAGTGGTTATTAGGGCCCAGCAGGGGTGGATCCAGAGGGGGAGCAATGCTGCAATTGTTCCCCCCTCAGTGCTTCAATGGGGTACATATTTCAATTGATGCATGATTCAACTTTGCAACTGATGAGACATTTTTGAATTTCCTATTCCCATTTCTACACTGCCAGTCCAATCTACAGTTGGCTAAACCACTGAAGATAGGACATTGTCTAAAGGGCAGTAGAGGACCTATATAATATATGGAGACATGGTATGTATTCTAAGGGATTCTGAATATTTAAAAATATTTGGGACACCCATTTTTTGAAGGGCTACCCCCTTGATCTGCCCCTGGATCCACCCCTGGGTGCTCAAAAAGACATTCACCATGGAGGGAGAATATTCAGAGGGACAAGATGGGTACCCAACTCTACCATAGGCAGAAAAAGGGTTAGGAGCTTATGTATAGATGTTAGGCATACAAGTATACAGAACATATCTAACCTAACATGTATACCTAACATCACTAACCTAAACTAACATATATGCCTAACACAGCTCACCTAACATAACTAACCTAATCTAACATATATAACCCAACATACCTAACATAACATGTATACCTAACTTTTCTACCCCCTATGATTATTCTTTTCTTAAAATACATATGCAACATCTTGGCTGCCATATTCTTAGCTTGAATGATGTGCTTTGTGTAAAACATTAGTAAAAACATAGTGTATCTATTTATATAAGCCTATGGGTTCAATATTAAATCTGCTTACCATTCAATGCTTGGTCAATCTGGAAGCCTTTCTGTTACTAGCTATAATCCATTTTGGGGTTTTGAAAAACTGAAAATATTAACTTTAGGTCCACTTCTGTAGTTTCTCTGGCATCCAGGCACAACACAATTACATGGCACAATCCAAATATTAGATGATTTACATTGGAAAATGATTTGAGTTTAAAAATTCAACTCAAATATAAATTTAAAAAAGACGCTTGAAATGCACACAATATGGTCGTTCACATAGTGTGCTAGCACTACTTTGTGTGACGTCACTAGCCAGTGACGTCACACTGCAAAGGCCTTGTTATCTAGGAGGCCTTGGTTGGATACACCAGTTCTCGTCTGATCACTGAAGTTAAACAACGCAAACCCAGCTAATACTGGCTCGGGTGACCGCTTGAGAGCACTGGGTACTGCTAATACCCAAAAATCGTCCTAAGAGCGTAGTGTCTGTGCGCACTCTGCGTTAGAACTATGCAGTGCACGGGGCTCTAATGACCTTTGTAGCTAAAGGGACCTAAAACACCAACGAAACAAAGGCATCGTGGGTAGAGAAGGGGTGGGGTATCTTGCACCGAGATAGGTTCGTGACCAAGTTTTCTGGGAGCGGCGAATTGCGTTGGACACACCAGTTCTCATTTCATCACTGAAGTTAAGCAACGCAACCCCAGTTAGTACTGACATTTGTGGCCGCTTGGGAAAACTGGGTACTGGTAATACCCAATAATCGTCGCAATAGTGTAGTGTCTGTCCAGTCTCTGCATAAGAACTACACGGTGGACGGGGCTTTAATGACCTTGTAGTTGAAGGGCTCTAAAAACAACACCAACAAACAAAACAACAAACCAAGTTTTCTCTACTACTCCAAAATTTCCCCGCCTATGGCAGGTTCAAGTACCCATATTGTCCTTCTGAATGGACGCAAAGGTAATCTATTGGATAGTGCTTTTTTCCGCAGCCGGTTGCCGACCAAAGCTGCAACCCCTATGATCAGTTATCGTCGGTCTACTGTTCCTTTGGACACTCCATCCATGTTGCCTTATGTACCCGTTGCATAGTACAGAGGGTTCTTTTTCGTGCACATGCCATCGTATACCACACGGAACCTCGGTTTTACCTCTCATCAGAAGGAACGTGCACCTCGCGGCCTCTCTGTCGCTTGAAAGAAGCCAATCCACCTCTGTCCAGTATCGAACCTAGTATCACTTACGCAGTTACCGAGCACGCTACCCACTGCGATTCCTATCTACAGATTGAAATTGTAATATCTATAGGGGAATCCTAGGGATTGGCTTTGCATCCTTCTAGTTTCGGACGAATTCTTTAATCTCCTGTTTTGCGCCGCCAGTGTTGATTGGGGTGCTTTACCCCTCTTCTCTGTTGTGTCCTCAGCATTTATTATTTTTTAAAGGCGTTAGACGTCGAATTTGTAATGCTATTGCATCACTCTGGGAGAGAAATGTAGTTTGAATAAATGACGGGCAATTGATTGAATGGAGGGGGTTGTGGCGACTGTAGCTGGGATTGATTCAGCTACTTTCAGGTTGATGAATTGTTAAGAAATCTCCGTACACCAGTGTGTATCGGGGGACTTGAGGGACAGGAAGGAGGGGGGGGAGAACTGAATTGAATGTATGCATTGTATTTTCGGCTGATATGGGATAGTGTTGAAGGGTGGAGAGTCGACTTTGTGGAAGGGCGATAGAGTATAAGAGGTAAGTTAGGAAAGGGAGAGAGGGGAAAAAGTTTTCCTTGATATAGTAAATTATTTTAGTCATAATTGAATGAATTTGGGAACTTCTTTTGGTCTAATTGAATCAACATCACATTTAATTTAGGCTTAAATAATTTAAATTTCCTACTAACACTGTGTATGAAAATGTGCGACTGGCAGTCGTCGACTTCTCGTGCTGCAGCAAAATCGATGGTTGCCTCATTTGATTTGCAGATTCTTAAAAGAATTGATCGTATTATATCTAAATTGAATTATGTGTTGGGAAGTGAGATTTTTTTTTTCTCAAAAGGAAAAAAAGGATGGTGGAATCTGGACTAAGGGATTGGATGGCAAATATCTCACGAAAAAAAAAAAGAGAGAGAGAAAGTGCGTGGAAAAAAGGTAGTTGGACAGTATTTGAGAATGAGCAGCCTACTATAGCAGTCGCACCAATGCCTAGGTTTGTTAAGCGTGGATGATCACTTGGGAACACTAGGTGCTGCTAATACCAAAAAATTGTCGCAACAGCGTACTGTTTGGGCAGACTGTGCATTAGAACTACGTAGGGGACGGGACTCTCTCTCTAATGACCTTGTAATTGAAGGACCCTAAAACACCAACGGAACAAAAATAGGTTTGTTAAGCACGCTGACATTTAACCACTCCTGCGTTCTTGCAGTTTTGGGAGTGGTTGTATTGCGTTGCACACACCCGTTTTCTCATCTGATTCCTGAAGTTAAGCATTGCACCCCAGCTAGTACTAACATGGGTAACGGATTGGGAAAAACTGGGTACTGCTAATACCCAAAAAAATCGTAGCACCGTAGTGTCTGTGCATACTCAATTAGAACTACTCAGTGCACGAGGCTCTAATGACCTTTTCTAGGTGAAGGGTCCTAAAACACCAACCAAACAAATCCACTTTTGGCCGGCTGATTAGTATGTACTGAAATACTGTTCCCATAATTGAATGCAAATAAAAATGTGCACAAGTGTAAGAAATTTACTTGGCCCGTCCGGAGTGTAATTAGAATGAAATTCTTATACTACCAAAAGATCTCGCCTGGCATTTCTGGAACAAAGTTCAGTTAGTCTGGGATCTTCTCGGCATCATGGTGTTTGTTTTTGTGAAACGTTGTTGTTACAGAGGACCAAACATTCATCTTGGAGTTGTGGGGCGTTTGAGGAAGAGGGTTTCGCGTTTGTATAGTTAGACCAAGTTGCGTTGCGTACCAACCACCCATGTTGGTACTGACGTGGGTGGCTGGTAAAGAACGTTGGGTGCTACAGATTTCCCCTCTCCTATGTCCACTACCTACGTCCTCGTCTCCTTTGAGCAGCCTCCTAAGGGTTCGTCCTGTTATGGCTGCTTGGCTAACTCCCCAAACCATTAAATGAATCCGGAATCCAGAATCACCTCATCCTGCATCCGCCCAACAGTCCCGACTTGTCTCCATGTGATTTCTTGTTCTCAATCATTAACACATCTTTGAAAGACCGGTATTTCGACACAGTGAAACAGCAACCCAAGGGCCGTGGCCAATATGTACTTTAAGACAGCTGACGATTCCGGGCGCTGCTGCTCATATTTTGAATGTAATAATATTTATGGTGTTTTTCAATAATTAATCATTCTTCTCATTGCTTTCCGGACAGACCTGATAACGATCCTGACTTTGGGATGTTGCTGCTGTAGCCTTGATCTGTTGACGACATAACAAAATAGTTGTTAATCCTTTATCCTCGTTTAATTATTCAACAGGTTTTGCCATCAACGTCCCAGACGTGTACCAGGAGAGTATTTTGAAGCGCTACCGGTCGTACAATGACGTTTCTATTTTTCATTATTATGTGCCGACGCAAGTCACGAGAGCCACTTGGGAATTTGCGGCTTTCATGGACGATCCAGATTGCACTCCAAGAGAAGTTTTCATGTGAGTTTTGTGGTTGTGTAATAGTCTTGTTGTTTATTCTGTTTGACCCGTTTGTTTCTGAAATTACACATGGTTGACACCAAGGCCATTCCATTCAACCTTCATTCGAGGCTGTTTTTACGAGTGTCTATGTAGTGCAAGTAGTACAGCGCTTGGCTGCTATTCACCAGCATGGTGGTTGTGGGATCGATCCTCTTGTTTTAGGTTTACAGCAGTTGAAGAAATACAGGGGGACATGGGGTGGTCTACATTTGAGCAGGGAGAAATGATTAGTATGTTGGTATACCTATGCAGGATATGGAGACTACAGCAGAAAAATCCAGTATGGCAGGTCAATGCATGGGTAAACAACATGAGGGTGTCTACCAGCTGCGAGAGGAGAGTAAACAGGATAACAAAGAGGATAGGCATAACATTGCACCACAGGGAGGACGAGGACAATGCAAAGATTAGCACAGGACAAAGTTAAGGAATGGGGGTTAGGGCTGTGGCGACAGAGCATGGAAGGAAGAGCGGCAAAGAAAACCCTGAAGGTGTATGGGAACAAGCTTAATACAGTGAAACCTCCCTAATTGGTGCACCCGGGGGATCCAGCCAAAGTGTACCCATAAGAGGGGTAGTAATAGCCTATGGATGAAAAATCGATGCCTGAAGAATTTGTACCGATATAAGGGGTGTACCCATAGAGAGGTTTTACTGTATAGAGAGGGATGTAATTTATGATACTACGTGGGAGATCTCACTTCTGTTTCGAGCAAGAGCTGGGTCACTGGAAACGAAACAGAGGATGACAAAGATCACAGGTGGCGATTAGGACTGTGGATTATGCGGGGATCAAGTAGATGAGGCAAAATTTCCAGCTGTTGTAGGAGCTCTGTGGAGTGCCCCAGCCCACAGTACACTGATAATATGTAAGCATAGGGGTTGAAGCTGTGGTTGGCAACCGGCTGTGGAAAAACACTGTCCAATAGATCACCCTAGTGTCCATTCTGAGGGACAAGACGGGTATCTGACCCTGTCATAGGCGGGAGAATGGTTAGGAGTCATGATGGAAACTAATCGGGTCATGGCATTTGGAAGAATCATTTTTGCGTTTTTTTTGGTTCATTGGTGTTATAGAGCCCTTCAACTGCAAGGTCATTAAAGCCCCGTCCACTGCGTAGTTCTAATGCAAAGACTGCACAGACGCTACACTAATGCGACGATTTTTGGGTATTAGCGATGCCCAGTGTTCCCAAATGGCCACCCATGTCAGTACTAGCTTGGGTTGCGTTGCTGAACTTGAGTGATCAGACGAGAAGTGGTGTATCCAACGCTATACGCCGTTCCAAAATCATTTCTGCGTGGGATCCTAGGATTTAGTTAACAGCCTGGCATGGTAGTAGTAAGTCTGAATAGGTTAAATAACATTTCTCTAGTTAATAGTACTAATTTCTTCCCAGAATTTCCCCTTATTCCTTGCAGATGAAAATAATAGGAAGTTCCTGATGCTCGATACGAGATTTTGTAGCTGACTTTCTTAAAGAGACGAGAGGGGGGGGGTGAAAAAGTGATGTGAAAGTTCATCGTGGTGTTGTGGGTTGCATTTAATGTTATCAACAATTCCCAGCTCTGCGTCGCGGAAAATTGCAAACGCACCATTAATTTCAAACAATGGTGTAAGAAAGGGGAGAGAATAGAGAGAGAGAGAGGAGGGATGCTACTTATCCCTAAATTTTTAAATTGATTAATGGATAAGGTTGTGTAGTTTTTAAAAATTTTGTTGATGCTGCGAAGGCGGAGGTTTTAATGCGCCACCTGCGGATAAAGTAAACGATGTGAACGGTGCCGCACCTCGTATCCCCTTTTCGATCGGTGATCGACCTGCACCACATTAATCCCAAATTTTTAATTGCCTCATTGCGGATTTAATTTGTTGTTTGGAACCTGGTGTTGTTTGAAATCTCTTTAATTACTAAGTTTTTAACATATGAGCGACTTGAGGCCGATCGACGTGAACTGGGGGACGTCGTAAGACTAGGCGACTCGCACGTACACCTTCCTTGCGTTGGATTAATTGACTATCGTAAATTATTATGAAATAGTGTATAGAAATTTAATCGTTTAGTCTAGAGAAAGGATAACTTTTTAATTGTATCAATATTTCAGAAGCAAATTTGTCCAAATGATCTAAATGATGATGGGTTTTTAAAGTTTTGCCGGTGTAGACGTTTTATTTGCGTAACTAGGCCTTAAATTGGCGAAGATAAACTTTACAGCAATGGTTCAAGTGGTTCGATTGTCTGCAATTTGTTTCATTGGTGTTTTAGGGCCCTTCCACTACAAGGTCATTAGAGCCCCGTCCACAGCATAGTTCTAGTGCAGAGACTGTACAGACACTACACTAATGCGACGATTATTGGGTATTAACAGTACCCAGTGTTCCCAAGCGGACACCATCTTAGCCAAGACGACTAGGAAAGAAAACTGCGAATGCCACTTCATTTGAATGGAAATTAAATTTTGACTTCAGGTCCTGTGTATACACTTATCCCGCCTCGGTGACGCAGTGGAGCCCTGCTTGGTAACTGCTCTCAGTGGTTTTAGGTTCGATACTGGACCGAGGTGGGTTGACTTCTTTTGGGCGAGAGAGAGAGAGAGGGGGGGGGGGGGCGAACCGAATGCGCCTTCCTTCGGATGAGAAGTAAAACCGAGGTCCCGTGTGGTTTGCGACTTCATTTCCACGTCAAAGAGCCCTCTCTTCTATGCAACAGGTATATGAGACAACCAGGTGTAGGAGCTCGGTGGAGTGCCCCAACCAACAGTAGACCGACGATAAATAAGCATAGAGGGTTGCAGCTTTGGTCGGCAACCGGCTACGGAAAGCACTGTCGAATATATAACTCTTGTGTTCATTAAGAGGAGGGAGCGGCTGTATTGTGTTGGACACACCACACCAGTTCGCGTCCGATCACTGAAGTTAAGCGACGCAACCCCAGCTAGTGTTAACATGGGTGACCGCTTGTCCCCGTCAAAATCGTTCCATTAGTGTAGTATCTGTGCAGTTCCTGCATTAGAACTGCGCAGTGGACGGGGCTCTAATGTCCTTATAGTTGAAGGGTCCTTAAACACCAACGAAACAAATCAAATCCATTAAGAGGGACACGATGGTTACCCGACCCTGCCATAAGGCGGAAAAAGGGTTGGGAGGTGATTTGCGTGTGAGAATATCACTGACTGTGAAATGGTGACTAGCCATGCTGCAGGTTTCTTATTTGCTTGCATTTGTTTTCCAATCCCACGACTTAAGTGTTAGGAAACTCCTGAATCGCAGTGATACATATTCCATTGACAGGTGGTTAGAGAGGTTTTTTTGAAGAAGGGACCATAGTGGACCATTAAGATGAAATACAGTTGGTGTGGTAATTTGGCAACTGAATTCTACCATCTGTATAATGAATATTTTGAATTTGGAGGTGTTTGTGTATCGTTCATCGGTTTATAACAATCAATATATGGTTTAGTTTCGGCCACCTACAAAGTTCCCCGTGTGAATTGAACTGCGGTGAAAAATTATTCGATAAATGGGGAATTCCTGTCCGCGAGATGAGTGTAGAGTGGCAGTTGAGACTTGCTAGTCCAGTAGTTTTATAGCTAACAACCTAGCCCATCAGATCCCCGGGTTGAAATGTAATTAATGGATAATTAATTTCGGAACTCTAATTAATGCCCTTAAAATTGTCGGCACTTCAAAGTGGTAATTTTGTCTTTCGCTCTCTCGCTTTACACGTGCATGTTGACGTGAGGCGGAGCATTCGGGGTTACCGTCCCTTCTGCCTGCTATTGATGATCACCGCAGTTCAACCAGGGAGGTTGTTATGAGGGGAGAGGCACTAGGGCAGAGAATGTTTTACCGCATTGATTGGTGAACCCTTAAAACTTGATACCACTGACTAGTAGATGTTGAGACTCCAGGTTTTAGGATGCGTACCTGGTTGTGGTTTGTGGTCGTAGGGGGCGGTCATGAAGGTCTTAAACGTAAATCCTAATTGGAGCTGTGCAACATTGCAGTGAACGATAAACGACTCAGCGGATTATCAACTACCCTTAATATGTGGTTCCTGTCTTAAAAGAGAGCGCCCAAAGTATCATTTGATGATGGTTCTTGGACTTCTGCGCAGGCGGTGGTTGATTATTGGATGTCTTGATGAATGTTAGGATGTACGTTAGAGGCCCAATCCAATACAAGAATTTCCTCCATCTCACCTTGACAACTCTACTAGGCGAATCTATTGCTATTTTCGGAAAAATCCTTATTTGAAAGATTATCGATATCTAATTTTCTTCGTTTACACGCCTTATTATTACCTTAAAGCACGCTTTCTATAAATAGTTGTTGGCTACTCATATTTGAAAAGCATTTTTCTTAATGTAACTTCGCGAAAGCCGGGTCCTTCTCAGAATTTTCTAAGGCCTCCAGAGAACGGATGTACAGTAGAACTCCAATTTTCCGAACTCCTATCATCCGAATCACCGAGATGTTCAGCAAGAAATGACTTCCATTTACAGTATGGTACACGTACACGTCCCATTTTCTCCCATTTAGGCCCTTTTTTCGGAAAAAATCCAATTATCCGAATTTTTGATTATCCGAATGGGGTCCGGTCCCAATTGATTCGGATAATTGGAGTTCTACTGTATTGCGTTGGACACACCAGTTCTCGTCTGAAGCAACGCAACCCCACCTAGGGGTAGTACTAGCATGAGTGACTGCTTGGGAACACTGGGCACTGCTAATACCCAAAAATCGTCGTAACAGCATAGTGCCTGTGCAGACTCTGCAGTGGACGGGGCTCTAAAGGCCCTAAAACACTAACCAAACAAGTATCAAGGCTTCCGACACAACCCTTCATGACATGCAACATCTCGTGGTCACACCTTCCTGTGTCGAGCCCAAATTTGAAGATCATGTAGCAATTTTATAAGAATATGGATTTTACGGCTCATCGTCTTTGGTTGTCCTAAGATGAAGGAACTTCCTTGAGTTTCTAAGCCTGGAAAGGGATTGCCTTACAGTAGATATGCATTAGTGGCGGTGAGGCCTAAAATGGACATTGAACGTTGTTGCACTTTATCATTAGTAACTAGTCTATCTGTCATCAGAATAACTTCAATCGTTGTGTACTATATCTGTATTTGGGACCCGCTTCGGTGGTGCAGGAAGTAGTGTGCTCGATTTACTGCGTCAGTGGTTCCCTTCCTTCAGATGAGAAGTAAAACCGAGGTCCCGTGTCGTGTACATGGGGATTTGCACGTAAAAGAACCCTCTCTCTATTATGCTCTCAGGTGTAGGAGCTCCCCCCGTGGCGTCGATGGACTTCTTCAACGAACAGTAGACCGAAGATAAATATACATAGGGGTTGCAGCTTTGGTCGTCAGCCGGCTGCGGAGAAACACCGTTCCATATATCAGCTTTGCGTCCATTCAGAGCTACAAGATGTGTACCCGACCCTGCCATAGGCGGGAATAGGGTTAAGAGTTGCGTTTTACACTATATCTGTCTTTATTTTTTATTTCATATGGTAGACACATTCAATCGGGGAGCTATCCTGTAATCAATCCGGACAATTCGACGTTTCCAGAAGGACTTTATGTTGATCAGGCACAGCAATTTGTGATTAATACTATCACGAAGTTTCAATCCCACGACGCCTTGGTCTTTCATGCCTTTAATCCTACTCCAGGAAGTTGGTTTTCAGTGGCTTATATTCCTGATTATATCCATGACATTACTCAGCAGGTGAGTGTTGTTACATGTCAAACTCTGGTGCTACGTGAGAATTGTATTAGTCAGACTGCTCATTTATGTTTGCTTTTCAGGGTTTGACTCATAAATGTCGCTACAGTTTAGGATCTGTTGCGTCCTGGAGTCGACAGCCAGATGTAATGCTCTTGTCGCCCCACGTTACAACTTTCGTGGAATCCAATTCGCAATACACCTATTTCAAGTGGGTGCGATACTACCTTATTTCTCTTAGGAAATGTTGATGTGTCATGTGGTCGCACGCATTATTGTAAGATTCTTACTATTTTTTAGGGTCTACGTGCCCGACAATATTTGGCTTCTAGATGTGGCCATCGCCAATTGTACTATCAGAATTGTAGGCATTGGTGATGGAATCTCTTGCGTCCAAGAATTTGGTCTGCAGGCGGACTCATTGCCTTTTCCCATGGACGTGAACATTTCTAATGACGGTTCATTTATATTTTCGCAACCCCAACCACGGATTGAAACGTACTATTATATCCTGGTGGCAGCTTTATCCGAAATATCTTACTTTATCACTGTTACCATGAAAGGTAATAGCCTATTGGGGATTCCCCCAGTTGTACATTAAGTTTCCTAATCATAGTCAGTCTCTAATCAAGGTTGATTAAGTCTCTTTTTTTAAAATGGAGAGACAAATATAAAAATCGCCGATTAAGTGCCACATTATTACTGGATAGGGACCAAAAAAGTCCTTCGCACTTATTTAGTTTTAGAGCCCTAGTTAATTGGGGGAAGAACAACAACACACACACATTTCCTAACATGTCCACAGAGCATGGTGGGAAGGGCGGCAATTGGGGCAAGGAGGGCGGGTGTATGGGAACAAGCTTAAGGTAGAGAAGGAGGTAATTTATGACAGTACGTGGGAGAGCTCATTTCCGTTTCGAGCAAGAGCTGGGTCACTGGAGACGAAACAGAGAATGGCAAGGATCACAGTTGGAAGAGAGGAGGGCTGTGGATTGTGTGAGGATCAAGTGGAGGATGTCAGGCATGTGATACTGGCATGCCCAACACTGGACCACTGCAGAAGGGGTTGGGGAGCCCCAACCTTGAAAGAGTTCCTGGGGGTGGTGGGTGTTGGGATGGAGTGGCTAGAATGGGTGCGAAAGGCATAGATGTTGCTAGGGTGTTGGTGGAGATCTAGGCATATGGGTCTAGCATGAAAAATCTCACTAGCAAGGCATCCGTCACAAAGGATTACATATTCATTCAAACTGACTACAACGGTGTCATTGTCGTTAACAGAATGTGTGCCCCTGTGGACTTCTGGCTTTTTTGAAGACCCGTCCACTTCACCATCGCTAACTCCCTTGATTTCTACTGCATCTTCCTCGTCTCCGTTATTCACCAGTCGCCATAGCAACCAGAGCGTCAATCAGGACTGGAAGGATGCCTTATTGGTAGCAAATCACACCATTACTACAAACGGCACGGAATCAGGACCTGTTTTTCCTATGACAAGTGGCGGAGGATTTCTAGGTGCACCCAATATGAGGACTGTCAATGGACCACTGCCAAGTGATGATTATCAAAGTGACGCAGAATGCTTAGCTATTTTTACCATGGCGAGAATTAAACACGCACAAGATTTCACTGATTCATTTCTATTACAAGTAGGGGAAACAAGTGACTGTGTACTAAATATTTAAAAAAAGGGTGTTATTATGATTTATTGACGACTTTTTTTTTTATTTGTGACTAGGGAAAGGATCGTTACACCTCACTTCTGAGTGTATCTGATACACTACCGGTGGCATTAAAAATGGAGTTATTACCTTTTTTAGATATTGGTGGGACGTTGAAGATAGGAGTTAAATTAGTAGAACCACCTCAGGTATGTTAACGCTGTAACTGATATTTTTTAACCTTCCAAATAACTTTCAAGTCGATAATTTCCATTAGATCTTCTTTAATAATGGAGAGCATCGTTCTTTGCAGCTGAAAGATTATTTAAAAATAGAGTAGGTGAGAGCTGACAGGAGTAGTAGAATGAGCCCCTCAGTGCATAGTATTTTCCGACGATATAGGGAAACTTGGCGACTCCAGAGAACAAGTAGAGAAGGGCCTAAACGATATTAGAGGAGCGATAGAAAGGGGTGGGCTAAAGATAAACATGAAGAAGACAGAGTATTTAGCTTTCAATTGGGAAGGACAGGAAAATAACGGTGACGTACGTTCTAGGGGCGAACTGCTGAAAAAAGGTACAAGAGGCAAAGTACTTAGGATCAACGTCCCAAAGCAATCAATGGGGATGGTTGAAGTGCAGACAGGCAAGTGGAGTCCTGTGTAATAGGAGGGTCCCAATACAGTTGAAAGGGAAGTTTTACAGGGCAGATGCGGCAGACGTGAGAACAGGTTCTTCATAAGGATATGGTAGTGTGTGGAGTGGGTGGGGACCTGGTGAGAGAGAGACGGGAGTGGAAGACTAGAACCCGCAGACCCTATCCTGTCACAGGCGGGATATGGGTATGATGGTGATTGTTATTTTCAGCTAAAAGACTGTTTCAAAATAGAGTAGATGAGAGCGATGTCATTCTTTGTGTCTTTTTACTTTTTATGGTTACTCAGAACAGCTTGGATCAAGCAGTTTCTATAAGCATCTGCGTGAGTCAAGGACAGCTTCCAATGTACCTCACAGGACAGATACTATGTGGGCCCCATTTGGGGATGTCTGTCTCTATCCAAGGACCGAGTCGTTCTTCCAGTGATCGCATAGAAACCGTGAAGTTTATCCCATTTCCAAAACCAGGATTGTGGCACATTACTTTTGAAACCAAATGTTATGATAGTAATATATCTCTTCCAGTGCACAAGTAAGTATTTGATTTGTAAAATATAGCCGGTACGAAATGTGGTTTGAATGTCAGTCTTATCATATTGACATTTCATTTCAGTGATTCTTTAGGCGCCGTCCCGTGTCACTTTGATTTGATGATGGTCTACTTAAATGTGCAACTTCAACCTTGTGGGTATGATGGCAATCAATGTGGTAATCATGGTGTATGTGAAGAGAATCGCAAGGGACAATTTTTCTACTATACCTGTCGTTGTTTAGGAGGTATGATTGTTATTATTTGAAAAGTTTATAGCCAACCCCTTCCCCTCCTCCTTCCCAAATATAGCATCCACCTGTTTCCCTGTGTTAGACCCGCCTTGGTAGCGCAGTGGCTAGCATGCTCGGTAACTACGGCGAGTGCTCTTTCCTTCGGATGAGCAGTAAAACCGAGGTCCCGTGCGGTGTACGATGTCATTTGTTCGTCAAAGAACCCTCTGTACTATGCAACGGGTAGATGAGGCAAAATTTCCAGGTGTAGGAACTCGCTTTAAACCGACGATAAATAAGCATAGGGGTTGCAGCTTTGGTCGTCACCCGGCTGCGTAAGAAGCACTGCCCAATATAGCACCCTTGTGTCCATTCAGAGGGACATGATTGGTACCCCAGTGGCGTCACTAGGGGGGGGTGTGGAAGGTGCGGGCCGCACCGGGTGACACCACTCGCACCATGGGAAATTGGGTGACACCAAAGCAGAAGAAGTGGCTTTTTTTCGGGGCCCCCATGGGGTCACCGCACCGGGTGACGCCAACCCTAGCGACGCCACTGGGGTACCCGACCCTGCTATAGGCGGGAAAAGGATTACAAGTTGCTTTATCTGTTTTACTACGTTACATTGTTTGACGGTGTGTGACATTACTAGCTCGATATTTAATTTGGTAGGTTGGCGTGGTTGGGGATGCACAGATGGCACACATGCCATACCACCGTCTCTACTGTTGATGAAAACTCTGTTGTTGACGTTGAGCAACGCGTTTTTCATTCCTGCTGTGGTGTTGTCTGTTAAACGTGAATATTACGCCGAAGCTGTGGTTTATACCTTCACCATGTTCTTTTCAACGGTAAGTGAACATCTGTAGGTTGTGGATGATGAAGGATTGATTCAAATGCGTTTTTTTAATGCCTTTTAGTTTTACCATGCTTGTGACGAGGATTTCTTTTCGTATTGTATGTTGAAATATGAAGTGCTACAGTTTTGCGATTTCTATTCGGCCATTCTGTCTTTTTGGGTAACACTCATTGCGATGGCCAAACTTCCTCCAAAGTTGGTCTCTGTTGCTCACATGTGTGGAGCACTTGGGATTGCTCTTGGTGTAGAATATCAACGAACTGGTTTGTGGGTATTTGCGGTGCCTGTTGGAACCGGAATGGTTATCATGATTGCTTCATGGGTAATAATTGGTTTTTGTTTGTTTTTTTAAAAAAAAGAAAATATTGTACTATTTATTGCATCTTGCCAAGTTTTAAAATTAATGAAAAATGTTTACTTTGCAGGGAAGAAGATGCTTACAGTTAAAATCTTGTCGTCCATCCAACTTGTCTTGGATCTGGAGTGTTTTGCCAGGCACTGTTTTAGCCACTACAGGACTGTGTCTATATGCATTCATTGAAACTGAGAATAATTATAAATATGTTCATAGTGTCTGGCACGTCATCATGGCTCTGTCGATCGTCTTCCTCCTGCCTCGCAATCAACTAGAATCTAGCGCAACAAGTGAGGAGTCTCCACCCCAGGTTCTTCAACCGACAGACGACTCTGAGCTAGTTGACGTCAGTGATTATGCGTCCCTGACGTCTGACTTTCAACATTTATTACGCTGATGTGCGTGTAGTGACGGATTTGGATCTCTTTTCTATTTAGACATAACACGCGGGAAGCTTCCTCTTCGTGTGCAAGACATGTGAAACTTTGAGGTGAACGTTGAAGAAGCCACGAAACGGGTCCATTTTACAAATTGACACCATCGGGCATGCGGTGTCGTGATTCTGGTACTTGTGAAACTAATGTGTTGTCGTTACTTTTTTTTTTCCTTTTGCTTTGAAATTGGATCACTAACTCCCAAAATGGTCACATTGTTGTTTTTTTCTACTATCCTTTTTATTTCCACTCCCAATCATTTTCATATTAATTTATTCTTCTTTATTTAACACATTTTCATCTTGCTTAGGTAACATTCGGTACTCCCAGAATAAAATAAAGAAGTGATATTCACTTCTTGTACATTCATACATACGTGCATTTTTGAAAATCTTGCTGCATGTGATTCATACACTGTTTCAGAGCTGGAAATGCAAACGTTGTTGGCGGAATTCCACAGGTGACTACGTTTCATCTCTTTTTTTTTTATTCAAAAATTGGCGATGACACAGGAGCGGATCCAGAGGGGGGAGCAATGGAGCAATTACTCCTCCTCAGTGTCTCAATGGGGCGCAACTGGTGAGGCATTTTTGCATTGCTATCCTAATTTTATACTGTCAATCCAACAGTTGCAGCCTAATCTATAGATGGCTAAACCACTGAAGATAGGACATTGCCTAAGGGGCAGTAGAGGACCTATTGTAATTGCTAGCTAGATTTATACTAAGGGATTCTGAATATTTAAAAATAGTTGGGGCGCACTTTTTTTGATGTGCTGATCCACTCCTGGATCCGCCACTGCGATGACATCGCATTAAGTACAAGTTTTATGGATACTTTTTTTCCACATCACTATCATGGAATTTAGGCATTTTTATACACTGAAAATATAAAAGTTCAATTTAATAAAGTATGAAGTTAGAAGAGTCACCTGCATGTGAAATGAAAAGACATTTACCGCTAATTTGGTAAGTTCATTATACTTTTAGGCAAAAACAAACATTTTGTTGTTAAGAAAGACAGATGCATTTTTGAATTATTTTTCAGGACTTACTTACTTTTTGTCCTGAGAGATTTTCACTGTATATTGATTGTTGATTCAACACTGGCCTCTTCATGCATCCTTTGAGATCATCAGATTTTCCGTCAACGTCCTGGTGTGGGTCCTCGCCTACTTTGGAGCATATTGTTTCATTCATTACATGCAGCTGCATGTGGACTACAAGTGTACTTCCAAGTCCTTGTGATTTATCTGTCCCGAGACCCATTATACCGGTGATTAAAGAATCAAGAATTCTTACTGTCGAGAATCTACACTTACCCCCCTTTAGCATATGAGTTTGGCATTGACTTTACGTCTTGTGAGAGCTGATGCTAAAGTGTGAATTCTTTATAGTGGTAAACCCAGGCCCGGCTCGTGAGTTTCGGGCACCCTAGGCAAGTGGGTCCATCGCCGCCCCGCCCCCACTAAGTTTAATCCAGTTCTAAATTGTACGAGTGCCCTTGGCATTGGTCCCATTGCCAAAGCATTGCCAGTAAGAGGGCGCCTTGAGAAAGCCAACATGTAGGAAAGGCCCTAGGACTAGGGATCCTAGGACTAGGTTTGACTGCCCCATGAGTTGCCTGTAGGTACGGTAAACTTTTCTGATGTTGAGACTTTCCGTCCATGAATTAAATAATTGCGTCAGTAAACTGACTGCTCTCGAAACAGAAGGAAGACAGTGATGACAAGTTGTGAATGGTGACAGGAATATAATAAGCTGCTGTAGCCCAAATAGTCGTTGATGTCGCCGCCTCTCCCCAGTGCAGAAATATCACGTGGGAATCGATCTTGAACAGGAAGGCAGTCGACAGGTGTGTTGGAAGACATTCGTCTGCCACAAAGAAGGCTGATGGGAAAAGGACGCGTTAAAACGGATGTACTTAACTTAGGCGCAATTTGCTACTAGCTTCTTGTTAGAGCAGCTGTTATATCCGCTATCTTTAATTCGTTCATGTGAATGAATCTGTATTGCCGACGTTGAGTTTGTGTTATTCATTTTGTTTGTGTGCAATTGCTGTAGTTTAAAGTAGTTTTTGTCGGTATATCTAATGTTTGCTAAGTTAGTGGTAATGTAATATGCATCTTTTCTTGTAAAGAAAAATGACTGTCAAGCATTTCAACAGAATCTTGTCGTTGGGAATACGATTTCGATCGTTCAGCTCGGCAAATAATATCCTTTTCAATTTAATTAATATTATACTTAAATGTCCTTGAATTGTAGCGTTTAAGACCGTATAGACACAAACTTATTTGGTGAACTTTAATAAGGTGATTAGAAACCCATATAGAGAAAAGTGCCGCTGTTCAACAAAAAGAATATGGTAATTATCAATTCCTGCAGGCTAAAGAGATGCCTTTATTATAATATATTAGAGATGGAAAATGAAAATGTACGAGTTTGATTTTTCTGGCAGGGAAATTCGACTACCGCGATGCGCTGAACCTTGAAAGTTTATTAACGGAAGATGAAATTTTAATTAGAGATCAAGTGCGATCGTATTGTCAAGAAAAACTGTTTCCCAGAATTCTTTCTGCAAACAGGAATGAAAGTAAATTTTTGTAGCAACAAGTAGTAGAAAATTGGTTTAAAAAAAAAATTGTTATTGATAGTTTATTTTTTTAGCTTTCTGTAAAGACATATTTCCTGAAATGGGAGCGATGGGAATGTTGGGATCTACGATACAAGGTTTTGGTTGTGCAGGAACATCATCGGTTGCCTATGGATTAATTGCCAGAGAAGTGGAACGGTAAGGACCTTAACTAACCTGACGTTTATTACCTAAAGAATAGGTCTCCATGCTTACTCGTTGCAACCTTGTGCACTCAGTTAATGACTTACGTAAATTTCAAGGCTGTTCACATTGTGGTGTAATTCGCACTCCAATCTAAAGACTGGATTTGTTTGTAAGTTTTCGTTTGCCGCATTTTTCACAGGGTTGATAGCAGTTACCGCTCAAGCATGAGCGTCCAGTCATCCCTAGTGATGCATCCAATTTATGCTTTTGGGACTGAGGATCAAAAGCAGAAATATTTGCCAAGATTAGGTAACAGGATTTTCGAACATATTATATGCGTCAACGGCAAATATATGTCCATTAATTGTAATGTTTCTGTTGTAGCGAAAGGCGAGATCATTGGCGCTTTTGGATTGACAGAGCCCAATCATGGCAGTGACCCAAACGGTATGGAAACAAAAGCAGTTCTTGATAGAAGCGGAAAATATTACAAACTGAATGGCACAAAAACATGGTCAGTATATTACAGACTTGTGTTATCTACACCTAATGTTATAAGTAATATTTTTCTCTATGGCTGTTTAATTTGTATAGGATTACAAATTCTCCAGTTGCTGACGTGTTTGTAGTATGGGCGAAAGAAAATGGAAAAGTGCGAGGATTTCTTTTAGATAGAGAAATGAAAGGTGTAAGCACCCCTAAAATAGAGGGAAAGTTTTCATTGAGGGCCTCCATTACAGGCATGATAATTATGGAGGATGTCTTAGTGCCGGTTGAAAATCTGTTACCGAAAGTTGAAGGATTGAGGGTGAGAAGCATATATTTTATCAGTTTATAAAGTTAGATGATTGTGTTGACAGTTATGTGTGACATCTTTTAAAAGGGTCCTTTTAGTTGCCTGACAAACGCTCGTTATGGAATTTCTTGGGGTGCCTTAGGTGCTGCAGAATTTTGCTTCGATTTTGCAAGGCAGTATGTACTTGATAGGTCAGTAGTATTGCTTGACTTTCAACCCACTTTAATGATCACATAACCATTTACGTTTATATTTTTTTTTTCGATGAAAAGAAAACAGTTCAATAAGCCGTTAGCTAAAAACCAACTCATTCAGAAGAAACTGGCTGACATGCTTACTGAAATTTCCCTAGGTTTACAAGGCTGCATTCATGTTGGACGACTTAAGGATAATAACGCGTGAGTATTCTATAGTTACACTTCAGGCATGTAGATAAGGTTATTTCTCGCAGTATTTCTCAACACGGACCCACTCACTACTCCAAACCCTTTCCCCGCCTATGAAAGGGTCGGGTGCCCATCTTGACCTTCTGAATGGACACCCGGGTGATATATTGGACTGTATTTTTCCGCAGCGGGCTGCCGACCGAGCTCCTGCACTGCACCGAGCTCCTACACCTGGGAATTTTGCCTCATCTACCCTTTGCCTAGTAGAGAGGGTTCTTTTTCGTGTAAATGACATCGTATACCACACGGGACCTCTGTTTTACTTGCATCAGAAGGAAGGAGCACTCTCGGGGCTGGGAACCATTCACTACCTTAAGACTTTCAAAATTATTTGTCTTCCACTTGAATTATTAAGGTCTTTTATCTAGAATCTACAACAAGAATGGGAATGAAGTGAAGTGTTGATGCTAGCTAGGTTTGTGATTTAGAGATTGGTGATAAAATGGGGTTTTGATATGCGTGTTTGTTTTTTTTTTACAGTATGACACCTGAGATGATATCATTGTTGAAACGCAATTCATGTGGTAAGGCGTTGGAAATCGCTCGCGTAGCCAGAGACATGCTTGGAGGCAATGGAATTAGTGACGAATATCACGTTATTAGGCACGTAATGAATTTAGAGGCTGTCAATACGTATGAAGGTATGCATTTATTAATTTTATAGATGAATACCATGACGACAAGATTTATCCCGCTTGTGGCAGAGTCGAGTCTGAGGATTCTAGCCCTCCACTCCCGACTCCCATCAGGTCCTCGTCCACCCCATACACTACCATATCCATACGGACAATCTGCTCTTACGTCTGCTTTGGTCCCCCCTCCTGCCTCGGCTGCTTCCAACCACCTGCATTTCTGAAATGGACCTAATGAGGTCCTCTTCTCATTACGTGTCCACACCACCTCAACCTACTATCTCTCATATTTTCCGCGATGTCCCCCACCGCCAGGCTACCTCTAATATATTCATTCCTAACTATCAGCTCTCGGCACCCCGCTCATATACCGCAGCATTCCCATCTCGGCTACCTGCATTCTTCCTCACTGCCCAACACTCTGAACAAGGTTGTCATTCACAAGCCTTCGATAATGAAGTCGGTTTTTGTTTTCTAGGTACACACGACATCCATGCCTTGATATTAGGAAGAGCCATTACTGGACTACAGGCTTTTACAGCTGACTAGAGTATGGATTAAAATCCTGAACTTGTTCATCTCACGTAACCAAATTAGAATCGTCGAATTAATTTTTTTTGAAAACTGAGAATATGTAATTGCATTTATACAGATATATATAGATTATATTTTTTCTAGAAATAAGGTCAATCGTAATTGTGTGTCACTGAAAGAAACGATTGCGTACACTATTATCTAGTTAAATTTAATAGTATTAAATATGCGGTGTGTATGATGTCACCACCACAGAAAATACGATAATCCTTTCCACGAGGAGAAAGGCCGTATATACAAAATGCAATGGCAAAAGTAACTGTATTTAATTCCATCTAATTTCATAGGCTCTGTTGAGGGTCATATAGACCAGGGTTTTTCATACTGCGGGTCACAGCACAAATGCCAAATATGGAACTGGTTAGGTGCATCACAGGTAGGAGACAACTGGCAGTTAAACGTGGAAACAGGCTAATGACAATTGTGCTAATCGGACGAAGTATTTCAGCTTCAAAATGCCCTCCGAGTCAACGCTATTAATTGGTTATATTGATAGTGTCGGTAATCGATATAACTGGTCGACAGATATTTAATCGGTAATTAGGAAAGTCACGTGAAGCCTACCTGAAAAGCCCCAAACCAACTCTTTCCCCCCACACAGGGGCTTGCTCAAAGTGTTTGTTGGAAAGTGCTGTCCTCTTGTGTGAATTGTAATGTCTTTGAGCGGGTGCGTACAATAGGCCATTTGGCATAAATCGTCGTATGGGAATGCCTTGCGTGGAGATGCTTCTATAATGCCTTACTAAGGGGCTGTATGAGGAATTCCTAATTAAACTTTAGGCTTAATTAAAAGCCATATACTAATTAATGATGCTGCGATGTTCAACTAGTAATTCGCACTCGTCAAAAACACAATCACGTATCTAGACCAAACGATTCAAAGCGTGTACACTCCAAGTCAATTTATGTGTTGGAATATGAGGCCAGAGGTCCCGAAAACTACGTCTTCCTTTAGGAATAGATGAGAGACGTTGACCTTTGCTACCGCATCGGCGGCGGCGGTGGCGGCGGCCATTTTTCCTGAATGACATCGATTGATCGATTCGTTCTTCCGCGCCCAGTGCTTGATGGGAATTGAAGTATGGCGGACACTGAATTGGCGTGGTGCTCTAGTCGTCTGCTTCCAGTTCTAATAGTGGTGTTTTCATTATTTTATCCAAGTGCTACTGGTAAGATTTTGATTATTTTGATGTTGTTGAAAGTATTGAGCGAAGTTTTAGGTGACTGCAAGGTTTTATGGGTGCATATGATGTTGGAAGGTGAAATTTGGAACGTTGAGGTTGTCATCTGGTTACCACTTAGGAGCGAATCTTGTAAATTACTCTTATGTTGAAAAATGAATGAAATGTTAGGAGTGTTGGCAGTTAAGAAGTTGGTGTAGTTAGAAACATACCAAAACTTCTTATTTTGATGTGAAATGAAGTGTTTTATGTGATTATTTATTTTTTGTGTGTGTGTGAAACACCGTATGTGGTTGTGCTTTATTCCATGATGGAAATGCGGGAGAAGCTTTGGGAGCAGGGCGCGGGCGCGCGCTTATCGAGGATGGATCATAGTGCTCGACAGCAGTTGTTCTCAACACTATATGGAACTGATGTTATCGCCTATTTTATTATGACATGCATTGTGACGATGTTTTACTTCTCAAATATATTAAAGTTAACGCAGAATAGCCATATATACAGTATATATATATATATATATATATATATATATTTTATGTGACGCTTATACTATGAGTTGTGAGTGCTCATAAAATTGTTCATTATTGTACGGCTTCAAGGATTCAAAAAACGCCCTCATGAAACCTTGCACGCAGCTTATGTAACCTTAACAAGTCCCATATTATTCTTAAGAATTGTAATAATGTAAACCATTTTACTCAGGAAAATGCTCGGAAGATGACATCACTGCATTTTGCAATCCATAATTGCCGCTAATTACATTTCTGACTAGTAAAAGGTGTGACAATTACGCATAAACTTAATTGAATTAAGATACCGGTTTGTTAACTATTGTGAACTTTTAACTTGATAAGATAATATGACTGTTTGATTTTGTTGACAGGGTGACGTCTGCAAAACGCAGTAGCTGGTTTATCTCAATATATATAGGTGCATTTGGAAAAAAAAAGTTGAAGTCCTATCCTTGATTTTCTGAGCTGGTATTGTATCGACCCTTGCAAGAAAACGCGCCCCATTTCAAGGAGCCAAATACTATAGTAAGTCGATGATGGCAACAAGGGCAAACTAAATTTCGCTGTTGTATTTAATCTGGCAATCATATTAGGCGATTAGCGTTGTATATAGGTCTAGGCACGTATGATTTCATATCCCTAGCTTGAGTAGAGTAGATAATCAGCTTAATACACAGAAAAAAAGCTGGAAATTGCTTTAATGTGGTTTATTTTGCAGGAGTTGATAGCATAATAACATGTTGTGAAACCTTAGTTGATGAAGAATGAGATGAAACACGTTGTGTTGATAAAAGGAAGAATATGACTGGCTGTGTTGAAGCTTCATCAACAATGAACATAATCGATTTGCAGAAAATTGTTTAGTTACTTGAAATGATTGCATTTCTTCGATATATGGTTAGTTGGGTCGCCCAAAAGCTATCTTGTTACTATACACTCACCGTATGTGTATTTTAATTCTCATAGGTGTTGTAATTGGAGCCCCGTCGATCGGCACAATATTTTAAATCCTGTTGCGTTTTTTTTTTAAACGTAATCGTCCCATCAACTCTTCCTCTTTAATCGGTTACGAGAAATTGTTCTCGTCAATCATTGCGTTGTCACTTTAATAGTTTATTATAAATTAATTACAGGAGTGACGTGTCAGACCGGAATATAATCTGTTATATTTTTATCTTGTTTGATACGATATTTTGAGACAATTTTGTTTTTCAGTATGTAAAAGATTTACCCCTCCCTTTAACTGCACTAGAGACACATTGTGTGGTCCAAGTTTCAAGTTAGAGATTTGTGTACACCGGTGTTGATATTCCCTAGATATTTAATAAGGCTGTGAAGCAGCACATTTTCAAGTATGAGGAAGATTAGTTTCTTTACGTGATTTCTTGTTTTACCTTGTAGTTTTTTATTGTCACCTACTGTTCGTGCTGAAATAAGTGTCGTTTCTCGTTGTCTTCTCGGATTTGTATGTTTTTCTTTTTGAAATCTTTTGATTTCCTTCTGGGACACTTGATTCGGCGTTATCTTTTTTTTTCTTCTACCTATTATGCTCTATGCATACACCGTACAGTTTGTCCCCTTTTCTTAAAACTCTTCTTCCTCTTACAATTTTCTTCTTTAATTCCCTTCGCCATCCATTTACTCCAACGTCATACGATCAAAGTTGGACGTAGTACAACTTTTGAGAACAAAGACCAGAGATGAGATGAAAAGTTAAGTGAGATTCCCTAGAAATTTATATCCAATACTGAAAGTAACAAGGTTAAATAATTAATGCAGAATCAAAGATTAAAACCAAGAATGTACAGTATATGTTCTTTGAGATATAAGACCGTAATTAAAATCTCTCAGAATATTAGAGAGGGTCTAGAAGGCTTCAGAGAAAACGATGTCTTTTCTAACGAAATTGATCTTTGAATACCATGAGAAATTTTATTTCCTAATCCTAAATATAATTAAAGGTTATTAACATTGGCATACAAGGAATGCATTACAAAAGATGACCATTTTATGGTCGACGGTGTTTAATTAATGAGATCCAAGAGACCCTTACCTTTTTGACCACGCTGTTGGCCGATTAAGGAAGTCCAGAATCGGGGGGGGGAGCGGCTATTTGCGTTGGACACACTACAGTTTTCGTCTGATCACTGAAGTTAAGCAACACAACCCCAGTTAGTACTCACATGGATGGCCACTTGGGAAAACTAGGTACCGCTAGTATCCAAAAATCGTCGCTTTGGTGTAGTGCCTGTGCAGTCTCTGCATAAGAACTACACTATGGACGGGGCTCTAATGACCTTGTAGTTGAAGGGCCCTAAAAGACTAACAAACAACAACAACATATCCAGAATCGGGAACTGATGTGGGGGTGAGCATAAAATTATTAGGAATTGATTCGTTTGTTTTTCACAGCATCGGTGGCACGCTCCGTAACTGCGTTAGTAGTTCTAGGATCTATACTGGACCGAGGTGGGTTGCGGGGGCGGCTTACTGGGTTGGACACACCAGTTCTCGTCTGATCACTGAGGTTAAGCAACGCAACCCCAGCTAGTACTGATGTGGGTGGCCGCTTGGGAAAACTGGGTACTCCTAATGCCCAACAATCGTCGCATTAGTGTTGTGTCTACGCAGTCTGTGAACTAGAACTATGCAGTGGACGGGGCGCTAAAGACCTTGTAGTTGAAGGCCCCTAAAACACCAACCAACGAACAGGGTTTTTTTTCGGGTGAGAGAGAAGCCCCGAGCGCCCCTTCTTTCGTCTGAAAAGTAAAACTGAGGTCCCGTGTGATGTACGATGGCATATACACGTAAAAGAACCCTCTCTACTATGCAACCGGAGATGAGTCAAAATTTTCAGGTATAGGAGCTCGCCCCCCAAGCGCAGGTGGAAATTCCCCAATGAACGGTAGGCCGACGATAAATAAACAGAGGGGTTGGAGCTTTGGTCGGTAACCGGGTACGGGAAAAACAATGTCCAACATATTGCTCTTGTGTCCATTCAGAGGGATAAGATGGGTGCCCGACCCTCGCCATAGGCGGGAAAAGGGTTAGGAGTTGCTATTCGTTTATTTGTTTTCCTGTCATCTCTTGCAATATCCGGTCTGGATGTTCGGATGAAAGATTTTATTTGGATGGTACATGAAATCTACCTTCCGGTTTCGATGTGCATTTTTTTTATTTTAAAATTGACCTTTTTGAGGCTACCCTGTGATTTTGTGTTCTTACCGCAAAGTTTAGTATTACTGACACATTATTCACTAATGAAATTAGGGCATTACCTTACTACGGTCTATAACATACTGCTTGGAGCAATTTAGCACAGAATTATGCAGAAATTGTAAGCAGACAAAATAATAGGTTTCATGAAACTTTCAGAGGTCTAAAGCGGATCTCCTTATGAATTTTGAGGAAAAGTCATCATGGACGTCAGTAACAACTGAAGTATCGAGTAGTTGTGGCGTCAGGTCGTTAGCCAGTCACGAAAAAAAAGCGTTTCCAACGTTAGGCTCTTGAGATTTCAAAAGCTCTCTTCCACTACATCTGTCGTCTCCCGTGTTTCTTGCACCCTATTTTATTCTGGACCTTGATTCCTGTCCTATCATTTTCCTCTTAGTCTGTCTAGTTTTGGATTCGTCACGGTGGTGCAGCAGGTTGCCTGCTCGATTACTGCGTCAGTGGTTCTAGGTTGGATGCTGGATCGAGGTGGGTTGGCTTCTTTGGGGCGAAGGAGAGAGGCCGCAGGTGTGCCTTCCGTCAGATAAGAAGTCAAGCCGTGGTCCCGCGTGGTGTACTATGGCATTGGCACGTAAAGGAAACCCCTTTATTATGCGACGGGTTGCAAAAAGCAACTCCCAACCCTTTTCCCGCCTATGGCAGGGTTGGGTACAAACCTCGTCTTACTGAATGGACACAAGGACGATATATTGTATCGTGGTTTTCCACAGCTGGTTGCCGATCAAAGCCGCAATCGCTATGCTTATTTATCGTCGGTCTGTTGTTGGTTGGGAGCCTACACCAAGCTCCTACACCTGGGAATTTTGCCCCTGATCTACCCGATGCATAATAGAGACGGTTCTTTTACAAATTGCAAATATCATCGCACGCCACACGGGACCTCGGTTTTACTTCTCATCCGAAGGAAGACGCACTCGGGGCCTCTCTCTCTCTCGTCCGAAAGAAGCCAACCCACCTCGGTCCAGTATCGAACTTAGACCTACTGGCGCAGTTACCGAGCGTGCTGGGGGCAAAAATTCTCAGGATTAGGAGCTCGCCCCCTGACGTCGGTGCAGTGCCCAAACGAACAGTAGGCCGATTATAAATGAACATAGGGGTTGCAGCTTTGGTCGGCCACCCGTAACGTAAAATTACTATCCAGTAGATCGCCCATGCATCCATTCAGAGGAACAAATTGTGCACCCGACTCTGCCATAGGCAGGAAAAGGATTAGTGGTGGTTATTTTTTTCTGCCTAGTTTGGTACCAAGCTCTACCATAAGCGTCAACTAGGTGATAAGGTTTTGAGTTAAGGAGAGTCTGTCTCCACGGGGTTTAATTTGCTTCGTTAGAGGTGCGTTTTTCAGGAGAGGAAATTGTCTCATAATTATACCGGAAGAAGGTTATTTCTGATTCTGTGGATAAAGTAGGTGTTAAGTTTCGAACCAAATTTACCTTCTACCTGGTTTGATATAAAGTAGTACCCTTTTTAAATATAAATAAATGAAGTAGATAAAAGGTCTTTCTAGTTTTGCGTTTACTTAAATTTGAAATGGAACTTTTGGTTAAATTTATAGACGACTAAGTGAAGGTTTCGATCCATTGTTGGGGTTGTTCACTTCTTCCCTAGAGAGGTGTGTGCATGTGCCTAACAACTTGAAGTGACTTGCCAATATCCCAACAATGGTTGACTGTCGTTGCCAGCAATTTGCGCCAATTTGTTGAATCCATTTTTATTGTATAAGTAACCCGCTTCGGTGGTGCAATAGGTAGCGTGCTCGATTTACTTCGCCAGTGGTTCCAGGTTCAATACTGAATGGAGGTGGGTTGACTTCTTTCGGCCGAGAGAGAAGCCCCGAGTGCGTCTTCCTTTGCATGAGAAGTAAAACCGACGTCCCGTGTGGTGTACGATGGCATTGGCACGTAAAAGAACCCTATCTATTATGCAACGGGTAGATGAGGCCAGGTGTAAGAGCTCACCTCGGTGGAGTTCCCCGACGATAAATAAGCATAGGGGTTGCAGCTTTGGACGGCAGTCGCCTGCGTCAAAACACTGTCCAATAGATCGCCCTTGTTTCCGATCACAGGGAGTAGATGGGTACCCGACCCTGCCATAGGCGGGAAAAAAAGGTTAGGAGTTGCTAAATGCTATTGTATAAGTAACAGTTGAATGTTTAATGTTGCTAGTTGTTGCTTAGTTGAAACGGTCAGAGTCCATGCAGAAAATCAAGCGCACCTGCATCTCTCATTAATATATGCTTCGAGTATTGATCCTGGAGTTGTGGATATAAATAGATTGCTTAAAGTTGTGCTTTTTTGTGCGACTAGCAAAAGCAACTAGCAACTCCTAACCGCTTTCCCACCTATGGCAGGGTCGGGAAGCCATCTTGTCCATCTGAGTGGACACTACAGCAGTGTTTTTCCACAGCGGTTGCCGACCAAAGCTGCAACCCCTGTGCTTATTTATAGTCGGTCTGCTTTTAGTTAGGGCCCTCCACACGGCCCGTGTTTTACTTCTCATTTGAAAGAATTGTTTGTTTGTTGGTGTTTTAGGGCCCTTCAACTGCAAGGTCATTAGAGCCCCGTCCACAGCATAGTTCTCATGCAGAGACTGCACAGACATTACATTAATGCGACGATTTTTGGGTATTAGCAGTACCCAGTTTTCCCCAGCGGCCACCCATGATAGTACTAGTTGGTGTTGCGTTGCTTAATTTCAGTGATTAGATGAGAACTGGTGTGTCCAACACAATAAGCCGTTTCCGTCCAGGATCGAACCTAGAACCTCTAGAAGTGGGACTCCCACTGTGCGGGTTTTGTGCGACTGCTAAAATTACCTGTTAGTATGGTGCAACACGTTCATCCTCGGACCATGACCAACCAGTGAACAAAGTTGGAGTGATTTGCAATCCCTTTGTGGTTCCCTGGTGTTTTAGGGCCTTTCAACTACAAGGTCATTAGAGACCCGTCCACTGCGGAGTTCTAATGCAGAGACTGCACAGACACTACACTAATGCGACGACTTTTGGGTATTAGTAGTACCCAGTGTTCCCAATCAGCCATCCATGTCTGTCCTAGCTGGGATTGCGTTTATTAGCTTCAGTGATCAGACGAGAACTGGTGTGTCCAACGCAGTAGGCCGCTCCCTAAATCCCTGTGTGTTCCTCTACCTATTGCCTCCCCACTGTTCATGTGTGTGTGTGTGACGTCTAGGATTTTTGATGGTGAACGGAGACTGGTTTCTCTTTCCTGTTATCGTCGTTTTACCCAACCATGTACTTGATTTGATTGCATCGATTTCTGTGTTTTTAAGGCTTCCATGTTCAGAAAAGTAATCAATTGTACATACTCTTACTGTAGATTATATGCAAATTGTATCCGTCTTAGAAGTGTAACCTTCACCAGTGGGAAAGTCTTCGTCTTATCCACCTTCTCTCTACCGTTGCCTCTTTTCCGTCTCTAGGGTTTTAAACCATCTCTGTGCGATCACATCCCTAACCTTTTACTTTTCTTAATTGCCGTCCTTTTATTTTCGACTCCGATTCCTCCTGTGACTTCCACATCCCTTTGTTGTTGCATTTCTTCAGCTCTAGTTGTCGCGCCAAATTAAGATTGTCTCAATTCATCTCTTACTTTTTTTTTGTGACCCTGCGCTTTCGCAGTTTTTCTTGTGTAATCTGTAGTTAGATATTGTAGTCACAGGGTTACGGAAATGACGTGGTGAAATACATTAAGACCTCGTTGTTTCTTTGACCTTTTCCCCTTGTGTCTCACATTTTCTTACACGCAAACATAATGTCTTATCATTAAGTATTTTAAGTAATTACCTTATTAATTTCTTAACGTGGTCATCAGCATCTTTTTTTTTTTTTGGTAGATGCATGTGTAAACATAACCCATCCTTTGGGGGCAGGAAGTAGCGTTCTCCATTTACTGCGTCACCGGTTCCGGGGTTGGAGTGCCCCTTTCTGCTAAGAAGGAAAACGGAGGTCCCGTGTGGTGTAGGATGTGATTTGCACTTAAAAAGAACCCTCTCTACTATGGAACGGATAGATGGGGCAATATGTACTGGTGTAGGAGCTCGCCCGCTCGCTCCTCCCCTGGCGTCGTCGATGGAGTGCCTAAAATGAACAGTAGACATCATCGCTATCATTATCATCATACCCTTATCCCGCCTGTGGTAGGGTCGGGTCTGCGGATTCTAGCCCTCCATTCCCGCCTCTTCACTGAGAGGCCTGAAGTATTCCCTCAAGGTGTCCTTACCTTGACTACGGAACCATCATACATATCGTGAATTATTCGGACTGGTTCCATTGCGGACCTACCTGGCATAAACCAAAGCTGATTTCCACGGGCACTAGTTCTATCTCGAATGACTCCATTAGTTTAATACCTCTATAGTTACCACAGTCTTGGACATTCCCTTTGCCCTTGGAGAGTGGTACTATCCAACTCTCACGCCATGCAGATGGCATTCTATCTGCCCTAGCTATCCTTTTGAAAAGTTTCTCTAGCCACCTGATTACTGTAATCCCTAGACTATGCCACACTTCAATGGGAATTCTGTCTGGCTCTACAGCTTTTCGACCTTTCATCTTCCCGAGGGCCCTGACTACTTCCCCCGCTGTCGCTATCCACCACCCCTGAAGATGTAGGATGGGTGTTAATGCCGTCCTCTCCCCTTGCAGCATTCAAGAGGTTGTGGAAATACTCTTCCGACCTCCTCTTTACCTCAGACGGGGGAAACAGGACCATACCTTTGGTATCCTTGGCTGCCCTATCATTAGCCTTCGCCAGTTTGAAATCTTCTCTCTCCCCTTCCTTGGTCTCTAACTAGTCATATTTTGTTGTTGTTTGTTGGGGTTTTAGGGCCCATCGACTACAAAGGTCATTAGGGCCCATCTAACTAGTCATAGAGAGCCTCATACTTCTGGTGTTTGTCCAGAGCAATGACCCTTCTAGCTGAGGTCTTGGCCTGCCTATAATTTAGATTCCTGGTTTCCTATCTCCATCCACCTGTGGAAAGCGGCCTTCTTTTGCTTGATAGCTGCTTCTATCTCATGCCTGCCCTGGAAAGTACCTTCTACTCTAGCCTGGCCTAAAATGGCATTTCCACATCTTCAGAATCTGTGGGTAATAGGCCTATATATTAGGCATGTCAAACTGGAGGTACCCGGAGTGCCACATCGATAACATGTGCGTTGTCACGAGGACCATGCAGGGTTGACTTTTTTTTTAGTAATTTGTCTTTAAAAGTACCAAGACACCCGGCCTGACGGTGTCGAAATGGTATTTAATAATAGTTTTAATCAAAATATGGCACGTAGCGCCCCAAATGGGCCGGGGCAACTGTCCGCCTCGCGTTGCGCCTTTGAGTAGTAGATCGCATAAGTGTACTACATGGTATCAATTGTGAGGGCCGCAACTCCAGGCATCAAGGGCCGCCAGTTTGACACCTGTGATTTATGTGCAATAGTATCAGGTGCATAGATGCTTGAACTTTACATTAGAAATTAGATTCATTATCGTCATCAACATAATCATCATTAGGCTGTTATCCCGCCTGTGATTAGAGAACTCCTCCTCTGCTCCTGATAACCTGCAACCCTGTGATTAACCTAATCAGGACCTTTGAGGCTATCACATTATCCTATTTAAATGGATTACCGTTTCTGGTTAATTTGACAGTGGCAGGTATTTTGGAAACAATTTTAATAACGAATGACATTCATTTCTGAATTGTAGTGTGAAGTTTTATCGTCGATCGATCCTTAATCCGTTGCTACCTGAGTTATCTTTCAGCCTGGAGTGGTCATCAAAAAAATGCTGTTCTCTCTCTCCTGTTCTCTCCCTGCCACTCTTCCTCCCTCTCTCCAATAAAAGTGAGTCACGTGGACCAAAGTAACATGTCTTGCATAAGTAGGCATACTTCATGTTTGCAAAATGATTTATTGATGTTTGAGGCGATAAAGGTCTTTTGTAGGCACTTAAGCTGTCCACAGGTTGATCCACACGTTGGAATATTCCGAGATCAAAAGTCATTTGTAACCTTTGACACGCGTTTTGTAAGAACGGCGGTCATTATATTTGCCGTCTCACTTGGTCTTTTGGAGCCTTTATGGGGTTCCTTGCCGGGAATATCTGGTTGTTTTCATGTAAGATTTTTTATCGTTAGTTTTTTTTTTTTGTTAACGTAAACCTTGTTACACACATATATCCATCACGAATCCATCGATGGATCTCGTACCTCTATTTCTTTTGATGGTGTATGGCATTGTTGGTATGGCAACAACTAACCTTCTCATTGATTTTTTTTCGCAGGTCTTACTCCTCGCCACTTGTACTTGTCGGAGGAAGATGGGGTGCTTTTTTTGTTGCCTCTCTCTCTCTCTTTGCTTCATCTTTACATTTAAAGGGCATCTTGGAATTTAGAAATGGTTTTTTTTTTGGTTCCTCCTTCACATCTTGTTTTTTTCTTCCTCTCTCGCCCCCCTCTTTCATGTATGTTTAGGGCATTTTGATCTCTTTCTATTCAAGTAAGCGCTATCTTGCGTGTTACTTGAGGTTGAAGAGGCGTTGGTGAAAAAAGACTACAAAGGTTGGGCCATGGAGTACATTTGCATTTGATGTATTTCTCCCCTTCTTTTCATCCCGGGCAGATTATGGAAGGGGCAGGAACCGAGACTAAACGACGTGTTTATTGTGACCATATCTAAGAAAATGATCCCACCCATCTCAGTAGCGCAGTGAATAGCGTGCTCGGTAACTGCGTCAGTGGTTCTAGGTTCCATACTGAACCGAGGTGGGTTGGCTTCTTTCGGCCCAGAGAGAAGCCCCGAATGCGCCTTCCTTCGGATAAGAAGTAAAACCGAGGTGTACGATTTCATTTGCACGTTAAAGAACCCTCTCTACTATGCAACGGGTAGATGAGGCAAAATTCCCAGGTGTAGGACCTCGGTGGAGTGCCCCAGTGACCAGTAGACCGACGATAAGTAAACGTAGGGGTTGCAGCTTTGGTCGGCAACCGGCGGCGGGAAAACACTGTCCAAGTTGCGTTGGACACACCAGTTCTTGTGAGATCACTGAAGTTAAGCAACGCAAACCCACGTTTGTACCAACATGGGTGGTTTGTAGAGAACGTTGGGTGCTGAAAATTTGCCCTGTCCTATATTCCCTACACCTGCCTCCTCCTCCTCTTCCGCGAGCAGCCTCCAAAGGGTTCGGCCTGTTATGGCTGCTTGGCTTACTCCCCAACCCGTTAGTGTAACCAAGTGCAAATATATCGCCCTTGTGTCCATTCCGATGGACATAATGGGTACCCGACCCTGCCATAGGCGGAAATAGAGTTAGAAGTTGTTTTATGTAAGAAAATGATTCATCTTTTCTTGAGATGCATACTGATTGTTTCGTTGGTTTTTTAAGGCCCTTCAACTACAAGATCATTAGAGCCCCCGCCCACTGTATAGTTCTAGTGTAGAGACTGCACAGACACTACACTAATGCAACGATTATTGGGTATTAGCTGTACCCAATTTTCCCAAGCGGCCACCCACGTTAGTACTAGCGGGGGTTACACTGCTTAACTTTCAGTGATCAGACGAGACTGGTGTGTCCAACGCAATAAGCCACTCCCGGTTCGCGCTGAGGTTGAGGAGGTTGGGCTCTAATGTGTGTGAGAAGTTGCACTTGTAAAGTGACATGTTGATGATGGTTTCTTTAGTGCCCCCCTTTCAGCACATGCAGAGACCAATAGAAGAAATTCCACGTTTTGGAATCGTGGTGTCGTCATTGTCTTGTCTCCCGTGGATTTAGACACTGGCACATGTCACCTACATATTTCATTATGACGCCTTGGATACCATTTGGTAGATATATGTTACTGTTTCCCAGGAAATTTCTGCTTGACTTAGTAATTTGGATGATGTTTTTGTAACGTTTTCCAAATGTTGTTGATCCTCTTCCCCTGCCCTGTCCCCTTTTCGTGGGTTATGCATGATTCATTGGAGCTTTTTACTGCATTGTCTGGATTGAAATACAAATCTATTAAAATGTGATGTGTTTTTTTGGAGTTGCCGTCATACTATTTATAATTTACAAAATTTTATTTACATTGTTAGTTTTGAAGATGTGGGATAAAGGAAATAATATTCAACATTTGATTTGTAGGCCCATTTCAAAAACATGAGGGGGAGTAGGTTGTGTTGGTATGGACTCTTAATGGGATGAGGAGAGGAGGAGCTCCTTAGGTCCATTTCCGGAATGCAGATGGTCCTTAAGGATAAGGTAGTGTGTGGGGTGGATGGAGACCTGGTGGAAGATGGGCGGGAGTGGAGGACTAGAACCCGCACACCCGACCTTGTCGTAGCCGAGATAAGGGTGTGAGGATGATGATGGCTTGTAGGCCCATTGTTTGATTGGTATATCAGGTTGCCAGTCTCTCTGTAGGCAGTTCAGTGTGTTGAGCGTGTTTGACTTCCGGTATCCATGGTTGGAAGATCGATTCTAGCTGACGTTGATGGTGCACGCTTCGTAAAGAAGCTGAAAACAAAGCTGGTGTCTTACCTTGTGGAGGTGCGTGTGATGTCACCACTGCACTGAAAAAACGTGTCCATCTGCATGTGTAAGAAATACATCGTTTCTTTCAGAGTAGAAATTGTCACCCAGAATCGTGTGGCAGGATCGGGTCTGCGGGTTCTAGTCCTCCACTCCCGTCTATTTCCCACCAGGTCCCCATTCTCCACACACTACCCTAACAAACAACTACTCCCACGTCTGCTTCGGTCTCCCCCTGCCCCGGGTGCTTTCAACCACCTGCATTCCTGCAACGGACCTAACGAGCTCCTCCTCCCCTCTCCCTCATTTTTTTCCGTCATGTCCCCCAAGCTACCTCTTTAGTACTCGTTCCTAATACTATCAATTCTCGACACTCCAGTCATGTATCCCTACAATCTACTCCAGATAGCATAACTGGCCTAGCCACTGCAGTGCTGGCCTAGCCCCTCTAAATTTGAAGGGGAACTTCTCTTTCAACTTTAGAAATTGTCCCCCAGAATGATATTAGGTCGGCAACCGGCTACGTAGAAATGCTGTCGAATGCTGTTTCCAATCCCTGTGGCACAAATGAGTCCCCGGCTCTACCTTATTTAGAAAATGGATTTGCAAGGATGAATGATATACCGGCAATCTGTCACATAACTCTTTCCTAATGCTGTGCGCTCTATTGCTGGTTTTTGTTCCGTTGGTGTTTTAGGGGCCTTCAGGTACAAAGGTCATAAGAGCCCCGTCCACTGCGTAGTTCTGATGCAGAGTCTGCCTAGACACTACGCTGTTAAGGACAATTTTTGGCTATTAGCAGTACCCAGTGCTCGCTGGGGTTGTGTTGCTTAACTTCAGTGATAAGACGAGAACTGATGTGTCCAACACAATATAGCCGCTCCCCTAATACTGGTGCATGGCTCATGGGCGACAAGTCTTTAGGGGCACAATATTAATGTAAATATTAAATATTAATTTAAATATTCGTTTTTAGATGGCATTTACGTGACGTACTAACACTGGTTCACTTCTGTCATCCTGAGTCCTAAGGTGACTAAATTCGTTCCACGTGGGAACTAACCGTCGGTTTAGGGTAGCTAGGATTTTTACTCGTTTGCCTAGTCGTCAGTAATAGACCCCCCGCCCTCATTTCTTGTTCATCAACGAGTTCTTAAATGATTTAGTAAGGTCAGCCCTCTGGATTTATCCGAGGACGAATGCAAAATGCCATTTAGAGGGTTGTAAATAATATACAATAATAAATGCTTTTAATAAATTTTATTGATTATTCCTTTGAACAAGCCGGCTCGGTGGCGCACAAGTAATGCGCACGACTACTTCGTCAGTGGTTCAAGGCTTGATCGACATGGTTTGGCTTCTTTCCGGACCCCCAGTGCGCCTTCCGTCGGATGGAAAGTAAAGTCGTGACCCCGCGAAAGAAATCTTTCTGCATCTAGCGAGTAGATAGGAAGAATTTCCAGGTGTGGAAGCTCACTCCCTAGTGTCGTTGCCCCAATAAGGAAAAAAACGCCAACAACAAATATGCCTTGAAGTTGTATTGGCAGCCCTCCAACAGTTCTCCTGTGTCCCAGTGGGACAAAATGGATACCCAATACTGCCATAGACGGGAAAGGGGTTAGCAGTTGCTTTATTTATCTGAACATTTGTTCCCGGTTTAAAAATGTGTTTTTAAGGTGGACTCGGGACGTTTTCACAGGAATTGCGTTAGTGAGCCCATGAGTCACGAGTGACTCAATGGAAATATGGTCCGTTAAAATGGAAGCAATGTCAGGGAGGGCGAAGACTATATTTTTATGAATGTTTGCTGAGCAGTGCCGTAACGGGGGTATGAAGCCCCTGTGGCAAGTGTCTAATTTTCGCTTGCCCGTAACCCAATAATGACAAAAAACTTAAACATTTTGCCCCCCAAACCCAGTTGCGCCCGTGGTGGCCGCCTCCTTCTCCACGCCCTAGTTACGGCCCTGTTGCTGAGCACCGACTAATAATGTAAAGAGCATTGTTGACCCTAACTTCCGCCTCGAGCAGGAATTGAAGTTGATAAACTCATTTATTGGGGCGAATTTTTATTGCCATTTCAACTAAAAATGAGGTGGCATGGCCATGTAATGAGAAGAGGGTAGAGTCCGTTTATTTCGTTGGTGTTTTGGGACCCTTCAACTACAACGGTCATTAGAGCTCCGTACACTGCGTAGTTCTAATGCAGCGTCTGCACAGACACTAGGCTGTTACGACGATATTTGGGTGTTAGCAGTACCCAGTGTTCCCAAGCGGTCATCCATGCCAGTGCTAATTGGGGTTTCGTTGCTCAACTTCAGTGAACAGACGAGAACTGGTGTGCCCAACGCAATGCAGCCGCTCCCAGAAGAGGGGAGGATGAGCTCGTTAGGTCCATTACAGGAATGCAGGTTGTTGGAAACACCCGGTGCGGGGGAAGACGAAAGCAGACGTAGAAGCAGGTTGTTCGTAAGGATATGGTAGTGAGTGGGATGGACTGGGACCTGGTGGTAGGTAGGTGCTAGTGGAGGACTAGAACCCGCAGACCCGCCCCGGCCACAGGTGAGATAAAGGTAAAATGATGATTTCAATAAAGAATGCTTCTCTCTATTTCTGTAATTGGAAAAATAGACTGTAAATGCTCCTTTTGATTTGTTGGTGTTTTGGGGGGGCCGGCCCTTCAACTACAAGGTCGTTAGAGCCCCGTCCACTGCGTTGTTGTTTGTTTGTTGGTGTTTAAGGTCCCGTCAACTACAAGGCCCCGTCTTGTCTTAGTCCCGTCCACTCCTAGTCCCGTCAACTACAAGGCCCCGTCTTGTCTTAGTCCCGTCCAAGGTCCCGTCCACTGCGTAGTTCTAATGCAGAGCCTGCACAGACACTGCACTAATGCGACGATTTTTTGGGTATTAGCAGTACCCAGTTTTCCCAAGCGGCCACCCATGTCAGTACTAGCTGGGGTTGCGCTGCTTAACTTCAGTGATCAGACAAGAACTGGTGTGTCCAACGCAATAAGCCTCTTCCCGTACGTAAATGCTCCTGCTGTGCTCAGGTGGACTGGGTTCAATTCCCATGATGCTACCTACCATAGCTGTACTTTCGTATCGTCTGCTCTGTTTTTTAAATTGGCAACTTGAAGGACGTGTGGAGTCTCTTGTGCTCAATTTAAAATCACAATCCAGATATCTGGATAATGACAGGTAGGCCCTATACAGGAGTTTCGGTTCCAGTAAACGATAAATATGCAAATAGCACGAACGTCTATGCCCTGCGTGTGGCAGAGGTCTTTACGTGATCGGTTGCATGCAATCCTGGTGTCACTGTCACTGTATCCTTTTGTTTCTGTAACCGGAAATGAGTCTTACAGACGTCCGAAATAAATATCAGAGGTTGTTTTAAACCCCATTCCACCATTGTAATAATAGCTCATTGACCTCCATATCCAGTTCCCAAGTTCTGTAAGATGATGTCTTTTCCCTCTTCCCAAGTGCGTTAAGGGCGATACCGTCATCCGTTGACGTCATTCACTGACTCAATTTTTAATTCAGATAACGTTTGACGCACATATTGAACGCGACTGCTGCTCTGAATGGCAAGTGTGGCACAGTGGCTTTGTCAGCTGGAGAGATTTTGGGTTGTTGACTTTCGTGGTCAGGCCCTTGTCATTAATTCTTGCCAAAGCACACAATTGACGTTCAAATATTAAAAGGAAAACCAACTCCTAAGCCTTCTCCCTCCTATGACAGGGTCGGGTACCCATCATGCCCATCTGAATGGACACAAGGGCGATCTGTTGGACAGTGTTTTACCACGGCCGGTTGCCGACCAAAGCTGCAACCCCTATGCTTAGTTATCGTCGGTCTACTGTTGGTTATGGAAGTCCACCGACGCCTGGGGGCGAGCTCTCCTACACCTGGAAATTTCGCCTCATCTACCCGTTGCATAGTAGAGAGGGTTCTTTTACGTGCAAGTGCCATCGTACACCACCCGGGACCTCGGTTTTACTTCTCATCCGAAGGAAAGCACACTCGGCGCCTTTCTCTCGTCCGAAAGAAGCCAACCCACAGGATCAAACGTAGAACCACTGACGCAGTTACCGAGTAAGCTACCCACTGCGCTATCGAGGCGAGATCTGCTATGCAACCGGTAGATGGGGCAAAATTTCCAGGTGTAGGAACTCGGTGGAGTGCCCCAACGAACAGTAGACTGACGATTAGTAAGCACAGGGGTTGAAGCTTTGGGTGGCAGCCGGCTGCGGATAAATACCATCTAATAGATCACACGTGTGTCTGTTCAGCGGGACAAGATGGGTACCCGACCCTGCATAGGCGGGAAAATGGCCTATTGCTTGACTTGCCAAATACTAAAAGGGTTAGGAGTTGCTTGCTTGGGTGGGGATCACGGTTGGGAAACAGAGATCTAGATACGTGTGGTATGCTTCCCAGTGTTCCCAAGCTGCCATCCATGTTAGCACTACGGTAACTGGGGAAGCGGCGAATTGCGTTGGACACACCAGTTCTCGTCTGATCACTGAAGTTAAGCAGCGCAACCCTAGCTAGTACTGACATGGGTCGCCGCTTGGGAAAACTGGGTACTGCTAATATCCAAAACTGTACACAGTGGACGGGGCTCTAATGACCATTTTAGTTGGAGGGCCCTAAAACACCAACAAACAATAACTAACTGGGGTTGCGTTGCCTAACTTCAGTTGTTGTTGTTTGTTGGTGTTTTAGGGCCCTTCAACAACAAAGGTCATTCGTGGGAGCAGGTGGTGCAGAGGGACATGGAGGTGTGTGGGGTGGGGGGACTTGGTGGGGGATAGGCGGGAGTGGAGGATTAGAACCCGCAGACCCGACCCTGCCTCAGGCGGGAGAAGGGTGAGATGATGATGATAACTACAAAGGTCATTAGAGCCCCGTCCACAGCGTAGTTGGGGAGCGGCGAGTTGCGTTGGACACACCAGTTCTCGTCTGATCACTGAAGTTAAGCAACGCACGCCCAGTTAGTACTGACATGGGTGGTGGCTCGGGAAAGCTGGGTACTGCTAATACCCAATAATCGTCGCATTAGTGTAGTGTCTGTGCAGTGTATGCATTAGAACTATACAGTGGACGGGTCTCTAATGACCTTGTAGTTGACTGGACCTTAAACACCAACAAACAACAACAACAGCGTAGTTGCTATGCAGAGACTGCACAGACACTACACTAATGTGACGATTTTTGGGTATTAGCAGTACCCAGTTTTCCCAAGCGGCCACCCATGTCAGTACTAGCTGGGATTGCGCTGCTTAACTTCAGTGATCGGACGAGAACTGGTGTATCCAGCGCAGTACAACCGCTCTTTGGCTGCTGGTCAGTGACCAGTTTCGGCACTTGAGTGTGTGTAGGCTTTTTGTTTTTTTAAACAGTTTTAATGGAAAATGTGAAGGATTGAAGCGCTGAGGTCTTCTAACTCCATGAGGAGTGTGTTGAGTGATGTTTAACACTAGTACTACTATCAATAATAAAAGAACAGCTTTGTGGCTGTCTACTTGAAAAGGAAGTGGAGTTGCCTGCTTAGCTGCCATTTTTCAAGTGTTGAATGTGCAGTCTGATGGCGCCTGGTGTGGAGGCTTGTTGTTTCATTAAACGAATTCCTTGAATGCACCAGATGCGTTGATCATCTTCTTCATTCTTGAAAGATGAGCTTCTTTGGTGTTGAATTTCACTTTTGTTGGAAGATTTTGAATTTTTTTTTTTATTTTCATTTCTTAATGTTTTAGCTAAGATTTTGACTGGTGTGCATTTCATTTGCAAGCACAAATAGCTGAATGAATAGGTATCCATGCAAATGATGATTTATTATGGTAAAATGGGTTCTTATATGGTAAAGTGTATATATATATATATATATATAGATGTGTAATTAACATAAAGTGGAAGTGGGAGGAGGATGTGAAGATAATGCTACTCATAATTTATTTATAAATCTTTGTTTTCATTGCATTGCCAACCTCAGATTGATAAACACAATTTATTAATAATGAGTTTAATGTACTGGAAGCCCTATTTCGGTACCATACTAACTCAGAATATTTTCTAGCTCTGATTGCAGTGATGGTATGACACTGATGGACAATTGTCAACATGGGAACGTTGCAGGAAATTGTACTCATAATTATTATTTTAAATTTTATACCTTAAAATCATTGAAAGTTCGTTACTAGTTCTGGATTTTGGATTCATTTAATGGGTTGGGGAGTTAACCAAGCAGCCATAACAGGACGAACCCTTAGGAGGCTGCTTGCGGGAGACGTCGAGGTAGGTTGTGGACATAGGAAAGGGGAAATTTGCAGCACCCAACGTTCTTTACCAACCACCCATGTTGGTACTAATGTGGGCTTGCGCTGCTCAACTTCAATGATCTCACGAGAACTGGTGTGTCCAACGCAACTTGGCTGCACAGTTGCCTACTTGTCCTACTAGTTGACCTCAGTGGGGTAGTGTCTGCCCGCAGACAACCCGTCCAATTTTCCTGCGGCTATTACGTTGGACACACCTGTTTTCGTCTGATCACTGAAGTGAAGCAACACAACCCCAGCTAGTAGGCTGAAGTGTAGTGTCTATGCAGTCTCTGCATTAGAGCGGGGCTCTAGTACTAGCATGGGTGGTGGCTTGGGAACATTGGGTACCGCTAATACCCAAAAATCGTCGCATGTGATGTCTCTGCAGTCTCTACATTAGAACTATGCAGTGGATGCTAATGACATTGTTGTTGAAACACAAACGAACCAAATCCAGACTCCTGGCTAGGGTGCCCCCAGTCAGAACATTTTTATCAAGAATAGGAGCTAATCTTAGATTAGGAACGTGGAATGTGAAGACCCTTACCGGCAAGACAGGGGAATTAGTATGGTTGAAAGCACGCGAGGCAAGGGGAGACCAAAGCAGACATGGGAGGAGGTTGTCTGTAAGGATATTCTAGTGTGTGGGGTGGACGGCGACACGGCTGACCCTGCCACAGGCGGGATAAGTGTATGAAGATTTCTCTCTCGTTGTGGTCAGTTTGACCCGCGTTGGTGTCGCAATGGATAGCACTCTCGGGAGCTGCGTCAGTAATCCTAGGTTCGCAACTGGACCGAAGTGGGTTGGCTTCTTTCGAGTTAGAGATAGATAGATAGAGAGACCCTGCGTTCGCCTTCCTTGGACATTAAAGAGTTCCACTGCACTACCCAGAGTGGGTCCATGAAGAAGTTCGCAGCGTTCGGCCAGGCCCTCATCATACAAGTGAAGTTTTTCCAAGAATGAAATTCAGATTATGGCGACTACTGGGCAACGTCATTATGAGGCCTATAAATTGCAGCCTTTTGGCAACAATGGCGCATTGGGTAGCACGCTCGGTAACTGCGTCAGTAGTTCTAGGTTCGATACTGGACCGAGATGAGTTGGCTTTTTGGGGCGAGAGAGAGAAGCCCCGAGTGCGTCTTCTTTTGGATGAGAAGTAAAACCGAGGTCCCGTGTGATGTATGATGGCAGTTGCACGTCAGAGAACCCTCTCTTCTAGGCAACGGATAGATGAGGAAAAATTTCCAGGTGTAGGAGCTCGCCTTCTGGCGCCGGTGGAATGTTCCAACGAACAGTAGACCGACGATAAATAAGCATATAGGGGTTGCAGCTTTGATCGGTAACGGGCTGTGGGAAAAACTGTCCAATAAGCCGGTGTTGTTCCATTCAGAAGGATAAGATGGGTGCCAGATCCTGTCATAGGAGGGAAAAGGGTTAGGAGTTGCTTTTGCTCTGCTATGGCCAGCTTGTGGCAGAATCTTTTTAACATCTTAGTGAACTGCCCCCGCTCTCATCGCCTCGGGAACATTATATCTTTGTGACAACATATTCCATCCTGTTAGACGTAATGATAGATGAACCGTGGAATGAACGTCATGTGAAACAGTCTTTGATATGAGAAGTTGTTACTTGTCCATTTGTGTCTTTTGTCCAGAGTTTCGAAGTCTTTCACGCGATTTTCGTCGTGGTCATCGGGGATTCTGTGCTAAATATGTCCATTGCTGAAGGTTTTTTTTATTTCCGAATTCGGATCCATATCGGTTTGTTGAAGAAGACCTGCAAAAGGGAATGATGAGGTCACTCGATTTGCCTGGCTTCACTTACAAGAGCTGGATGATATAAATCAATATTATTATAAATCCTTTTAACATTTCCCTTATGGAGCCTGTTCTGACTTTTCGCCCACCCGGACGATATATTCCGGTTTTTGCTCTTATGTCTAGAGCCTGAATGTCTTATTACTTGCTCTTGGCGCATTGAGTTGGTATTCAGGTATCTACAAATGTCTGGTGTATGTTGTGCCCCAAGAAAAGCAGAAATAACTGAATTATTAAGGGATTTCGAGGGGGAAAAAAAGGGTTGCTGACTTTCTTCGTGTTATTTTTAGATAACAAGGGACCCACCTCACTGGCGCAATAGCTAGTGTGCTCGGTAACTGCGTCAGTGGTTCTAGGTTCCATACTAGAGAGGTGATTTAGCTTCTTAGGCTCCGAGTGCGCCTTCCTTCGGATGAGAAGTAAAACCGACGTTCCGTGGAGTGTACGATGGCATTTGCACGGAACAGAACCCTCTCTACTATGAAACGGGTACATGAGGCAGGATTCCCAGGTATAGGATTTCTCGCAGTGCCCCAACGAACAGTAGACCGACTACAGACACGCGTAGGGGTTGTAGCTTTTGTCGGTAGCCGGCTGCAGAAAAATACCGCCCAATAGGGGAGCGGCTTATTGCGTTGGACACACCAGTTGTCGTCCGATCACTGAAGTTAAGCACCGTAACACCAGCTATTGTTGACATGGGTGGCCTGTTGGGAAAACTGGGTACTGCTAATACCCAAAAATCGTCGCATTAGTGTAGTGTCTGTGCAGTCTCTGCATTACAGCTACACAGAGGACGGGGCTCTAATGACCTGGTAGTTGAAGAGCCCTAAAACCACCACCAAACAAACCAGCTGTGTCCATTCAGAAGGACAAGATGGGTACCCGACCCTGACATAGGTGGGACGAGGGTTAGGAGTTGCTTCGTTTCAGATGTTAAGGCTCTTTGTTTGGCTTGAGGGAGTGAGGACGACACTTCCAAATGATTTTCTTTGGGTCCTTTTCTTATCCATTAAGACAGTGAGATGGGAGTGACATTTTATCTCACCTCCTCGCTCATAGTGATCATATGACTTTTATATACTGTGCCGTTGACCACTATATCAAGTCAATTTCACGCCATAGTTTTCAACTGACCACATCTTCACGATCTTTAATGCAGGTAGGAAAGATATTTTAGCAGTTTCTTGGGGTTCCTTTCCAAGAACCATTGATAACAGAAGTTTGCTCGATTATAAACTGCCTTATGTTTGTTTTATTAACAGTCTGTCAAGATTGCTAACGGCAGTTCAGAAAAGTATTAAGATCGGAATTTGGTTGGGATATTAATCACGCTCGCAAACCTGCGCGTGCTCATATCTGTGTTTATCATCCAATGTTTATTTGTCAGATAAAACGATTTAGCATTGCCTATCACTGCGAGAAAAAGTCTAAAATTAGATGTGTAATACCGTTATAAAGAAAGCAAGTGTTTGTGACGACCCTCAAGACAACCGGGTGGAAAGGGAGCGGCGAATTGCGTTGGACACACCAGTTCTCGTTTGATTACTGAAGTTAAGCAGCGCAACCCCAGCTAGTACTGACATGGGTGGCCGCTTGGGAAAACTGGGTACTGCTAATACCCAAAAATCGTCGCATTAGGGTAGTGTCTGTGCAGTCTTTGCATCAGAACTATGCTGTGGACGGGGCTCTAATGACCTTTGTAGTTGAAGGGCCCTAAAAACACCAACAAAAAACAAAAAAAAAACCGGGTGGAAAAAACCAGCCGGGCACAGAAAAAAACTAGTCACCGAATTTATAATTTATCCAGCTTTTTTGTTTTGTTGGTGTTTAGGGCCCTTCAGCTACAAGGTCATTCATTACTCAAGTTTCGGGAGAGCAGTTCTCGTCTGATCACTGAAGTTGAGCAGCGCACCCCAGCTAGTACTGACGCGGGTGGCCGCCTGGGAAAACTAGGTCCTGCTAATACCCAAAAATCGTCGTATTGGTGTAGTATCTGTGCAGTCTCTGCATAAGAACTATGTTGTGGACGGGGCTCTAATGACCTTTGTAGTTGAAGGGCCCTAAAACGCCAACAAACAACAACAACTCCAGTTTCAGCGTGTTACTTGTTGCAATTCTCCTCACCAGTTCCGCATCACTCAACACATCACATCGCTTGGGAAAACTGGGTGCTGCTAAAGCCCAAAAATCGTCCCATTAGTGTAGTGTCTGTGTAGTCCATGCATTAGAACACTCTCTACTATGTGACGAGTAGTTGGGACAAAATTTCCAGGTGTAGGAGCTCGGTGGTATGCCCCAACGAACAGTAGACCGACGATGAATAAGCATAGGGATTGCAGCTTTGGTAGGCAACCGGCTGCGGAAAAGCACTGTCCAATATATGACCCTTGTGTCTATTCAGAGGGATAATCCACCTGTTGGTGCTTTAGAGCCCTTCAATTGCAAAGGTCATTAGAGCCCCGTTCACTCCCTAGTTCTGATGCAGAAACTGCACAGAAACTACGCTGATGCGACGACTTTTGGGTATTGACAGTACTCAGTGTGCCACGCGACCACCCATGTTAATACTAGCTGGGTTTGCGTTGCTTAACTTCAGTGATCAGGCGAGAACTGATGTGTCTAACGCAATAAGCCGCTTCCTTAGAGGGACAAGATCGGTACCAGGGCCCGCTGTAAGGGGGGGCAACCCGGGCATTTGTCCGGGGCGCCATTTTGGCTGTAAGTGTGAGATCAGAGCACGTGAACAGAGCGCTGCTTCAAGGGGCGGCAATTTGTCCTTTTGTGCAGGACGGCAATTTGTCTTTTTGTCCGGGGCGGCATAAGTGCTAGAGCAGGCGCTGTTGTGGTTTGTTTTATAATGCATTTATAACGTTGGCTTTTTTTTTTTGCAGATCTCATAAGTCATGTTCAAGTTTTGGAAGCAAGGGAACTGTACACATACACTGGATACAAAGATGCACAATTGTTTCACTACGTAATTCCCGAACAGGCCGTTCAAGCAACATGGACATTCGTGGCTATCGAGCAAGGGGGTTGTTCACCCAAGCAAGTTCTCGTGTGAGTACTGTGTACTTCCTTAACTGTTACGATAGCACATCCTAGTGTGAATTTCGCCCTTTGATCCAAAGATAAGTGCCTCGGACATCGTTGCACTCCAGACACTTTTCTTTGTCTACATGAATTTTGGAGCTGGACGACTAAACCCACCTCCTGTCCTTCATTTCAAATGTTGGTTTGCATTAAATGAACCATTGGCTACTAAATCTCTTCCATAAAAGAGATGCACATGATCGAGCGAGTGGTCATCTCATTTAACCTCAAGTATCCTTCGACTATTCCAGTATTTTTACAGGACCGCCAAATTCCGAAGAGTGGTTGTCTCGTCCTTGTTTTAAAGTATATAACTAGAGGTGTTTGGTTCGCTTTCATATCGACAAAAATCGATGCGTGATCGATACTTCGTCTCCGACATGGAACAGTTCGACACTCATGTGGATTCGTAATATTTTTTCCGTAGCATTTAGGGAGTGGCGAATTTTGTCGGACACACCAGTTCTCGTCTGATCACTGAAGTTAAGCAACACACTCCCAGCTAGTACTGACATGGGTGGCCGCTCGGGATAACTGGGTACTGCTAATACCCAAAAATCGTCTCATTTGTGTAGTGTCTTTGCAGTCTCTGCATAAGAACTACACTGTTGACGGGGCTCTAATGACCTTTGTAGTTGAAGGGCCCTAAATTAAGCATTTATTAAGTAGTATTAATCCCGCCTCGGTGGCACAGTGGGTAACACGTTCGGTAACTGTGTGGTAACTGCAGGTTCGATACTGCACCGAAGCTACTTCTCTCGGACGAGAGAGAGGGAGGCCCCGAGTGCGCCTTCTTTCGGATGAGAAGTAAAACCGAGGTCCCGTGTGGTGTACAATGTCATTTGGACGTCAAACAACCCCCTCCAATATGCAACGGGTAGATGAGGCGAAATTCCCAGGTGTAGGCTGACACTAAACTTATGCGACGAATCTTGGGTATTAGCAGTACTCAGTTTTCCCAAGCGGCCACCCATGTTAGTACTAGCTGGGATTGCGTTGCTTAACTTCAGTGATCTGACGAAAACTGGTGTGTCCAACGCAATAATTTCGTGGTTTGGGGAGTAAACCAAGCATCCATTACAGGACGACCCTTTAGGAGGCTGCTGTCGGGAGATGAGGAGGTAGGTATTGAGGACATAGGAGAGGGGAAAGTTGCAGCACCCAACGTTCTTTACCAACCACCCATGTTGGTACTAACGTGGGCTTGCGCTGCTTAACTTTAGTGATCTTATGAGAAGTGGTGTGCCCAACGCAACTTGGTTGCACTGTATAATAAGCCGCTGTACGGTTCCTACACCCACTTCCCTTTCCTAACTCTCAGTTGTGTGTTCTTCTCCACAACTCAACGTATCTCACTACCACCTTGCTGCACCCGTTGCACCCCTATCTTCATTATTTCCTGTATGTCATGTTCCAGGTTTTTTTTTTTGGTTCAATCTCGATCACTCTTCTGTTCCCCCCCTCCTCTCTCTCTGTCTCATAATTTCCGCACTTGGCACCCTTTAGTCAACAGCGGCTGTTTTATCCTTCCCTTGGCTAAGTCCCTCTTTTCTTTCCCCAATATCGTCAGAACCATTTATATTCCCCACCATCGCCACCACAAGTCTTTCCTTATCAAATCTTGTTTCGACTGAATTGCTTTTCCTTTTAGTACAAGTTGCCGTTTTTGTCGATTTCTTATTTTTATGTCTTGAGGTGGTCAAGAAGAGTAATTGTAAGTAACTACTCCCCTTCCCTTCGCCTCCTCTCTCTCTCTCTCTCTGTCATGTGATGAGAAGCTTGGACGTCGTCGTCGTCGTCTTCTTCTACTCAATCTGAAGAGGCGAAAGAGAGGAAGAGATGAGGGAAATATGTGCGTAAGAGGTTTGGGAAGTGATCGTCGCGGATCTGAGAAAGAATAAGAAATTGGGTTTTGAAGTGAGCAAAGGGATGGTAGGTAGACTTAGAGGATTTCATATTAAAAGCTGGATTGGACAGAATCGTTACGCCGTGTTTGGAAATTGGTTATCCGCGACCGAGAAATTGGGACTTCATGATCCGTGACATCTTTTTTCGAAGCTTTCTGAACACCCAATCTCCTTCTGCCCTTCGCCCATCTCAATACTGCCCTTTAGATCCATCACCCTTATCCCTCGATTGATGTATTACACCTGTGACCCATTTGCAGGTGCTGTTGTGGTTTCGCTATTATTACACGTTTTTAGATTTAAAGCCGAGTGGGAGCGGCTGTATTGAGTTGGATACACCAGTTTTCGTCTGATCACTGAAGTTAAGCAACGCAATCCCAGATAGTACTAACATGGGTGGCCGCTTGGGAACACTGGGTAATACTAAAAATATCGTCGTAACAGCGTAGTGTGTCTGTGCAGACTCTCCATTAGAGCTATGCACTGCATGGGGCTATTGTTGTTGACGGGCCCTAAAACGCCAACAAATCAATTAAAGCCGAGTGATGAGGGTGGGGAGCCCGTGTGTGTTAGATTTTTTAAATTCAAGTAAAATTGTGGATATCTCTCCTCGGTGGTGCAGTGGGTAGCGTGCTCGGTAACTGCGTTAGTGTTTCTAGGTTCGATACTGGATCGAGGCGGGTCGCAGTCTTTCAGGCGAGAGAGATGTCCCCAGTGCGCCTTCCTTCGGATGAGAAGTAGAACCGAGGTTCTGTGTTGTGTACGATGGTATTTGCACCTCAAAGAACCCTCTCTACTATGCAACGGGTAGATGAGGCAAAATTTCCGGGGTAGGAGCTCCCCCCAGGCTTCGGTGGAATGCCCCAACGAACAGTAGACCGGTGATAAATAAGCATAAGGGTTGTAGCTTTGGTCGGCAACCGGCTTCTGAAAAACACTGTCCAATACATCACCCTCGTGTCCATTCAGAGGGACAAGATAGTTACCCGACCCTGCCAGAGGCGAGAAAGTGTTAGGAGTTGTTGTTGCCAGGAAAGTTGCGGGACTTGGTTCAAGGGGTAGTGCAGCGCTTGCCTCTTAAGTTGATAGCTTGTTTGAATGTGCTCGATTTACTGCGCCAGTGGTTCCAGGCTTGATACTGGATCGAGGTGGGTTGGTTTCTTTCGGTTTGGTTTGTTGGTGTTTAAGGTCCCGTCAACTACAAGGTCATTAGAGACCCGTCCACTGCATAGTTCTAGTGCATAGTCTGCACAGACACTGTGCTAATGCGACGATTATTGGGTATTAGCAGTACCCAGCTTTCCCGAGCGACCACCCATGTCAGTACTAACTGAGCTTGCGTTGCTTAACTTCAGTGATCAGACGAGAAGTGGTGTGTCCAACGCAACTCGCCGCTCTTGGTTTCTTTCGGACGACAGGGAGAGAAGCCCCGAGTACGCCTACCTTCGGATGAGAGGTAAATCCGAGATCCCGTATGGTTTGCACTTACAAACTCCTCTCTACTATGCAACGGGTAGACGAGGCAAAGTTTCCAGGTGTAGGAGCTCGCTCCCTGCCATCAGTGGAATTGCTCAACGAACTGTAGACCGACGATAAATAAGCAGAGGCGTTGCAGCTTTGATCATCTACTGCCGGCAGCGGAAAAACATCGTCCAACGTATCACTCTGTGTGGAATCAGTGAGACAAGATGAGAACCCTACCCTAGGCGGGAAAAGTGTTAGGAGTTGCTTTTTATTTACATCCATCCATGTCTTGAAAGACTGTGGCTATGACACCTTTGAAGCACTCAAACGAGTTTCTGAATTGAGGACATTTTCTGGACTTTTGCTCTCATCGCAAGAAGGATTAATAACGGTAGATTAATAATAACAACGGAAAGGGTTATAGAGATATTGGGCACGCCTGATTTGACAAGATTTTGAAGGCAGAATAGAGGAGGAAATGTGACCTATAAAGAGGAAAGAAGCAGAGGCTTGATGGAGGAGTGGTTTCAAGAGCAAACTCTTGTTGGATGTTATTTCCTCCTAAGTGACCGTTTAATAAATATTTATGAAGCATGTTTCTGTATTTAGGTTGTCAGTGATGGATCTCACAGACACGGTTTCTTGCCGATCCCCGTCCGTCCCCCTCTCCTCTTTTACACCTTCTCGTCACTGAAGATGAGAAAGGAAGGGTCGTTCATTAAATGAATCTCATTGTTTCACTGCCGGCTTTTCCAAGCATTAGTTTCATTGTCATGTTGATGGTCGCCATCTACGAGATACTTTGTGGTCAAGAAATAAATAAATATTAAGAACTAGATGAGTAAGACGAATGTTTGGGATTGCGTGTATAGTACTTCCGGTCTCTATGATGTTTCCTAATTCAACATTTGTCCAGTTAAGGCCAAAGGAAATCTACTTTCAGAGTCTTTCACGTAAGATTTATGAGCTTCGTTATTCATTGATGAACTGAGCTGGCGCCAATTTTCTACCTGTAGATACCTACCATCCGTCTTGATGATGTCTTTGAGGGCTTAGGTTCCTTGGACGAATTTCCAGACAATTTTCTTTTGCCATGTTGGGCCTTATCTTTGTGCATCAACTGCATGTGCCTTGTTCTTGTGGGGTTCAATCACTTACTCCTACCGCATTTCCATGTCTGATATCTGACTTTTTATCATATCTTTAGTACTGTACTTTCTTGTTGTGGTGCTACACTTCCGGGATGATATTCAGAGTCATTATGTCGTCGTTGTAGTGGTACTTCTACCCTAACACACCCCCGAAAAAATCGACAGTGGCAGAAAGCCAAAGTCCGTTACTGTTTCCGGACTTTGCGATGCAGTTAAGCGTAAAGTTCGAAGGTTTGAATAGGCGATGTATTGGGCGAATTAAAATATTCATTAAGGCCCGTGATGACTGATGTCACTAGAGAGAGAGAGGGAGTGGGGGTGAGGGTGCTGAGTGGTACTATGCAACAACGGTTTTACTGAAAGATTAGTGACATCCGTTCGCTTCTTTACTCCCGCTATCAATACTTATAAATAAACAAAGCTCGATGTGCATTTGTAGGTCGACGTTTCTATTTATATCCGATTGACGTAATAGGTCTTCTTTATGATTGGCTTATAGCAGTGGTCTTCAAACTTCGTCGACTCACGGAACCCGTAGAACTATAAGATGTTTTAGGGGAACCCCGTCCCACCTTTAGAAAAGTATATCTTGCCGCTGCTAACGAATTTTCATTTTGACTCGCGGAACCCCCTGAGATGTATTGCGGAACCCTGGGGTTCCGCGGAACACAGTTTGAAGACCGCTGGCTTATAGCTTCGTGTAAGACAACCCCTTCTATATGGAAAATAACTGCTCCCCACCTCCGGGGCCGACAGGCTGGCACAAAAGTAGCCATCCCTGACTGCTACGTCAGTGGTTCCAGGTTCGATACTTTGTAGAGGTGGTTTGGCTTCTTTCGATGTTGTGTGTATGTGGTGTGTGTGGTGGGTGAGGGGTGTATGTTTGTGTGGGGTGTGTAGGGTGTGTGTGTGTGCGGTGCGTGTGTTGTGGCTGTATGGTGTGGTATGTGTGTGGGGGGGTGTAGGGTGTGTGTTTGTGTGTTTTGATGTCAAATGTGTTTTCCGTAGGATGTGAAGTCAAACCATGGCCCCGTGTGGTCACTTGTCACCTGCACGTAAAAGAGCGCGTTCTGTTGTATATGAAATGAGTAGATCGGGAAAATCTCAGGTGTGGGAGCTTGCCCCTCTGGCGTTGTTTAAATAAAAGTGCTCACCCCCCCCCAAACGAAAGATAAACCGACGATAAATAAGAATGGGGGCTACTGCATTACGGCTGCGTAAAAGGGACGTCCAATAGATTGCCCGTGTGTCTCAGTAAGCTAAAAAAATTGGCACTCAACCCTACCATAGACGAGAAGAGGGTTGGTAGTTGTTTGCTCTCTCCTCAGCCCCCCCTTTCGGTGGCTCGAACGACCTTGAGTCCGCCTTGCGGGGGTCCGGCACGATACAGGATTGAGTCTGATCTGACCGAGGTGGGTGACTTCTTTACCGGGCGCGTAAGGGGGAAGCTCCCAGCGCATCTTCCTTTTGATGATAATTAAAACTGATTCGGCGTACGGGTGCGTACGAATAGGGAGATTTAGCATTACGTAACTTAAGCAACGCGAGCCCACGTCAATACCAACATGGATGGTTGGTAAAGAACGTTGGGTGCTGCAAATTAACCCTCTCCTTCGTCCTTTCACCTACAGTACCTCCTCATCTCCCGCGGGCAGCCTCCTAAGGGTTCAACCTGTTATGGCTGCCTGGCTTACTCCCCAAGCCACGAAACTAATCCAGTAATCCTACGCTGCGTATGTTCGAGCGTACGCACGTGATGACCACGTTTCTTCTGCATGCTGTTAGTGAAAAGTCCCAGGTGTGGGTGCTAGTTCGTCCCCCTCCTCCAACGCGACGGGGAGTGGGGGTGGGCTCCTCAAGGTCGCCTCCTCTATCATGCTGCCCCTTGAATGTTGGCAATCACTCAATGCTTTGGTGCACTGCTCAACAAATGGGATGTTGTCATTGGGGGTAGCTTGTGCGAGTTTCGACGATGACAATCTATCCTATAGCATCCTTCCGCCTTTTAGAAGACTCAACTTCCGTCTCCCTATAATTATTATCGTAGTCATAATCGTCATTTACTACTTGTGCTTTGTCTCGCGTCTTTTATGAAATAGATGAATGTAAGCTAAAAAAAATGTCGACTTCTTTAATAATGTGGTCGGAGAGTGTGTTCATATCTCTTTTTTTTACATCTAATTTTCTTCCTTCTGCTCTCATCAATAGAAATTGGAAATACAGTTGTTTTTTTATTGCATTTTTCAAGAAAGCACCGAAGGGAGAGAAGTAAGATGGTGGATTTACCATTATTTATTACTTTATTTCTTTTCTCTAGTTGGAAAATTAATTTCTCTCTTTTGCAGTAATTATATCCACTTCTGTTTTCTGACTCGATGCAGTTTTTAACTCTCTTTTCGTATACGAGTACTGAGGCGAAATTCATGTTGTTTTTATTAACACATAAGATTGAAAGTTAATTTATGATAGGTTGCTGAAATTAAATTACTTTTGTGTTTTTAGTAATTCAAATTTTGGTTATTAATTGCAGCTATCTAATATTTATTTTTCAAATACGATTCCCTTTCATCTAATTTAATGTATAAATGTTACTTGAATAGATGCTACTTTAGATGCAGGATAGTGAGACAGAGAAGAGAGAAAGAGGCATTCAGTAAAATTCAAAAAAGTGATTTGATATATGGATGAGTGCGTTTGATTCTTTTTTTTTTAAACATTTTTCCGAATCAATTGATGATTGGGTTTCGTATTATTACTTTCTTGTTATTTTCGTGTCGTTTTTCTTTTCTTTTTTAAGAAATTGTCGTCGTTATGTCTGTAATAAGGCCCTTTTTTTTTCTTTTTTGCCCCTTTAAATCCCATTCATAACGCAGTTTTTCAGTTATTTTTGTAAAACAGATGAGTCATAAAACCAAAAGAGAGAGAGATGAAATATTTTCATCTTCCCTTTCTTCTGAAGAAAGGCGAGGAGAGAGAAGGAGAGAGAGGGAGAGAAAGAGAGAGAGAGAGAGAGAGAGAGGGGGGGGCAGTTAAAGGGTAGCGACATTGACAGATGAGAGCAAACGTCACTTAAACTACAATTTTTTCATCATATTTTCTCCTACTTTTTGTTTCTAAAATTATATAGTTGTATAAATATTAAATTTTTAACTGTGCACTTATTGATTTCTGAAGATGACCATCAGGTGACCCATGAAAGCAGCTTCACCTTTTATCTTTTCTGAACTCCTCTTCTGTCTGTCCTGTTTTTTTTTCTTCCATCTCCCTTCTCCTTAAAAGTCAAGAATAAAAACCCGAGATGAAGACTCCTTCTTTTTTATTGATAATAGGAAAAGGTAAATGACCAGTCACTTGTCCGAGAGCTTATAACATTGATGACAGTCCTGCTGTGTGTGTGTTGGAAGAAGGAGGAGGAAAAGGAAGACAAGGGACGACAGAGAGGGAGGAGAGATGTCTATTTTCCCATTTTATTTCTGTCCTACATATGTTTATTATCTTTCCTCCTTTGACAACTGACCTCATCATATGACCATTTGCCCTGTTTACTTAAACCTAAATTATAACCGCGCGCGCACACACACAGAGAGAGTAATGGTCATTTTTTTGGATTTATGCTGTAAGTATGATCATATTTCGAGTCCGTGCGAATGAATCGATGAGTGGACATGTGCTGTTATTGAAAGTGGAAAGAGTCGACGTGTTCAGTGGCGCAAATGCAGCTGTTGGCCTTCCACCGACAGCATTTAATTTTTAGACATGTGCTTCCTTGTTTCGGTGCCACCGCCGCCTACGCTGCTATTGTCAAAAGGATCTTTTTGGTGCATTTCAGATTAAGGACCAGTTTTCAGTAAATTGGATGAATGAACTGTGCGATAGGCGTCTTCCTCTCTCTCTCTCTCTCTCGACTCCAATTCCAATTTTGGACGAAAGGATTGAAAAGAGATGGGAATGTAGTGTTACCCACTTCACTATTATTTTGTCTCCCGAAAACACAATGGACGACGAACTACCGAAAGCTGGATACCAGCCCATTGTTTGATTTACGACGAAAGGGACCGTTCAAAGGCTGGGCTGGACGGGTGAGAGAGAGACGGGGGGATGCAACAAAACTGTTAGAGGACGTGACTAACGATCTTTTCTCACTTTTCCCTTTAGTCTCTCTAGTTTTTAATCAGAAATTAATTAGTAGTTCTCACTACTGTATTGTCTCAGGATGATATTCTTAAGAGATGCTCTCACTACTCATTCAAGAATCTTTATCGATGTTAAGATTCAACTCTTAGGCATTGTCTAAATATTTTACAATGTTTTCTTAGGGTTTTCCTCTTCCACCTTCCTTCCTTTCTCATTGCGGTATGTCCTCTTTGTTTCTATTATGTACTGTGAAGACTGTTTGCAGGTTAAAACCGTTTGCAGGCTCATCTTAGGCTCTCCCGCCTTTTGCGGGGTTTTTTTAACTTTACCCCTTTCTTCTCTCACCTCCACACAAACCCTCTTCTTCCCTCGCTTTTTTTTGGACTTTATTACTCTTTATTGTTAGTTGATGCTCATGAATCTCTACAGGAATAAGATGTCCTGTATTTTGCTGCTCATTAAAACGTGTCCCACTCGTTTTGGTTTATAACTAATTGACTAAAACCTTACTCGTGGTAATTAAAATGTCATCTGATTTATGATTGTACTTCAATTTCAGGATGCTTGTCGTATCGTAGGAAAGGATCCTCCTCAGATATCATCGTGTGCCTCTCTCTCTCTCTTTCTCCTCTGTCTTTCCTATAAGTTAGCCTTCCTTACGTACGGCTTTTGAATTTCTTTACACCCTTCTCACCACCGATTCTCTTTCTCCCCACACAAACTCACTTACACACCCCGCCATATATTTTATTTCCCCCATACTATAATTCAACCCTCTCGCATTGCTAATTTGCATAATGTTCCTCATGCCCCCCCCCCCTCTCTCTCTCTCACCCCTTTCAGATCCAATATTTTTTCCTCATTATAACTATTCTCGTCGTAGATACGAATCTTACCCATAGAATCAGTGGGGATGGTTGAAGTGGAATCCTGTGTGATAGGAAGGCCCCATTCAAGTTGACAGGGAAGTTTTACAGGGCAGTGGTTCAGCCAGCTATGCCACATGGATCAGGGTTTTGGGTTGTTGTTGTTTGTTGGTATTTTAGGGCCCTTCAACTACAAGGTCATTAGAGCCCCGTCCACAGCATAGTTCTAGTGCAGAAACTGCACAGACACTACACTAATGCGACGATTTTTGGGTATTAGCAGTACCCAGTTTTCCCAAGTGGCCACCCATGTCAGTACTAGCTGGGGTTGCGCTGCTTAAATTCAGTGATCAGACGAGAACTGGTGTGTCCAACGCAATTCGCCGCTCCCAGGGTGTTGGGGGCAATGAGGAAGATCCACGTCAATAGAATGCAAGTAGCCAAGATGCGATTGCTGCGGTACATGAGTGGGGTGACGAGAGCGGATAGAATTAGGAATGAGCATATAAGTGGTAGCTTGGGGGTGGGGGACATGGCGGAAAAAATGAGTTTCTTGGTGTTTTAGGGCCCTTCAACTACAAGGTCATTAGAGCCCCGTCCACTGTGTAGTTCTAATGTAGAGACTGCATAGACACTACTTTAATGTGACGATTTTTGGATATTAGCAGTATCCAGTTTTCCCCAAGCGGCTACCCATGTGAGTACTAACTGAGGGTTGCGTTGCTGAACTTCAGTGATCAGACGAGAACTGGTGTGTCCAACTGAATAAGCCGCTCCCGGATAAAATGGGGGAGAGTAGGTTGAGGTGGTATGGGCACGTAATGCGAAGAGTGGAGGAGGAGCTCGATAGCTCCATCATATGAATGCAGGTGGCTGGAAGCACCCCGGGGCTGGGGGAGAAGGTTGTTCGTATGAATATGGTTGTTGTTGTTGTTTGTTGGTGTTTTAGGGCCCTTCAACTACAAGGTCATTAGAGCCCCGTCCACTGTGTAGTTGTAATGTAGAGACTGCACAGACACTACACTAATGCGACGATTTTTGGATACTAGCGGTACCCAGTTTTCCCAAGCGGCCACCCATGTTAGTACTAACTGGGGTTGCGTTGCTTAACTTCAGTGATCAGACGAGAACTGGTGTGCCCAACGCAATTTGCCGCTCCCAAAATTACAAATTATGAATGAATGAAAAAATTTGTTTGGAATAGTGGTGGGATGGTGATGGGGTAGAATTTCGACTGTATTTTTTTTAAATCGGTAATAGGGAGTGTGTTCGACTGAGAAGTTGATGAAACAGATGTCTTGGACGAGGAATATTTAAGGAGTATGATTGGAAAAGGGAAGAAAGGGGGAAGGGGGAAGAATTCAGAAGTGGTGTAACGTAATTGGGATTTTTATATGCACCAAATATATGACTAGGAGCTGCCGTTCTCTCAACCTGCTTTCAGGAAGATGCTGTGACGATAACTGTGCATTGAATTATCATTAATAATATAAATTCATACGTATTACCCGGACAAAATTGAATGTCGTTTAAGCAGTACCTTTTTTCTTTCCTGGAAATGGTAACGTTTACTTCGGTATTTTTAATGACTCGCTTTAATATTATTTTTTAGTTTCTGTTTCAGTATTTTGACTTCTGTCGCTTTGATCTATTATTCATACTGTAGGTAATTGTATCCAGTGGTTTTTTTTTTGCGAGGATATCGCTATACGAGATGATATCTGGAAAGAAATGTGATGTTGCTTTTAATGATTAGATAGATTTCTGGATGGTTGGTTGGCGTCCGAAAAAGGTTTGAGGCTTTAAATTATGAGGAATTTATCGTTTTTTGTTTTGCTTGCCAGTTTGATAAAAATTGCACTTCAATTGATGTCTGTAATTATCCGCAATTCTTACATCTATTATGTGGTTAGACTCCATTTTAGGTATTCATCATTCTTCGTTTATCTTTCAGACTCATCTTAACAGCCTCACTTATACAGTGTCAGTAATCAAAGCAACTAGCAACTCCTAACCGATTTCCCGCCTCTGGCAGGGTTGGTACCCATCTTGTCCCTCTGAATGGACCCAAGGGCGATATACTGGACAGTGTTTTTCCACAGCCGGTTGCCGATCAAAGCTGCAACCCCCTATGATTATTTATCGTCTGTCTACTGTTCGTTGGGGCATTCCACCGACACCAGGTGTCAAACTCCTACGTCTTAAAATTTTTGCCTCCTCTACCCGGCGCATAGTAGAGAGGGTTCTTTGATGTTCAAAGGCCGTCGTACACCACACACCACCTCGGTTTTACTTCTCATCCGAAGGAAGGCGCACTCGAGGTATCTCTCTCGCCCGAAAGAAGCCAACTGACCTCGGTCTAGTATCGAACATAGAACTACTGACGCAGTTCCCGAGTGTGCTACGCACCGCTCCACCAAGGGGGCTTCTTTACGGGGCGAGAAAGAATTTTAGGGCCTTTCAACTGCAAGGGTCATTAGATCCCCGTCCACTGCGTAGTTCTAATGCAGAGTCTGCACAGGCACTACGCTGTTGTGACGATTTTGGGGTATTAGCAGTAGCCAGTATTCCCATGCGGCCGCCCGTGCTAGTACTAGCTGGGGTTGCGTTGCTTCGCTTCAGTGATCAGACGAGAACTGGTGTGTCTAACGTAATACAGCCGCTCCCGGCGAAATGGAAGATTAGGCACCTATTGCGCCTTTTGTCGGATGAGGAATAAAGGTGAGGGGTCCCTTGTGGTGGTTTGTCATTGACACGTAGCAGAACTCTTTCCATGTTTAGGTGCTTGCCCTCTCCCCGTCGGTGGAAGGAAAGTGCCCCAATGAAGGAAAATAAGCATAGCGACTGCGACATTAGGTTGGCAACCGCCTGCCTAAGTAAAAATATCGTCTTTGTGTCACAGTGAGTTCCCGTCCCATACCAGGGTTGGTAGTTGTGGTTTGTTTCCGTGTATTGTCCTTCCGTCTTGACCCTCATTGATGCCTACTATTTTTAGCAGATGCTAGATGGTGTCGATTCAACTCATTGCTATAGTTGGGAAAGGCCGAGTGGGAGATGATGAGGCTGAAGGACTCTCGTCCTTTGTTTTGCGTGAAAATGGATTAATACTGTTAATCCTTTGTCTTGCTATGAAGGAAAATGATGATTGGAAAATGAAACTACACAAGTTGTTACATCCTCACTTTTGAAGTGTGAATTATAATTGGAGAAGTGTTGGTGACTATGGGAATCACCAGCCTCCCTCTCTCAATCTCTCGGTGTCATTAGCCCCCCTCTCCATTCCACCCTTGTTGGCTGATCCTTTCGTTTCTACTCCCAATTATCGTCATTTGTGGGATTTTGAGTGTGGAGGACGACAAAGAAGTGCATGGGAGGATCAGTCAGCGTATATGAACGAATTTCAGTGAATCAGAAAATTTAAATACACCGTTACCAGTATATATCTCTCTCTCTTCATAAAATGTCTAACGATTTGCAATTTTTAAAAGTGCACTATTAGCTTCGTTATTCTCTCTCCCTCTCACACGCACCGATTATGGATACGCATGATGCACCCTATCTTCAAAGATGTCATATTTTCATAAATGAATTCAACACATCACTTGGCAGATTAGAGAACTTTAGATTGGGACATGGTTGCTAATAAAAATGGGTTCTCCAGATTGTGTTTGGAGGACAATTAGGGCTGAGGAAAGGAAAAAAAAATTTATAGTATGTATGACAAATTAGGATGACTAGCGAATCACTTGATTGTTGATATCGGGGGAGGGTAACCAGGGCTCTTTTTACTCTGATGCAGAAAAAGTGGAATGTCATAATGATATGGTGTCGTAGTACAATTAAAGAAAAGCGTTTGACAACTACAATTGTTATTATATTGATTTCATCAGTTGCTTCTGTCTGACGTGCAAATGACGAAGAGATTTTCGGAAGGCAACCCTTTCGTCTTAAACTGATGAGGGAGTTGCTTATTGCGTTGGACACACCAGTCAGTTCTCGTCTGATCACTCAAGTCAAGCAACGCGACGCCAGCTAGTACTAACATGGGTGGCTGCTTTGGAAAACTGCATACTGCTAATACAGGGGGTTTTATGCATCGTGTGTTATCCCCTATGCAGTGGATGGGGCTCTGATGACTATATAGTTGAAGGGCCCTAAAACACCAACAAAACGGAAAAAAATTAAAATGAATACGTGGGACTCCATTCCATCTTTCGGATGGCTTTCATTCCCTTAGAATTAAGATATAGATGTCTATTTAGGGCAGGGATTCCCAAACTACACTGCGGCGCCGGCCCTCTGTGTATTGGTTTAAAAAGAATATGCCAAAAAAATGTCAAAGGGCACCTTGGCGAAGCTAACATTCAGCAGAAAAAACGCTGCGAATCGCAAAAGTATGAGAACCCCTGATTTAGCGGCTAGTATAGGACGATGGCATTTGCACGTAAAAGAACCCTCTCTACTATGCAACGGGTAGATGAGGCACAACGTCCCAGGTGTAGGAGCTCGGTGAGGTGCCCCAACCAACAGTAGACCCACGATAAATCAGCATAACGGTTACAGCTGTGGTCGGCACCCGGCTGCGGAAAAACACTGTCCAATAGATCACCCTTGTGTCCGTTCAGAAGGACAAGATGGGCACCGGAAGCTGCCATAGGTGGGAAAAGGGTTAGGAATTGCTTTGGTGTTGTGTTTTCGTTATGTGATCCTAGCAGATTCGGGAGCATTTAGGTATGTGAACCAGCGTCCAGGCACAAAAACGAAACCAAGCCTAGTGCAGTATTTTGTAGTTGTCAGGTTCAACCAATTGAACAGCCGAAATAGATATGGTTTCTCTTACAGGCCCAAAGCAACTCCTAACACTTTTCCCGCCTATGGCAGGGTCGAGTACCCATTTGTCCCTATGAATGGACACAGGGTGATATATTGGACATAGTTTTTTCTGCAGCCGGTTGCCGGCCAAAGCTGCACCCCTACGCTTATTTATCGTCGGTCTAGTGTTCGTTGGGGAATGCTACCGACGCCAGGGGGCGAGCTCCTACAACTGGAAATTTTGCCTGATCTACCCGTTGCGTAGTAGAGAGGGTTCTTTTACGTGCAAGCGCCATCGTACACCCACACGGGACCTCGGTTTTACTTCTCATCCGAAAGAAGGCACACTCGCGGCTTCTCTCTCGCCCGAAAGAAGCCGACCCACCATGGTCCAGTATCGAACCTAGAACTACTGGCGTAGTTGCTGAGTGAGCTAACCACTACGCCACCACGGCGGGTTTCTTTCTCTTACAGGCCCATAGTTCTGATATTCATTGATCTTCAGGTCTTGGTTATATCCGACTGGTATGTGCAAGGTTTCTGTCACGTATAATTGGCGTCGTTTCTCTCGTGAGAAAGACCTCATCGAACCACTTGGGATGGGACCATCCTGCGCACTTTGCATATTTACTCTGTCAATTGAACTGCTGGAACCGGCTCCTGCCTGGTATCAGCGATTATTATTATTTAAAATTACGATAGGATTTTGTCATAGTGTACTCTAGCATTATAATGTTCATTTTATAATGGTTGTGGCGATCATTTTAGGAGATTGACAAAACGCGATAATGGCAAAGCTCTCTCGCTCTCATCTCGATGGTTGCATCGCAGAAAGGAGGAGAAGGGATTGTCCTAGTTGGTAGAGAAGCTGTCATCCTGTCGATTAGCATCACTAACCATTCACGAGGTATTTTATTTCATCCTTATGTAGGACATAAAATAAAATTTACGTATAATACCGATACTCTATCTTTTCCTAAATTGACATTTTGTTATGAAAACAGACTGGAAACCTATTTCAGTGGCAGGAACCATCTGTCACCATATATCTAAAAGACGGCATCGGTTTTCGGTGGGAAATGTTGGATTTAAAACATAATTATTTTAAAACTAGTCCTGAAATATTGAATTTTACGTTCGGTGTCAGTAAATACAAATGAACTCGGGATGGTGACTCCCCCAAATAATTACTGTACATTCATAATTTTTGCTGCCACTGATAGGATCCCATTATGTGGAGTAGGCCGGCATCCCCCCACTGCAAGCAGCACCAACGGTGCCCCAGCCAGGGCCCGTTCCGAAGGCATTAGGGCAAACCTCAGATTGGGAACGTGGAATTTGGGGACCCTTATGGCAATGTGCGGGGTGGACGGGGACCTAATGGGAGACAGACGGGAGTGGAAGGCTAGAACCCACAGACCCGACCCCACCCCACCACAACCGGGACAAGGGTATGACGATGCTAGGATCCCATTACATGGGTCATGAGCTAATGTAAGTCTTAAAAAATAATTCTCCTCAAAGTGTTGGGGGGTAGCACCATAGCCGGTCCGAGGGGTGTGCAAACGGTGCAGCCGTACAAAGGGGGGAACGGCTGTATTGCGTTGGACACACCAGTTCTCGTCTGAACACTGAAATTAAGCAACGCAGCCCCAGCTAGTAATAACATGGGTGGCCGCTTGGGAACACTGGGTACCACTAATGCCCAAAAATCGTCGCATTAGTGTAGTGTCTGTGCAGTCTCTGTATTAGAACTACGCGGTGGACTGGGCTCTAATGACCTTGTAGTTGAAGGGCCCTTAAATACCAACGAAACAAACAACAGCCGTACAAAGCCCTGCATGATCTATTCTTGCAAAAGCAAAGCAACTCCTCATCCTTTTTCCTCCTATGGCAGGGTCGGGTATCCATCTTGTCCATCTGAATGGACACCCGGATGATCTATTGGGCGGTATTTTTCTGCGACCAAAACTGCAGCTCGTATGCCGGTCCACTGTTCGTTGAGGCACTCCACCGAGCTGCTGCACCTGGGAATTTTGCCTCATCTATCATTGCATCGTAGAGAGGATGTTTTTTACGTTGTATGAAGAGGCCCCCGCACGAAAGCTGTCTGCACCAGGCCCCGCATTTTCATGGACCTGCTCTAGATGCTGCAGTGGAACTCTGTAACGTCCCATCGTTGTTAGTGCTTATTGTTCATTGTCTGGGCCAGTGATAGTCGTTTACTGGACTGGGGGGGGGGGGAAACCATCTGGGATTTTTTTCTTACATCTATCAAGGTCGTAACTATGGCCTCCCCTCCATCCTTCTGGAACTACAACCGACTGAACACTTTCGATAACATCCGCTCGATGGAGATCATGTCGTTTAGACCCTTCAGTTTTAAAGACCTGCATGCAAACAGAAAAGGCAGTTGAGCGAGTAAACGACCCCCTTTATTTTAATCTTTGTGATAAACATTATATTAATTATAATTGTGGTGGCTTATGAAATTTTGTTTGCCCTTCTATAGGTCGGTCTTACAACATCGTAAAAACGGGGGGGAGGCTGTGAAAATGTTTCTTGAACACGAAAACCCCTCCGGTGGGTACGTTAGTGCATTTGGTGAAGGGTAAACTTACATAAATCTTGGATTTAATTCGAAGAAAGACGAAGTCGTTTGTTTGAACTTTGCCATCAAAAACTTGAACCGTCCCGCAAGGGTAATCTGTATGCGAGAGTTTGGTTAACGTTTATAAAAGTGGAGTAGGTCCAGACGATGGAGTTAGTTGCACTTTGAAGAGGATAAAACGGAAAGTCTCAAAGTAGAGACCAAGAAGGAAACGAAGGCATTCTCTAAAGTCTTGCAGACATTGGAATGTTGGTTGGCCTCTTAAAAATCCTTCTTATATAAAACGGAATCGATATGTGTCATGGTACATCTCTACGCAGATTCATTTTTGGAAGACATAATTTTACTGCTGGAATTGCTGGAATTGCTGGAACTGCTGGAATTGAGGAGGAAGGGAGCACATCAGGAAGGGCGTGCGAGAAGAGAGAGGAGGGGTAGCAAGGATACCCTTATCACCATCACCCATCTTTGTCATTGCGAGGGAATAACGTTTTTTTTTCGCTAAACGTCACCCTGATTTCAGTGGGACGTATTTTTTGGGATTTATAGTAGTGACACTTCTGCCACCATGTGGCTCTGTTGCACGGCGATTGCAGCTAAAAATAGAAGCAACGCAACCCCAGGTAGTACCAACATGGGTGGCCGCTTTGAAAAACTGGTTTCCGCTAATACCCAAAAATCGTCGCATTAGTGTAGTGTCTGTGCAGTCTCTGCATGAGAACTATGCTGTGGACGGGGCTCTAATGACCTTGTAGTGGAAGGGCCCTAAAACACCAACAAAACAAAAAAAAAATGCAACTAAAAATAGTAAGTAGCCAATTATCTCTCCCCTCTCTTCACCAGACGTGAAAAAGTAACTCCTAATCCTTTTCCCGTCTATGACAGAGTCGGGTACCCATCTTGTCCCTCTCAGTGGATACAAGGGTGATCAATTGGACGGTATTTTTCCGCAGCCGGCTGCCGACGAAAGCTACTGCAACCACTATGCTTATTTATCGTTAGTCTACTGCTCGTTGATGGCACTCCACCGTGCTCCTACCCCTGCGAATTGTGCCTCACCTACCCGTTGCATAGTAGAGAGGGTTCTTTTACTTACAAATGCCATCGTACACCACACGGGACCTCGGTTTTACATGTCATCCGAAAGAAGGCACCCTCGGGGCTTCTCAGGAGCGATTTATTGCGTTGGACACACCAGTTCTCGTCTGATAACTAAAGTTAAGCAACGTAACCCAGCTAGTACTAACATGGGTGGCCGCTTGGGAAAACTAGATGCTGTTAATACCCAAAAATCGTCGCGTTAGTGTAATTTCTGTGCACAGTCTGCACTAGAACTATGCAATGGACGGGGCTCTAATGACCTCTTAGTTGAAGGGCCCTAAAATACCAACGGAACAAAAAAATCGGGGTTTCTCTCTCGCATCGAAGCCAGTATCGAATGTGGTACCCCTGACGCAGTTGCCTAGCATGCTACCCTACCTACTGTGCCACTGAGACCACTGTGCCACGGGACCTTCTCAACCAGATTTCTAGTCTTATTATAGTTCCTTCTGTGGCATTAACGGAATTTAGATCTTGATTTTGGGGGGTTGGTTATCTTTCAAAAGATGTTTTGGTATATGCCTTAAATTAATTAATAGGCGGTACCAGGCCTTGCCGCCAACGGAAATAAAGACAACGGCACACCACCCCTCTTCTTTCTCTTCCTTTCTGTTTCTCTGTCTTCTTCCTCCTTTAAATTAATTTTTTTGGAGATGCACAGCATGTATATGATGCTGCAGCTTCATGAGAAAGATGCTACCGTATGCTCAAGTCCGAAATAGTATCTTCTTGGTTTTGACAACGCAATGTTGGCTGGAGGCTCGTTCAGATTATGATTAATTAATTACTAGATTGGAAAACTGCCAAATTATGCGATAAATGTTATCATCCCAATTGCAAAATTATGACAGCCCCAAATTCAGCATTGATTTTCGTCATGGTTTGGGTGTCAGAGTGAAATATTGAGATCTCTCCCTCTGCACCTCTAACGGCTGGTAGAGAAGGGCTCTCGAGCGTGGTATTATGGCACGTGAAACTACCGCCACTACCTACTGTGAGAGTACGTTTAGGACCTATACTCGTCCGATCACTGAAGTTAAGCAACGCAACCCCAGCTAGTACTGACATGGGTGGCCGCTTGGGAAAACTGGGTACTGCTAATACCCAAAAATCGTCGCATTAGTGTAGTGTCTGTGCAGTCTCTGCATAAGAACTATGCTGTGGACGGGGCTCTAATGACCTTGTAGTTGAAGGGCCCTAAAACACCAACAAACAACAACGCAACCCCAGCTAGTACTGACGTCGGTGTCCGCTTGGGAACATTGGGTACTTCTAATGCCCAAATCGTCGTAACAGCGTAGTGTTTGTGCAGACTCTGCATTAGAATATGCAGTGCATTGGGCTATATTGACCATTATTGTTGAAGGTCCCTAAAATACTATCATCATCATCATCATACCCTCATCCTGCCAGTGGCAGGGTAGGGTCTGCGGGTTCTAGCCCTCCACTCCCGCCTATCTCCCACTAGGTACCCGTCCACCTCACACACTACCGTATCCTTACGGACTACTTGCTCTCACATCTGATTTGGTGTCCACCTGTCCCGTGTGCTTCCAACCACCTGCGTTCCTTTATGGGACCTACCGAGCTCCTCCTCCCCTCATCGAAACGCGGAAGGGGCCACGATAGGACCTGCAGTGATAATGCAAACGACTCGAATTTCTCCATTATTTGGTATAAAATTGATTGCGCCTGAGATGGCCTCGAGATGTATAGTCTTTACTCGATTATGTTCTTCAGGTTCGAGACTGCCACCTTATCCCTACCCTTGCATCAAATTAACCCGGGAGCTCCCTATTTATAAGGGAGCGGGTGTGTTGCGTTGGACACACCAGTTCTCGTCTGATCACTGAAGTTAAGCAACTCAACCCCAGCTAGTACGAACATCGGTGGCCGCTTGGGAAAGCTGGGTGCTGCTAATACCCAAAAATCGTCACATTCGTGTAGTGTCTGTGAAGTCTCTGAATTAGAACTGCGCAGTGGACGGGTCTCTAAGGACCTTGTAGTTTAAGGGCCCTAAACCACCAACGAACTAAAATATTCGAGGTTGAACAGTTCTACGCGATAGAACTGCGAGGCCTTTGTTTTGGTTAAACTGTGACGGGGGGCAAGTGACAATGCATTGTTCCAGTTTGCGACCGTAACGTGCAGATGAATGACCAGTTAAACTAAGCTCAGTGCTAATTCTAGTACAAAATGACGTCATAGGCGCCACGAATCTACAACTTGGCGTCTGTAGTTTGTCTTTTATTTCATGCTTAAGGTTTGTGCCGCTGAGTTCTTATTTCAAGACGCATTTTTGTTTGCGTCAAAGGAAGTGGTGCGTAACAGGATGTCGTCGAAATTCGTTCCACTGTAGGTTTTTCAACGTCAACAAATATAGATACATTGAGGCAAGGACCTGAAAAGCACTTCCTTTTCTTGGTTTCGTGTGTGAGAGGCAGGGCTCGCCTTAGCTAACAAGTTTGGACTTCCGCTCTGTTGTTAATGCTGACAACATTGTGACGTCTGACTGACAGCTGATTGTCCGCTGTGGTGTAATATTAATGAAGTTGACTAGTAATAGGTGCAGTAGTGGGCTGGGTTTTTCAGGAATCTGGTCTCCAACCCCTTCCTACCCCTTTCTTATCATCTCGTCTGGGACCATATATGACGAAGAAAAAAGCAACTCCCAACTCTTTTCCTGCCTATGGCAGGATCGGGTACCCATTTGGCTCTCGGAATGGACACATGGATGATCTTTTAGACAATATTTTTCCTGACCCGACTTCCGACCAAAGCTGCAACCCCCTACGCTTATTGATCGTCGGTCTACTGTTCGTTGGGGCACTCCTCCGACTCCAGGAGACAAACCTGGGAATTTTCCCTCAGCCAGGGGCGGATAAAGCGGCGCATCCCCCTAAATTTTGGGTCGACCTTGACACTGACAAATGAAAATTGCGTTTTCAATCGTTGCCAATTGCTCAACCCCCCCTGACGAAAATCCTGGATCCGACCCTGGCCTCAGCTACCCACGTTGCATAATAGAGAGGGTTATTTTACGTGCAAATGCCATCGCACACCACACGGGACGTCAGTTTTACTTGTCATCCGAAGGAAGGCGCACTCGGGTTCTCCCTCCCCCCTCTCTCTCACTCAAAAGATGCGAACTCACCTCGATCTAATATCGAGCCTGGAACTACTGCCGCAGGAAGTCGAACATGACGTTGCCCAGTGGAAGCAATAACTTGAATTCTTGGAAAAACTTCACTTGTATGAAGAGGGCCCGGAAGAACGCTGTGCTCGGCACACCCCGCTTCTTCATGGACCAACTCTGGGTGGTGCAGCGAATGGCTTATCGCGTTGGACACACCAGTTCTAGTGTGATCACTGAAGTTAAGCAACGCAACCCCAGCTAGTACTGAAATGGGTGGCAGCTGGGGAAAACGGGGTACCGCTACTACCCAAATATCGTCGCATTGGTGTAGGTTCTGTGCAGTCTCTGCATTAGAACTACGCAGTAGACGGGGCTCTAATGACCTTGTAATGGAAGGGCCCTAAAACACCAACGAAACAGAGATTGACTAACTGTCAAAACATCAGAAAGAGATGTCTTTTGGATGCACTTACTCCAGGATTTTTTAAAGGCTGAAGTTGCAGAGGTAGACAGTGTGTGTGAGAGAGCGAGATGTAGGCTGTATATATATTTTATGGAAAAAGTTGCCGTCAGAACAGATGGAGGCAAGAATGCGCAGAGACATAAATGTCACTATGACAATAATGGGAATTATCTGCCATGTTTTCAGGGGGGTTCGACATGATCTTGTCGTTGTCTTGCAGAAACGTGACTTTTACATTGTCATTTTCCTGTCCCGTTCTCTTCCTCCTCCTCCTTCTCATCCCCTTTATCTTATCTCGGACTCTCAATATTTTTTTCCAATATTTTACTCCCAGATCTCCCTCTCACATCTTCTCTCCTTCTCATCTTTGATGTCCTCCCCCGCTTTTTACGTCTTACGAAAATGTATCCAGGACTCCACACTCCTCTCCTCTCCCCATGTCATTGCCATATATATAAGGCTTTAGATTTATAGCCCTTGAAATGTTTCAACTTCACTTGACATCACGTCCATCAATCACTGGTTCTTGCATCCTATTGCATTTTCGAAGGAGGCAATGGGCCGTTGAAGAATAGGGGTGAAGTTATAGCACGAAATGTGTGACTAGACCCATCAGAACGACATGGCGAATGAAGATAGGGCTAAACAAAGATGGGACGACACACCCACACTCACTCATAACCAGTTTATTTCTTCTCCATTTGTTGTTGTTTGTTGGTGTTTTAGGGCCCTTCAACTACAAAGGTCATTAGAGCCCCGTCCACAGCCTAGTTCTTATGCAGAAACTGCCCAGGCACTACACTAATGCGACGATTTTTGGGTTCTAGCAGCACCCAGTTTTCCCAAGCGTCCACCCATGTCAGTACTAGTTGGGGTTGCGCTGCTTAACTTCAGTGATCAGACGAGAACTGGTGTGTCCAACGCAATTCGCCGCTCATTTCTTCTCGGGTAAGGAGGCTTATTGCGTTGGACGCAACAGTTCTCGTCTGATCACTGACGTTAAGCAACGTAACCCCAACTGGAACTGACAGGGTGGCCGCTTGGAAGAACTGGGTACTGCTAATGCCCAAAAATCGTCGTGTTTGTGTAGTGTCTGTGCAATCTCGGCATTAGAACTACGCAGTGGACGGGGCTCTAGTGACCTTGTAGTTGACGGGCCTGCAACAAATCAATCAAGGGGCTCTAACGACCTTGTAGATGAAAGGCCCTAAAACGCCAGCAAAACAAATCCTGTAGTGTTAGTTCTTGATGTTTGCTTCGGTCTTTCTTGCGGTTTTCCCTTTGGCCACACTGTGGCCTTATTCCAAATTGTGCCCTTGCTACTTTTTGTTTTTACTGAATTTCAAGTTGTTCACCGAACTTCCTTCAGGGTGTTGGTGGTTGTGGTGGTGATGAACTTGGTTTCTGGTCTTGTCACACATGACTGTTCGGCGTAAACCTTTCTTTCTGAATGCCCTTAGGGTAAGGGTTCTTTTCGTAGTCTGAAAACGTTGAAAATGGCCTCATCGATTTAATTTACATGCCTCGTGTCTTGCGGGATAAGAAAAGAAAAATTATTTGAAGAAAAGGTCCCCTGGAGTAGTCGGTTTTGGATTTGAACGATAAGACAACAGTGTAGAGATGAAGCATGTGTCTGACACTAGCGGATATAGAGAATCAACATTGTTTTTATTTTATTAAATCCAATATTTTAGACCCGCCTTCGTGACGCAATTCGATTTAGTTCCTGGTGGTTCCACGATTATAGGTTCGATACTGAATCGAGGTCTATTGATTTCTTTCGGGCGGGAGAGAAGCCCCGACTACGCCTTCCTTCGGATGAGAAGTAAAACCGAGGTCCCGTGTGGTGTACGATGTCAATTGCAAGTTAAAGATCATCATCATCATACCCTTATCCCGCCTGTGGCAGGGTCGGGTCTGCGGGTTCTAGTCCTCCACTCCCGTCTATCTCCCGCCAGGTCCCCGTCCACCTCAGAGCGGCGAATTGCGTTGGACACTCCAGTTCTCGTCTGATCACTGAAGTTAAGCAGCGCAACCGCAGCTAGTACTGACATGGCTTGGGAAAACTGGGTACCGCTAGTATCCAAAAATCGTCACATTAGTGTAGTGCCTGTGCAGTTTCTGCATCAGAACTGCACAGTGGACGGGGCTCTAATGACCTTGTAGTTGAAGGGCCGTAAAACACCAACAAACAAAAACCCGTCCACCTCACACACTACCATATCCTCACGGACAACCTGCTCCCACGCCTGTTCCAACCACCTGCATTCCTGAAATGGACCTAACGGGCTCCTCCTCCCCTCTTCTCATTAGGTGTCCATACCACCCCAACCTTCTCTCCCTAATTTTTTCCGCCATGTCCACCACCCCAGGCTACCTATATTATACTCATTCCTAACTATCAGCTCTCGCATTTGCAAGTTAAACAATGAGAGAATAAGACAAAAATTTCCAGGTTTAGGAGCTCGTCCCCTGGCATCGGTGGAGTGCCCCAACGAACAGTAGGCCAACGATAAATAAACATATGGGTTGCTGCTTTGGTTGGCAGCCGGCTGCTGAAAAAATGCCATCCAATATATCAGCCTTGTGTCCGTTCAGATGAAGAAGATGGGTACCCGACCCTGCCATAGGAAGGAAAAGGGTTAGGAGTTGCTTCGCTTAATTAACCCCAATATTTTATTGGGGGATTAGTATGGCTCTTGCCCGAAAATTCACCCTGGGTCGTTATCAAATGACTGGAATGGCAGGACACAAAACCTTTCTTCACTGATTCGTCTGAAGAGGCTTTGGTGCTTAAGATGATGTTGTTTAACTTTTTCACCGCCTGGTGGCGTCATGTCGATGACGTTCGAGTGGAACAAGACGTTCGTTGTGTTCTTAGCGTCGTTCTCTTTCGTTTCCACGGTCAAACATTTATTTATATTTCATTTTAATTTGCATGTCGGAGCAACGTCATTTTATTATTTCGATTACAGGTTATTTAGTTTAATTTACTTCGTGTAATGAAAAGAACACCTCCAGGAATATAAAAATGACGAAGGGGAATAGAAAGAAATGAGGGCATAGTGGAATGGCTAGATGAAGACATGCGCCTGAATATGGTTGGTTGGTTGTATTATTACGCCATTTCTCCTACTTCTCTTTCACTTCAACCCCCTTCTCTATTTTTAATGGTACTGTGGACTACTGCTTATGTAAATTTTTTTACTGTTCATAGCTTAATATCACCCTCTATTTCCTTTCGCTTTGTCGACTTTCCCCTCTCTCATTTTGACATTGTTTCACTGTTCGTAGAGAGTCTCATTCTTCCTTGCCATAGACCCCTCCCTTCATCAGGCATGTCTCCCTCTCATCTATTTTATTTAGTGAGGCGTTTTTCCGCTTGTTGTTTTCTTGTTGGTGAGTCGACATTATTTGGTGATAACTAATACGATACCGTATGACTCCCTATTTCCTTCCCTATAAAAGCGCCTTGTAGGGGAACTGTGTGTAGTAAACGCATTTAGCCTAAACCCTTGAATTATGCATGACGGCGGAAAAGGCGAGAGTGCGTGCTTGTAGATTAGATGTCATACCCTCGGGAATTGTAGTTTATTAAACTGACATAACCACCTCTCTGTTGGAATATTAGATGATGTGTATAGTAATAGCAATAATGGCTTGAAAAACATTTATAGTTTGGTGTAGTTTATTTCTACAACACTAGAGAAAGGGTATTTGGTACCAGTTTGGAAATTTGGCCTTTGCCACGATGTCTACTACCTCTTTCTATTGCTGTTTTTATTTATCCATTGACAACTTTTCTCGAGGGTGTAAAGGTATAATATACTATATATATATATATTTTTTTAACTCCTTATAGATTTGGCCCGCTCCGTGGCCTCTTTATATGCGTGTTTATCCTTGGATCTAGACCAGAAGGACATGGAAGCCCGAGAGTACCTTCTCCTCCTTTCATCCTCTGGCAACAAAGACTTCTCTTTTTTATTTCTAATTGGATTTTCCGGTCTGGAAGATGACAATTGATGACCAGCGTGCGTGAGATGGTTGGTCAAACTGCGGCATTGACTCGTATGTTGCATTCATCACCTTCTTCATCTTCAAGGCAGTCATTAGGATGTACGATAAAAAAAATTTAGGTCCGATTTTTTTTATGTTGAGGAGGGAGGAGTTTGGGAAGAAAGGGGAGGACAAAAGGGATTTTTATACGTGTGCCAAGTACTTCAATTCTGGTCAGTTGCTGACAACGACAATGCCAGTCGTGATGAAGACATGCCATGATTACGGTTATCATAAAGGTTTCTGATGACCCTTTGAAGGTGCATTGACGTCATCTGCACTATTGACTGAAATAACATTTATGAAATAACAAGTCAATTGCTACAACACGTTTACTTGGATTTCATTGTTATGATAATCATGTTGTTTTAGGACTCCCTCTCTTCCTCTCTTAGTAAATGGGACAGCACACTACACAACTCGAGGTGTACGAAGAAATCGTCTTACAAGTCATTGTGTCGAACTTGAGTTTGTGGCCTGTGAATGTTGTATTTTAGCTAAGAATGAAGATGACACGATGTTCTTGTAAATAGTTGTAAGGGACCTAGAACTGATGGTTGTGGTGGTGGCGACGGCGATGAGGCTTTATAGAGATCTGCCTTTTCACGTAGAGGACTGTTCCTTCGCTCAATTGCCTCTAAAGTGTGTTGGATTCGTTGTCAGAATCATTGGGCTGGAATCGCGACGTCGAGCGACTGTCAAGGGGATTAGAGCAGAGTGTTGAGGGCAGAGCACCCAAACACGCCTTTAATCTCCGTCTAATCATTCTTTAATCGACAATTAAGAAAAATAGTTGCTGTTTTCGAGGCAGAGTAGTAAAAAGATTGAGTTTCCTTCTCGCCATCAAATCCTTTGATGGCATTCCTCTATGCCCTTCTCTGCGATGGATCGAAGTGCTCCGGAATGTGTCGGGAAATCTGTGCTTCAAAAATCTGGTACAGTCGCTTCTCTCTCGACAGCAATTATCCTGTAGATTGACAAGACTGACTAACATCAGTCGTCGTTGCTCACCACCCACTCCGTTACTGTAGTCATTGGACGGTCCCACACGCCATCTCTCCCCTCCAACTAATGTTTGTTAATGAGTTCCAACAGCGTAGACCAAGATAGATTGTTTTTCCTTGATGCGTTGAAACAGCCCTAATAAGGCACCTATTTCGTTTCAGTGAGGATTTAAACTCTTTCCTTTTACTCCCTTCTCTCACTCGCTTTTCCTCCTCCATCCACATATGGGACAGATGCATCCTTTGGTATTTTTTGGTGGTTGCGGTAACTCGGTCGTGTCACCGTTTAGCGCTGGAAGTGGGGAGACTGGCAGCGTACTTTTGAAATTTCATCCTTTTTTGAAGCGCGAGGGCATTTCCAAGCTCTTTGAACCGAGGTAACCCATCGGTGCCCGTTGTTGTGTGATGGATGCAACAGATGTCCCTCCTTCAGTGGAATGTGCTTTAATGAAAGATCCTGAGTTGTAGCTCACTCTATCCATCCAGTAAAAGTAGATGAATTCTTTACTGGTCGAGAGGGAGGTCCTAGGTGCACTTTCTGTCCCCACCGCAGTAGCGTAGCTAGGGTTTTCACCGCCCGGGGACAAAGTCAGTTTTTGCGCCCCCCCCCAGGCAAGGTGTGATCCATAAGGTGGTCCGTCATACTTTTCCGGAAACTTTTGAGTTGTAGAACATGAAAACCGACACATTTTTTAAGGGTATTCGCGCCTAGCTACACCACTCCCGGGATGGGAATTGTACTGTGGAGTTTGTACGAAGTCTCCACTGCACGTCGGCAAAATTTCCAGGTGTAGGAGCTCCCCCCTACTCAGGCGTCAATGGAAGAAAAGTCTCCCAACGATTCAAAATAGGCAGAAGATGCAACAACCGGCTGCTGAAATTAACGTTCATGTGTCCCGATGGGACTGTATTGGGCACCCAACCCTGCCATAGGCTGAAAAGGGTTTGTGATGCTAACGTTATGAGTATAGTGCTGGTCTGGGATAATGCACAGTTGCGAGTTGTAGCAAGAGATCATCGAAAGAATCCGGAGTAGAGGAAGGGATATGGTACTTTATGGGATGGATGGAGACCTAGTTGGGGGTGGAGTTCCAGAACCCTTTGACCCGCTTCTGCCACAGGCGGGACAAGGGTATGATGATAATGGTAGACAGCAGGTTTCAATTCCTAATCCCGCCTCGGTGGCGCAGTGGGTAGCGTGCTCGATAACTGCGTTCTCAGTGGTGCTAGGTTCAATATTCGACCGAGGTGGGTTGGCTTCTTTCGGGTGAGAGAGACCCGAGTGTGCCTTCTTTAGGATGAGAAGTAAAACCGAGGTCCCATGTAGTGTACGATGGCATTTGTACGTAAAAGAACTCTTTCTACTATGCACCGGGTAGATGAAAAACAATGTCTAATATATCGCCGGTGTGTGCATTCAGAGGGAGAAGATGGGTACCCGACCCTACCATAGGCGGGAAAAGGGTTAGGTCAATGGTGGCGAACCTGTGACTCCACCATGCAATTTTAAGTGACCCGAACGAGAATCATATGTGTGAGATGGACGGGGACCTGACGGGCTAGAACCTGCAGACCCGACCCTGTTACAGGCGGGGTAAGGGTATTATGATGATGTTCTCTATTTGCTGCTTTAATGAACTAATTTATTCATTATTAATCATAATATTTTTATTCATAAAATTAAATAGTGCTTGCACCAGACCCGCGGACAACTTATTGGTTTTTTTCGTCTTATTGTGACCCGCCTTTAAAAAAAGGTTCGCCACCACTGGGTTAGGTGCTGCTTTTAGCAGTTTGGGCTTCATAGGTAGCAGGCGTGTCGTTGTACTTGATTTCTGCGTGGAGCGACGAGCTTGTGATGCTGGGACGTCGGCTGATTTGTCCTTCCTTCCTTCTTTCCGCTCATGTGTCCATTCATCCATCGTTCTTTCGGGACAAGTGGATTGATAGGTAAGATAAAATTCCCCAGGTGTGTATGTAAGGTCTCTCGACTCCTGGCTTTGGAGGATTAGCAGAATGTATGCGTTTCCGCTACTGCACGACATTTAACAACCGACCAAAATGATGGGGGCGTGGTGACTGGCGATAGTTACAGTACTTACCCTTCTTGTTTTTCCCTGTCGTCCTCGTCTTTGTGAATGCTCTTTTCCAGAAAATATATCCATTTAAAGGTATCTCTATCCTGTGTTTCATCGTCTCGTGATTTGGTTTTGATGAGGTGGGGATTATTTTTGTACATGTTTTCTTGTCGTGTGTCGAATTGGTGAAGTTGATTTCGTCGTTTGTTTCCGTTTGCAAAAACAAACGTAGTACTGTAGTAGTAGTAGTGATGACGTCAGTACATCTTCCGCTTGTGCCGCTTTCCGTAACCGTCCTCCTTTCTTTTAATGATTTTCCCTGACTTAGCCTATTACACCTCATTCAATAGAAACGTTTTGGAGAAACCTTTGGGAGTTACTCGAAACTTTATTGTCATCTCTGCAGCAAATAATGCCGTTGTCGTCGACTGCTGCCACATTTCCTTTTCCTCCTATCCCCTTCTTTGCACCCTATCTCTCTCTCTCTCTCCCTCTGTCTTATCCCTCTCTCTCCTCTCCCCTACGCACTCCTCTCTCCCTCTCGTTCCTTTTCTCTCGCTCCCTCTCCTCCCCTTCTCCCCCTCCCTGTCTTCTCTCCTTTCTGTTTCTCGCTCTCCTTCCTCTCTCACCTTCTCCCTCCTATCTCTCCTATCCCCTCTTATTCCTCTGCCCCTCTTATCCCTGTCCTCATCACCTGTTATCCCTCTCCCCCTCTTATCCCTCTCTCCTTCCCCTTCTTATCCCTCTCTCCTCTCCCCTCTTATCCCTCTCTCCTCTCCCCCCTTTTCCCT